>JZKD02S1868044.1:435472-487969 GCA_000966675.3 Picea glauca
GCACATCTAAGGAAGGAAATATTCCCACGAGGGAAATATAATAAATTGAAACTGAAAAATATCGGACCTTGTAAAATCCTCAGGAAATTTTCTGGAAATGCTTATGAGATTGAGTTGTCAGAGGACATTGGAATATCACCTATATTTAATGTAGCAGATTTATATCCTTATAGGATGGATGGAATAGGAGAAGTAGATGACCAAAGTGAGGTCTAGTGGATGCAACAGATGCCCGTAGCAGAAAAACTCCAAATCGAAAGAATTTTAGATCAAAGGATTATTAAAAGAACTAGGAGGAAGGTTTATTATGACTACTTAGTCAAATGGTAGGATCGTCTAGCAGAAGATGCCAGTTGGTTGACTGAAGAAGCCATTCAGAACCATGAAATGGAAGTTGAAAATCTCATGGACATGAGTAGATGAATATTTTTTCCAGGGGAGTATGATGCAGGAGCATCATCATCACAATTAACGAGGCATGCTGGAAGGTGACTCAGTGTATGATGTAGTGCCCATTTAACTAGTTTGGATTCCAAGGAATACGCAACATCTAAGTTTTGAGACCTTTGTAATTGAATATCCCCCAAGATCTAAAAGACTAGAGCCATTGTATGTACTCCAGAAAGTTGTAATTGTCTTAATAACTATAGGATTGTACAAATTTTGAGCATCAACTCATATCTAAATTGTAAATGTGTGTTTAGTGTAATAAGATTAGTGGTAGGAATGATTTTATTAAGATGTGAAATCACTAGATGGATCTAGAGAGAAGGCTCGAGAAGCGAGTTCATGTATAAATCAATGTAATTTATGTTGTAGATAAGTTTTTTCTTTGTTAAGCAGAAGAAGAGAAGAGATTTGCTCCCAAATTTTGGAGATTGTCACTTGTTTTTCTCTCTAAAGCGAATTTAGATACTGTGTTGTTATATTTCTGCCTCTGCATGTTTTTCGTTTCACTTGATGAACTTGTGATTTTATTTTAAGTTTCAATTGTTTCTCTTTTGGGAGTCATAGTGCAAGGTGTGCACAGTGCCAACGCAAGGTGTGCGAAGGCCGAACCTTTTTCAGGTTCAGAAGCTCAAGAGAGATAATGCAATTATGTACAGAGCAAGTGCAAGGAGTGCGCATGAGACTTTTATAAGTCCAAAGCTCAAGAGAGTTAGTGGAAGGAGTGTGCAGACCATTAAACTCTAAGGGTCAAAGCTCGGGAGGGAAGCGCAAGTGTGTGTCAAAGTTCACTTCATCGAAGTGGACAAAGCTCAGGAGAAATAGCGGGTGCAGAGTTCCAGTTGGGAACTCGAGAAAGTGGAGAATCCCTTGTTTGAAGAATGGATGGTCGAGATACTTCCACATTGAATCTGAATAAATGAAAATCATTCGATTAAATTAGAAGAGTGTGATCGTTAAGCCCTGAGTCCTTCGGACTTCGTCGCTTTGGCGATTTGGGGATGGTTAGTTTTTTTCGGGAGACACGGAGCCCCAGATCTCTGAAGTTTGGAGTTATTCTCAGTCGTTGATCGGTGAACAAGCACGGGCCATAGATTTCTGTGTTATTCAGAAATTTGACACTCCAGGTGATTTAGTCGTTGTTGTGTGGAGTGGAAAATCCCTCGAAGATCGAAGTCCTGAAATCCTTGTCAACCTTAGATCGTGTAAAGGAGGTGGATCTGCATCCATCATCCAATTGAGTCTTTCCGTCAATGTTGGAGAAGTGGTAGGACACGGTGAGAATCTACACCTACCGGTCAAGTCACTTTATGACCAGATTCGGCTTGTAAAACCCTAGGCGCATTGGAGCAGATAGATGTTTGTAGCAAATTCTCTCGGAGCCCTGAAGTCCCAAAGCACTAGAGCGCCTTTCAGTTGATCGCTTGGTTTTAGCCCGTGGTCACGTGTATAACTTCACAGAAGGTAAAATGACTCTTGCAAATAGGAAATTTCGTGCAACATTGTGGCAAAGGGCCTGTGGTAAGGAGTCCAGGGGTTTTGTAAGGACCTGCAAGCCACTTCGGCTCCTTTGAATCTTGATCCTAGACTGGGAGGTCATGCCAACCCTTAGGGGTTTGCATTATAAAGCAAGAACCCTAAAGTTCCAAAACCATAACCCTAGGAGGCTAAGCTCCAAAAAGGTTTGTGGTCCTAGAGGTGGTTAGTTGATATATTAACTTCCTAGGGGTGTAACTTTCACATACAATCTTTGTTTGGGGTGCGTAGTAGCTCATTGGAAAGCTCTAACTAAGAACTACAATTTGTGACATGGTTTGAGTGTGCAAAAAAAATCTCGACCTCTAGATTTCTCGAAAAACATTGTTTAACTGTCAAGATGAAAAATTGTATTGAGTCAATGGAAGGAATGAGTGACCATCGATATTCACCCGAATCACTTAATGGGTAAGAATGCCTATCAAATTTATTCCCCACTTGGACTAAATTACTTTGGGGATCAATAATCATAGAAGTGGAGCAACTCATTTATGTTAGTATATTGATGCATGTGATTACAATTAGTAATTAGAGATATCCTAATTGTGCATTTACTACCTACTTATAATGGTCTTGTCACTCATCACTCCAATTCTAGGTTACTTGAAAAAATATTGTTTAACATCAAGATTAGTTGAAAAAAGATTGTTGAACATGAAGTTGAACCTCCCAGGGTAATCCATTTTTTTTTCTAATGGAAAGGACTTCATGAGATTTTATGTGAAGCTTTTACCAACGAACTAGCCATAGGTTAATCGAGTGAGCAAGTCAAATGCAATTTGGCCAAATTTTCAGTTATATTATTAAATTATTGTACTTGAATTTGCTAATCTCTTGAACACAGTTTTATATAATAAATGTTTTTACATTGGGGTTACCAACCAAGTAACCATCCTCAACGGTAACTTGATTGTACTAGTCTGTCACACAGTTTTAACTAATATATATTTTTACATTGGGGTTCCCAACCGGCTAACTGTTCCCGACCTGTTCGGATTACGACAGAACGTAACACTGACCCGAACGAACCTCCACTGATAATCATTTCTAATAGAAATTGAAGGACTTCATGAGATTTGATCCGATGCTTTTACCTACGAACTGGTCATAGGTTAATCGACTGAACCAGCCTAATGCAATTTGGCCGAATTTTCATAAGTTATAATGTCGAATTCTTGTACTTGCATTTACTATTCTCTTGGACCATCAGGTCGAACGATTTTAAATAATAAATATTTTTACATTGTGGTTACCAACCAGCTAACCATCCCCGACCTTGATCTGATTGTAATAGTAGGTCGTACATACTTTAATAAATATTTTTACATTGGTTTGCTAACTAGCTAGCTATTTGGGACGGAGTAATATAAACCTTTCCATTTTTATTTATTTATTAATATGTATGATAACTTTTTATTTAAAATTTAGTAAAAGATTTAGAAGAATAGTTGGAATTGCAGATATTCATGGCTGAGATTGATTGCAATTTTGTTTTGAAAAGTTAAAAAAAATTGACTATTTAGATTTGTCCGTTTAGTTAAGGTTAAAATTATACCTGGGAAATTTGAAAGAATGGTTGGAATAGCTGAGATTGCAAAGTTGTCTAAAAAAGTAAAAAAAAATGAATGCTTAGACTTGTTCATTTCCGAAGGGTTAAAATTATTCACCAAGTGCATTACCAATGATTTGTCATTTTTCCCTATCCATTGCATATAATAATAATAATAATAATAATCTATTTTTTAGGTCACAGCACACATCAAATTGGTGTATGAGATCCCTTGTTTGTAGTTTAAATTCTATGGACGTATACATACCCTATCTCCTTTCGAGTTTAACCTGTCACCACCAAGAATGAAACACATGTTCTTAACAATTAGATCCATAATATCCACCATCCAACAAACCTAATCGATTAGATCCATACTATCCACCATCCAACAAACATAATGAAAAACATGCACTATCAATGATTGTTAATGTGGTGAATATCACTTACCATTCCCCAGTTTTATTTTTATTTTTTTGTAAATCAAAATTTGTATTTCCTTCAAAAACTGAAAAGTGCAAAAAAGAGAAACCAGTGTGCCAAAAAGAGGAAACCGGTGAAAAAGTATATTAAAGTGTTTATGTAGCTATATCTATGCGAAGAAAAATAAAACTACATATACATAGAGGGCTCAAAAGCATCTTAAAAGTTGTCCTACATAACTGAACAAAGCTTAAACTATAACAAAAACTTAATAGGCCATGCACTAGGAGTGTCGTTGCTCTCTTCACCCAAAGTGGGTTGGTTCCAGGTAGGAGCGAGACTGAAGGGTTGACGATAAACTGGACATATTTTGGAAGTTGGTTCGCTTGAGAGTGCTTCAAATAATAGATCCAACCGACAATTTATGCATTCCTGGTGAAACATCTGATCTGTTGTATCTCTGTGGATATCCATGATTAAAATTGAAATGATCCTGTGAGAGATTAGGCGAGGTGGAATCTAGGACCTCCTCATAGATAGGAATGATATCTTGAAGTGGAATGAGTGGAGGTATCACCTCAATAATGGGATAGCTCACTCCTATATCTCCGATATATAGTTGATATATAATTGTTGAAAGTTTAATTAGTTGTAACTAAAGTTAGTTCAATTAGTGGGTTGTGGTCAAAGTTGTTAAGTATTTAATTAATTTTGTACCAGTAAATTCTATGGGTTTATTAAAAATGTAATCATAAACGTAAAAACCACATTGTAAATTTTATTTGGACAAAAAATTAAAGCAAAATCGTTTGAAATGAAAGATAGTTGGTTTTACAGAGAGTCTGCCTTCGCCTGGCCAATCGTCTAACTTGAAAAATCATGTAACACATGTAACATTTAAAAAATCGACATGAACTATACACATTATAAAACGATATATTTTATTGACTGTTTCCATCCCATATCCAAACAATGTCTTTGAGACCCGGCCTTATCTCTTCGCTGCATAACTTACTGTACTCGAGCGTATCGCCCCCAGTCTTGCGAAGCTCCACTATGAAAAGCGAGGGCGTGACTTCTGAAATCTCGGCATCGAGCGATAAATATCCCTTCCGCCCTTCCTCAGATCCCTGCAACTTGACCTTACAATCCTCCGACTTCTTGACGCTGAATCTCAAGGCTCTGGCGATCTCCTCCAGCTTTGATATTATGCTTGACGCCGGCTGAGTCGAAGTGAACCACAACTCCTGCTTCAAGATCTTGTCCTCGAACAACCCTGAGAGATTGAACGCTGGAGACAGGGATATGATGTCGAAGGCGTTGAGGTGGGCCGGTTTGGGAACGAAGAACGCTGCGTCGATATCGTCAAGGAGGCCGACATCGACATCGACATCCTTGTTTGGTTGCGAGGGTTTGAAGCCCCGCCGAAACCAGGGGACCTCCATGAGCTGCGGGACGATGATCCTCGAACTAGGGTTGGGATCCAGTAACCGGAGAATGAGCTGCCGGACGTCTGAGGAAAACCACGGCGGGAACTTGAATTCGCCGTTACAGATCTTCTTATACAAGGCCAACAGATTCGCGTCATGGAACGGCAGGTAGCCCGCCAGGAGCACGAACAGTATGACCCCGCAGGACCAGATGTCGGCCTTGGCACCGTCGTAGCCCTTCAGCTTTATGACCTCCGGCGCCACATAGTTCGGCGTGCCGCACGCTGTGTGGAGAAGGCCGTCCTGCCTGAATTGATCCGGCAGCGCGCTGAGCCCGAAGTCGCAGACCTTGATGTCGCCGTTGTCGTCTAATAACAAGTTCTCTGGCTTCAGGTCCCGGTGATACACACCCCGGCTGTGGCAGAAATCCACCGCGCTTATCAGTTGTTGAAAGTACTTCCTCGCCTCCTCCTCCTTCAGTTTTTTCTTTTGGGCAACCCTGTTGAAGAGCTCGCCGCCCTTAACGTACTCCATGACGATGTAAATCTTGGACTTGGTCGCCATGACTTCGTAGAGCCGAACGATGTTGGGGTGTCGGACCAGCTTCATCACTGAGATTTCGCGTTTTATCTGCTTGGTCATGCCGACCTTGAGGATCTTTTGCTTGTCCATGGCTTTAATGGCGACGCTCTCGCCGGTCGTGAGGCTTCTCGCGTTGTAGACCTTGGCGAACATCCCTATTCCCAAAAGGCGCCCCAGTTCGTACCTTCCCATCAGAATATTGGGCTCTCTTTCCATCTCTTCTGTGTAACCATAAAATCACAATTCCCTGTCGAGTAAATCTGCCTGTTTGGCCGTCTTGGATATGTCGGTTCCTTGATCTTCTCTGACATCCAGTCCATTCCATGCACTGTAAGGCTGTCTGCTGCTGACCCCCTGCGGTCACCTCAGTGCACTAGTTGTTCTGAGCCCGGCACAACCTGTGCAAATGAGCTACCCTGTACTGCATTTGGTTATAGGGTGTGGCCCTGTGGGCATTCCAATCCAGAGTGAGAACCGTGTGTGCACGACAAACGTGGAGAACGTGGGGTTAGAATCATACGCAGCAAACCGGTAGCGTGGACTTAGTGACGAACAGGAAGAAGGTGGGGGTACCCATTAAATTTGGTATGAATTTTAAGACGGACAGTTCAGGATTTTACGCAATTTGGATAAATCTAAACCCTAGATAATGTCTACTTGCCTTTCTGTAGACTTCTGCGTTCTATGAGTGTAGACTTTTTGACACCGATTCATCCCTCAGTAAACGATTACCTAACTGGGTGCATATTAAACGGTTTTAAAAAACAAACAGTAATATGATCTCCATGTAGAAAGTGAGATGAATCCATACTCCACTATAAATATATAGCCGGATGCTACTTTTATTATTGTCTCGGGGAGGGATTTCTGCACTAAATTATTGTCCCCATGTTTCTTCACTGTATTCCATCGAAATGATCGGAGTTTATTCGAAATAAAATCTTAATTTCGTTGGACAGTTGGTCGCAAATTAAAGGTACGTTTCCAACGATAAATTCAGGACTGACTCGTAGATGGGTACGAATATATTCAGGTAAGACTGGTAGTTGAGTACCGATATTTTCAAGCAAGTTCGGTAGATGACCGCGACTGTATTCAAGGAAGAATAGCAGATAGGAGTTTGTTAACTAACGCAACCCATCAGACGTGGGCCGTGCTAAGCGGATACGCTACGTCATTACCAATAAAAATATTGATATCCAGATGGAAAGGAATGCAAAAAGGTGAGAATCCATAACGTTCCATCCTGGAAACTTCAGAGGCGCAGAACGTTCCGTCCTGGAATTCTTCTGAGGGCAAGAAGAATTATATCTTTGGAATCTTAACCCATTAAACTGTTGGTCAGCTGAAGCATAAACAGAGCAAGATTATTGGTAAGAAAAAAAAAATCAATAACAGCAATCATACAATGAACACAGAGATTTATGTGGAAACCGGGAAAAAGCCACCCTACAATGATAATCATCAGTATTGTTCTTATTCAAAGGAGAATTATAACAGTCAATCAGTGGCATACAACCATCTTCTCCTCTCTTGTTCACACAGTGTTACACTACATTGCTACTAGTTATCTTCCCCTCTATGGGTATGCTCATATATCTATCAAACAATTAGATAAACTGATTACAATATAATCCACTAGTTACACAAACTATGTATGCTTGCACATTCTAATTTTAACTGATGTACATGTTCAAAGGAGAATTACAATAGCCAATCACACGCATATAACCATCCTCTCCTCTCTTCCTCACATTGATTACAATATAATCCACTAGTTACACAAACTGTGTATGCTTGCACATTCTAATTTTAACTGATGTACATGTTCAAAGGAGAATTACAATAGTCAATCACACGCATATAACCATCCTCTCCTCTCTTCCTCACACACAGTGTTACACTACATTGCTACTCGCTATCTTCACCTCTATGGGTATGCTCGTATATCTATCAAACAGTTAGACAAACTGATTACAATATAATCCACTAGTTACACAAATTGTGTATGCTTGCACATTCTAATTTTCACTGATGTACATGTTCAAAGGAAAATTGCAATAGCCAAACACAGGCATGCAACCATCATCCTCTCCTCTCTTCCTCACACACAGTGTTACACTACATTGCTAATCCACTAATTACACAAACTGTGTATGCTTGCACATTCTAATTTTAACTGATGTACATGTGCATACAACCATCATCTCCTCTCCTCTCTTCCTCACAGACAGTGTTACACTACATTTCTACTCCTATCTTCACCTCTATGAGTATGCTCGTATATCTATCAAACAGCTAGACAAATTGATTATAATATAATCCACTAGTTACACAAACTGTGTCTGCTTGCACATTCTAATTTTAATTGATGTACATGCAACTGCCTGGGAAATTAGTTGGCAAGTTTTCAACATAAACTATATTGAATATCCAATTTTTTTTGTCAAATTTACTCTGGAAGAATTATATCTTTGGAATTTTAACCCCTTAATCTATATTGAACATCTAAATTTCTCTCAAATTACTAAAAAATGTGTAAAAGAATAGTTTTAGATAATGAAAGAAGTCTGACCATAAGTTAAAACACTTCATCCAACCGCAATCACACAATGAACATAAAGATTTACATGGAAACTGGGATAAAAACACAGGACAATGATAATGAGTATTCTTCTTATTCAAAGGAGAATTACAATAGCCAATCACATGCATACATCTCCTCTCTTCCCCAACACAGTGTTACACTATATTGCTACTAGTTATCTTCTCTTATATATAAAATCTATCAAACAATTAGACAAACTGATTACAATATGATCCACCAGTTATACAAACTGCTTATGCATGCACTTTCTAATTTTAACTAATAAGTTACACAAACTGTATATGCAGACACATTCTAATTTTAACTGATGTACATGAAACCTCGTGAAAAATTAGGTGACAAGTTTTCAACATAAACTATGAGTATCCAATTTTTACTGTGGAAGAATTGTATCTTTGGAATTTTAACCCATTAATCTATATCGAGTATCTAAATTTCTCTCAAATTACTAAAAATTGTGCCAAAAACTCGTTTTAGATAATCCATTGTTAGAATGAAAGAACTCTAAAAATTTACCAAAAAATCGTTTTAGACAATCCATTGTCAGTATGAAAGAACTCTGACCATAAGTTCAAACACTTAATCCAACAACCAAATCACTATTCGATTCACAAACAAAACGGATTCTTAAAGTATGGAAGAATTATATTTTTGAAATTTTAACGATGTTGAATATCCAAATTTCTATCAAATTTACTGCCCGGATTGGAGAACTCTGGCCATAACTTAAAAAACTTAATCCAACAAACAAATCACGATGTTTAAGATATGCAAGAATTATCTCGTCTTTAACGCATTAAACTATACTGAGCTTCCAAATTTCTCTCAAATTTATTACCTGAAATTATGTCAAAAAATTGGTTTAGATAATCCATGTTCAGGCTGGAAGAAGTCTGACCATAACTTTTTTCAATAAGGAAAAAAAACTTATATTAAAAAATATAATAAGTATGTTACATATTTCGTACAGGTGTACATTGCAGCAAGTTTCAACAATTCTGTCCACTTACAGAAAAATATATCTATCTGCTCACTTTACATGCATATAATCTCATAAAAACTGCCCGAAAAGATTGACAACATTTTGATCAGGTAATACAACCTCATATCAAAAAAGCATAAAAATACCTTTATTTATTCAGTCCATGTCCTGTAAGAAGTTATCTAACTAACATCTAATTTATCATAGTTTTTATAGTGTACTTCGTTTTCTGCTGCTAAATATATACCTTTCTTAGTGAGTAGAAGAGCTTTTTTCTACAGCAAGTCAGTTTCCTTGTTATATGCTTTGTAGATATGTTGAGCTTTTAATTGTGTAAATCTCCAGTTCAGCACTAGAATTCTAGATATTCAAGGCTGAAGAGAGATCCCGGGTAGATTGTTTTCATTAGTAAATCAATCTATTATAATCTTTGTCACCTACCAACTGTAATCTATCAATCTTTTTTATAACAGGGAAAAAATAGAATACACCACAAAGCAAGAAGTTCACTCTTTGTATTCGTACCATTACCACTGTTCATTTTCAGCCCCACATTTGGATCCTTTGTCTTGTGAAGCTCCATCGAGGAACCCCACTGCCATATCCCAATCAATAAAAGGTGGTCTACTACCCTTAACAGGTAAAGTTACTTTTATATCTCCCAAGACCTGGAAAATATTGATGCAGACAATGTTCCTATTAGGAATTTGATCTTCAAATATTGCCAAATTTCTTTGTTCCCAGATTTCCCAGCAAATATAACTTGGCAATTCTTTTATATTATCCTTCTTTTCTAACCAGTTTTTATAACAATCAGATATATGTCCTCCTTCCCACTTACCTTCACTTTTTAATTGTTTTTGAATGTTATACCAAATTTCTTTGGAAAAATCATAGTCATTAAAAAGATGATTTATATTTTCCTCCTTGTTACTACAGAGGACACATTTACTGGACCCTACAAAACCCCTCTTCACCAGAATTTCCCAAGTAAGAATTTTATGTTCAAGTACTAACCAAAAAAATAATTTAACTTCTAAAGGAATCTGCCATTGCCAGAGATCAGAATACCAGAAAGATGTATCTGCCACCTCCTCCTCCAATAATTGAACTTCATAAGTCTGTTTAACATTGACCTGTCCCTTCTTAGTGTCCCGGGACCACAATAAAGAAGTTTTTTCTGCCATAGCTTAAAACCATTAATCCAATAAGCAAATTACTTACGTTTCTAAAATTTGGGTGATTGATCTCTCTTTTTTCAATGAAACCACGCGGGCCACTTAATCCAACGAACAACCCAAGTTGATTTGGGGATTGATCTCTCCTTTCCATGAGAGCATACGTGCCATCTCCAATGTCCTTAGTTCACAAGAATTAAATTTGACTCTTCAAATAAAAAGTTATTAGCAATCAGATGTCCTCAGTTCATATGAAGAGTATTGCTGTGATAACCTTACTTATTGAAAAAGATTCACAGTGGCTAATAAAGAATACAGGTGATTTGAAACATAAAGAGGCTGTAATGCTCTCAAAATTTCCTGGAATAAAATTATTGATTTCGGAAAATAAGGAAGGACTTAGGACCATAATGTCCTTAGTTCACAAGAATTAAATTTGACTCTTCAAATAAAAAGTTATTAGCAATCAGATGTCCTCAGTTCATCTGAAGAGTATTGCTGTGATAACCTTACTTATTGAAAAAGATTCACAGTGGCTAATAAAGAATACAGGTGATTTGAAACATAAAGAGGCTGTAATGCTCTCAAAATTTCCTGGAATAAAACTATTGATTTCGGGAAATAAGGAAGGACTTAGGACCATAATCTCATGACCGTTTGATTAGGAAATCTGCAAAAACTGGCGAAGCTTTGCCTAAGCGAAACTCCAGAAAAATATGCTCTCGTCTCCCTTGCGAAGAACAACATGGACACTTATTTTATCTAATCACATGATTGTTTTTTCAAATTGGTTGATAATTCACTTTAATATTTAAGGTGATAGGCATTTACCTATTGATAGTCACCAGATCTTTTAATCACAAAGATGATTTTTATGGATAGTATTTAATATTTTTAGAGTATTTTTGGTAGTTACCAAAAATTGAAGGTTAAGATTTTTTAGATTATCTTTATGGCATGTCAAAATATGGTCGTTAATCATTAGTAAGACTCACACATGGTCGTTAAACATGGTTTTATTTTTAAACTGCACAGGGTTTTTTTTTCCTGTGCTGTGCTAGTTTATCTAATCACATGCTTTTTTTTTCAAATTGACAGATAATTCACTTGCACATGTGTTGTTTTTCAAATTGACTGATAATTCACTTGCAGTTGTATAAATGTTTTATTTTTTGGTATTTTTCCTTTAATTTGACAATCTAAATTTGGGTGAAATTGCAATTTTCTGTTATTTAAAATGTATTTTTAAATGCATAAATAGATTCATCCTCTTAAAAAAAACTTGTTGTATTTTGATTATACAAACTCAACTACTCAATGCACTTTCAATATTTTTTGATAAAATTTTAGACAAAATTGATTAAGAAATATTAAAAAAAAACAAATACTATAATTTGACAAAATATTCAAAAATGAAATATATATATATATATATATATATATATATATATACTACAACTATATTTAATGTACCCCAAATTAAATCACAAGTTGTGTAATGAGACCCTCTTGTTTGTGGGACAAGGGACCCCCGATTTGAACCTGTGACCTTTTAAGAGGAAACACATGTTCTTAACCATTCGACCCACATGTTCTTAAATCAGTGATTGGGACCTTGATTTCTTAAGATAATAAGCTTGAAATGAGATGAAAATGGCTTTTACTTATCATTAATCATGTGAATTGAAATCATAATTATGGTTATATTACATTATGTATTTTCTATAATTTGTAAAAAGTGATGACTTGAATATTCAATCTGATTATTTATATTCTATTCGTCACAATATTCAATGCTCCATAACAGGGTAGATATTGATCCACCCTCATATTACCTTTAATTGACTCTTACCCAATTTACATGTATGCTCCATAACAGGGTAGATCCACCTTCAAATTACCATTAATTGAATCTTACCCAATTTACATGTAGAAATGCATCAATCACATTAATGCAAACATGTCATGCCATGGGACCCATTAAAATGTCCTAATTTTAAAAAGGAAATTGAAAATTTGAAAACATTTAGGAGGTAGTTACAACAATGACCAAGGGGCCCACAGCGACCCAACGTGCAAGGAGAAAATTACAAGAACCATGACAATGTTAAGCGTCCACGAAAGTTTGTTCCGGTATAATAATTTCCAATAATTAAATTGTCATTAATATTCTTTTGATTTAATTAATGTTAAGCGTCCACATAGCTTGGAGAACCGTACGAATGGATTTGTATACCACGCAAAGTATGAATAATGGAATTTTTATTTTTATGTTGATTGATGAGGAAGATTTCAGTGCTGTTAAAGTTGTGGTTGAATTTTTATGTTGATTTGTGTGGAAGATAATTTTTATGTTGATTTATGGGGAAGATTTCCATGTTCTTAAAGTTGTGGTTTGCAATCCTTAGCTTTGTTAGAGAAGAAATTTCAATTAATAAGAATGTTTAATTATATTTATAATGACGATGTTTAATTAGGTTGAAATTCTATGCTTTTTTATCAATTTTGAAATTTTCTAGAGGGCAGTGTAATGCCTATTTGGAAGTTCATTTGTCATGAGACTTAATATTTTTTATTCTTATTTTATCTTTAATTAGACCTTTAAAAGGATATCAAGGAGTATGTCTTACTTCCATTTCCATTTATGTGTTACCTCACACATACTTCCATTTAAGGTTATAAGAAGTTTTGTTAGGTATATCAACTTACTTAATATCTATTTTTTTTTGCCAAAGTCTACATTATAGGATTAGGGATTGCTTTTTAATAGTTAAGGTTGAGTTATATTGCTATTGCTCCCACTAACCAAGATTCAATGGCTTTGTTTTTTTATTATGGCAATAGATGGATTTAAGTTGTCAAAAATGTAACAAGACTTCTCATGCACCAAAAGCCTCACTACTTAAAAGATTGGTTGTTTCAAGGTTGACTTTGTTTAAATCTATGGATTTAATTATGGAGCAGGAACTTTATTAATTATATTTTATGGTTCAAGTTAAATTATTGGGCTTTCCTTTGCAAATTTGGGAGTTTTTAGGGAACACTTCAACAACTAATAGGAATTTGTTTATTTTTCATGAGCCCTAACATTTTTTTTAACTCTTGCCTATAGAGGTGTGTCTATCTCTTAATAGACCTTTCAAAGGATCTCAAGGAGCATGCATTACCTCCATGTCGGCCCAATGGTTATAAGGTGATAATGATCTTCATGCACCAAAGCTTGGCTAACTAAAATCTTAGCCACTTCAGGGTCAACTTCGTCTAAGCCTATGTAATTATTCATGGGGAAAGAACTCTTTGTCTTCTCTTCGGATGCCACCTTCCATGTGGGAGTAGGAGGAGCCAAAGGTCCTATTTTCCACCTCTATTGTTAAACTCTTAGGCCATTGATGCCATGAAGGAAGGTCAAAGCAAACCCAAGAATAATACCTTTGATGTGTTTGTGACCCTAATACTTACTCAAAAGAAGGTTATATCTCAAAACCCTTACCATTCCTTAATAGGCATTGACATGTAGGATATGGATGTTCATGTCGAAGGTTTTGTATGAATTTTGTATCACGGATGTTTATGGTCTTTTAGAACATATAAGGAATACCATGGTTCACAAAATTCTCTCTTAGGTTTTAAAATTGGATATTCTATGTCTATGGGAAGTTAAAATGGTTGGTTTTTTGTCAATCACAATGTTATACTATATTTGAATCGATTTCTTATGTTCCATTCTAATCACGAGGATGGTCAAGGAGGGGTTTCTATTTTGATTCACCCAAGCCTGTCATGCATGTAATTGATCATGGGGTTGATCCTTTGCATCAACTATAGTGGTTATTGCTTAACCTTGATTGTGTGGATGCTTGTTTTGGCTAACATTAATGTTCCCAATGATGTGATAGAAAGTGAAAAATTTTGGGATTGGGTGAGTGCCTCCAGAAAATATATTGGCTCATCTATGGGCACTTTAAGAATGTTGAATCACAAGAAGAAAACTTCGAAGTCACTCTTTTTCATGTGCTTTTGTGGGATCAAACAACTTAGAATGGCCTCAAAGCCATAATTGACCTTTATGGCCTTAGTAAGTATTGAGGAAATTAATCTCTTGACATTTGAGTTACTTGGTATATTCTAAGAGTGAAATAAAAAATGGTTATTAAATAATGGGTATAGGAATTTTGTCAGGGAAAACTCATTTTTTCGACTTTGAAGGGGAAAAGCCAATGTGAGTGTTGTGAGAACTCAGTCTCTCTAACCATCAACCAATAATTCTCTCCATTTCTTGGGGAAGTCCTATGATGAGAGTATGCAAGTCGCTCTTTTTGTTCTATCTATTCCACCTCCAAAAACAAACTTGTGTCCCACTGTTAAGTATGTTTGGAATTTATTTACCATACTATGGGGTGGATTAGTTGCATTGAATGGTGGAATGATGTTATTGGCCAAATCAATTATTTTGTTTGTAGCTTTGTTGAAATGTCATTATTGTTTGATGGTCGAATCATAAGGATGCTAAAGAACAACAAAAATAAATGTTTCATTTCTTTAGTTTAAGCAATATGATGAAGTTGTTTAATGCTAGGTTGCCCATAGGTTCTTTGTCTTGTTGATCAATATCTTATCGCCTTCATTTGTAAAAGGGTTTTAAAATTGTGGAAAATAGAAGAAATATATTTTAGGTATTTATTTATTTATTTATTTATTTTTTTTTGGGGGGGGGGTATAAAAAGGGGTATCTAGTAAAAATAAGGGTTGTTTTAATTGGAAATATGTATTGCAAGGGAAGTTCTAAAAAATGATTTTGAGAGGTATTTATCGGTATCTAGTGAAATTAAAGGTGTTATTTAATATCCCATGAATGGGCATGTTTTGTCATAGGTTCACTAAGTGTAGACCCCATGGGGCTTCCAAGCTCATGAATTTTTTAATGGTAGATGTATTCTTCTAGCATAGGGTGCTCAAATTCAAGAAAGGTAAGTGCATTGGATTAGAATTTTGGATTGACTTACAAAGGTTCTTTTCAAAGCCTTAGCAACTAACTAGGTGATGAATCAATCTTTATCCCTCAATACGATAAATAGTCAAGTAACTAATTGGTAAAGATTGAATGAAAATTTTCTATCCACTACCACATTGTTTTTCAATTGTAAGCATTGATGGAAGAAGATAAGGCAACTATGTAGACTTGCATTGACAATGTACTTAGGTAGCTATCTAATGATAAAAAAATGTTGTGTAAATGATATTTGATCTTACTCAAGATGATAGAATCCATGACAGTAATGGTTGATGCCAAGTCTCCCAACATTGATGGGTATTTCAGGTGTGAATTTTACAAAGCCACATGGGATTTTATTGGGCCTAAACTTCTAAAAATGTACAAGGAAGTTGTCTAAAATAAATCCTTGGGTGCACTTATAAAAAAAGGTTTGATTAAGTATATTACCAAAACAAGGGATCTAGATATTATCATCAACTAACATATGCTATCATTATAGTGTGTCTAACAATATTCTTGTTAAAGGTCTTGAATTGTAACTCAAATGCATAGTTACTAGGATCACCATGCTAGAATAAACTAGTAAGAGGACATTTTATCGTAGACAATGTTATTGTTGTATAAGACATAATGTAATGGGTGATATACCTAGGTGTAAAGGCCCTTTTCATAAAAATGATTTTCAGAGAGCTTATGATCAAGTTGATTGGCCTTTCATCTTAATGATGCTCAAATCCTCGTCCTTCAGTAATTTCTTCCTCTTAGGTGAAGAAAATTTGTTTGCAAGTGTGATTTTCTTCCTCTCTATAAAATAGGTTAAGTCATAGGAGGTGTGATTATTTATCTATGTTATATAGGGTTTCTCTTTGGCCCAATAATTGTATTTTATGGATGCAAAATATTTAATTTATTCAGTTCATTATAAATACTCTATAGGATTGATTAGTGGCATTCAATCCTTAGTAGGATATTATCCAACATGTAAATGTCCACTTTCTCTATGAATCCTCTTTTACCATTCTATAGGAGAAAGACCATGTAGATAACCCAATGGAGTGTCTCATGGTCTTCAACTCCACCTTGGGTTATTAGAAACACATTCCTTAAATGCATTTCCATCTGCTATGTAAATATGACCTCCCACATTCAATGGACCAACATGCTTTTTTTGGCTTCATTTTGGTTATTTTTTATTGTTTTTGGGTATCCTATTTGTCTTTCATGCATCATCAACATCCTTGTTGGAAGTGTTCTCAAAAGGTTTGATAATAAGGTTGAGAAGTTGATTACTATGCCTATCATGTTTTCAACCAGAATTGACATATATTTTAAGGTCCTCCCTTATGCATTTCTATTACTCATGTTGTTTGGTTCCCTCTACTATGACCTGTCAAAGGTTTGAGAAGCTCCTTTGAGACTTTCTCTAGTATAGAATTAATGGGAATAAAGTATTCAAATATGTCAAATAGAGCTTATTTTGATGCCCCGAGAATTGGGGAACCATGATTATTATTGGATCCTTCTGATATGCTCAAGTGTTATTTGTAGGGCGGGTCATTCTAGCAGTTGTTAGGGTCCCACCCTAACACCTCTAGTTAGTGGTACTTATGTTGTTAATTAATGTAATATGGCCATCCTCATTAAATAAGGTCCACTAGGTAGTTGGAGAGTGTTCTCAATAATGTAATGTGGCCTCATTAAACAAGGCCCACTATGTAGTTGGCATTGAATAATGTAATATGGCCTAGTCATTAATGTAGGGGCCATTGGTGGTTATGGTTATAGTTTTCTAGAACATATGTATAGGGGTAAAAGGCTATGCAAGGGGTGTGAAGTATTTTACATTGCATAATATCTATGCTCTTTTATAGGCTTCCTTCTCAAATTGGCATTGTGAACATTGCTATCAGTTCCAATATCAATACTAGGTTTTCCATTGTGCAAATGGAATTGTTCTTATTATTTTCCTGTTAACTTTGAAGATGTGATTTCATTTATAATGTTCATATATCATATTAAGAATCTGGTTAGTTGTATTAAAACACTTTCCGAGGCAAGCATAAGGATTGAAATTTTATATTTGGTTTTTTATGTTAGAGATGTCTTATGGTGTCTATGAGTAAAATTATTTATAATTCTTGAGAAGTGTAGCATGGAAGGTCTTCCCCATGTGTGGAATCCTACCATGGTGGGGGACAACGAAAATAAGCCAAGTTGATAGGTTGATCTCTTTCTTAAACTTTTACTTAGGAAAAAGTACAATAGATGTGTTATATTTTAATGTTGACTTAATTAACACTTTTCTAAAGTTAAAAGTGAAAATAATTTAAGTGATGGTGTTTTAATCTTGGCCATCCATTTCATTGGGAAAGTGAGGATTGATACTATCCCTTGATCACTTTCGAGATAGGGTTTTTTCTTTCTCATTGAGATAAAAGAAATCAACTTGGTGGTTGGATGCATTCATTCATTGAGAGAGGGTGAGTTTTAGCTAGAGGAGGATATTTTCTTGAGGGTTTGTTGGAGAAGAGTTGTAGAGAATATAGAGGAGACATTTTATAGGTGGATCAACTTGCATTTTCATCCATTTGCAGAGGTCAAACTTCATATCTGAGAGGGAACCATACAAGGTGATCCAGAGGTGATGTAGAGAGTCATACGCACTGCGCAGTGGCTCATGATTGGATTCCTCTTGAGTCACTCTAGTTATTTGGATTGGGAGAAGGCCATACATGTGTTTGAGGAGGAAATCATTGGGGTTGCATTCAACTATCAACGCATATCTATTTTCTTTGTAAGAGATATCTATATTTTTTGCTACATAATAAAAATCCACAAACTAAAGAACTAGTTTTCCCACATTGGGTTTTTCTAGGGGTTATTTTACCCAAACATTTTAGTGTCTCTCATGTGATATGATTGTTGTTATCTTCTTCATTGTTCCTTAATTTAATTCTACTATGTGATTTCAGTTTTGTGAAGAAACCTAGTTGTAACTGATAAATAACAATTTTTGAAATTTTAAATGTGCTAAATAAATTTTTGAGAGATATCATGTTGAATATTTTTTGTTCATGTTGTTGGGTTTTAGTAAATTCACATGGTATTAGAGAAGGATTGTTGAAGTAACAACATCAACGTGTTGATTAACAGATATCGGTTTCATATCTAAGCACAAAATAAGTTGGTAAGGAAACAATAGGATTTGGACAAAGACACTTTTAGAAATGGCCATGGATTTAAGAGTGGAGGATAGTCTTCAAGGTGCTCAAAAATTTCCCACCTGAAAAGAGAGGGTTACCATAATCTTAGATGTCAATGATTTCCTTGAACATGTTGATGATAAAGAAACAACTCCTACGGATGCAACTTTGTTGGGAGCCTGGAAGAAGGGTGAAAAGGATATGAGAATAAACCTTTATGGGGTAAAGGATCACATAATACCACACCTTTCAGGGAAAATGTATTCAAAATATATGTGAACTTCCTTGGGTATCCTCTATCAGAGTAAGAATGAAAACGTGATTTTGGTGCTTCAGGAAAGGATGTGAGGTATCGATATGGCAAAGGGAGAAGGTGTAGTTTCCTACCTCACTCGTCTTACACAGATTAGGGATGAACTACCCGCAGTTGGATCAAAGACAAAGGATTATGAGTTAGTACATATAGACCTTAATGGATTTTCAAATCCATGGGACACATTTGTGCATGGAATTGTAGCTCAAGAGAATCTTCCTGACTATAATCACTTATGGGATGATTTTGTGCAGGAATAGTTTCACCTTGGTTAGGGGAGTGGCACATATACATCACCTCATATTGTAGATGAGTAGGCTTTGTCTCTTGCAAGAAAAGGAAAGGGAAAATATAAGAAGAAGGGATCTGATAGTGGAATAGGAAGAAAGAATAAAAACATTGACTTCTCCAAAGTCAAGTGTTTCCAGTGTCACAAGTTTGGACATTTTGTTTCACAGTGTCTGGAGAAGAAAACGAGTAAGCCACTGATGGAAACCTTTGCAGGAGTAGAGGGTTTTTCCAAAATCTTTGAGGAGGATTTTTTTTCCTTATTGCATGTATGTCGAGCTCATCTATCCCAAGTATTCGGTATGTGGATAGTGGTGCTTCTTGTCATATGACTGGGCACAAGGAGTTGTTAAGTAGTTTATAGGAGGGAGGTGTGAACCTTCATATTGAGTTAGGAGATGATGCATGCTATAAGGAACAAGGAATAGGAACAATTCCATTTCATAGGGAGTCGGGTAAACCATTCCGCAATGTTGACATTTTGTGTGTTCCAGGTCTTACCAAGAACCTCATTTCAATTTCGACCCTGGAAGATAAATGGTTCGAGGTGACCTTTCGTGGAGGGAAGGTGTATATTAGACCAAAGGGGTCTACAACCAAGATGTATAAAGTAATTGGGGTTTGTTGTGAGAAGGTATATAGATTGCATTTTGAGCTAGCAAAAGTGTTAGTCGGTAGCAACACAGATTTGAGTGAATTATGGCACATACATATGGAACATTTTCATTTTAGTGCATTGAATCAATTGAGAAAAGGAATTTGCAGGAGTTCCTAAAGCTACAACTGAGAGGCATGACCCCTCTAATGGTTTCACTTTGGGAAAATATGCTTGCAAAGAATTTCCATCTAGTGAGCATAAGTCCAAGGGGATATTGGATCTAATCCATTCATATGTTTATGGTCCTATGAGTGTGTAGTCAGTTAGTGGCTTCAACTACTGCATTATATTTATTGATGACTACTCTAGGAAGACCTAGATATATTTCCTTAATACCAAGGATGAGGTCTTTGACAGGTTTAGGGAGTTCAAATCTCTAGTGGAGAACAAGTATGGTAGGAGGATCCAGGTACTTATATCATATAATGGGGGTGATTACACCTCGAATGAGTTTGTGGAGTATTTTGTTGCAGAGAGTATCAAGAAGGAGCTCATGGTTCCATAAAAACCTCAACAAAATGGAGTAGTTGAGTGCAAGAACATGACCATAGTGGGTGAAGCTCGTGAAATAATACACGATCATGGATTACCTATGTTATTATGGTTTGTGTCTCGTCACACAATTGTTTACATTCACAACAAGAGTCCCCACACCATTTTGGGGAAACTGACACCCAAGGAGGTATACACATGTACCAAGATATTTGTGATTCATATTTTCATCTTTGAGAATAACTTTTACATTCATTTCCCTTCAAAGAAGAGGACAAAGATGGACCCCGCAAAAGATAAGGGGATATTGTTTGGCTACAACGAGACTTCTAAGGCCTACCACATCTTTGTGCCAGAGAACAGGAAGATAGTGGTGTGCATAGACGTGTAATTTGAGGAGGAGAGGGCCTTGAGGAGATATAGAGATATGATAGCACAGATAGAGGACCAAAAGTGATAGGACTCAAGGTAGAAAATTGAGGAGTGACCAATACAAATTATAGATTCACAGACACAAACATGCAATACATGTACATGTACGAGTGTTGACAGGGAGACTAGTGGATAGGATAGTCAGGAGACTGAGGAGGAGGTCGAGAAACATGAGTTTGTTCCATAGGATATTAACACTAGGCCATGACCTAAGTGGTAAAAATCCATAGTTAGTGATTCTAGATAAATAACGCCTCTAGAGAGATATTTTAGAGAGAGTAGACCACCACAGAGATTTGGGTATATGGCACTCATGATAGAGCTTATATATGTCAAGCCTTCCATTTATGAGCAGGTTTCACAACATGGAGTGTGTCAAGAGGACATGATTCATAAGTATGCCTTTGTCATGAAAAATGATGTATGGGAGGTGGTGCCCAGGCCAAAGGGAAAACAGATGGTAGGATCGAGATGGATCTATAAAGTCAATCATGCAATAGATGGAAGTGTGGAGAAGTATAAGGCATGCTTCATAGCCAATGGGTTTGCAAATAAAGAGGGATTTGATTACAATGAGACTTTTTCCCCGGTGTCTAGATATTCCTCCATCCGAGCAATTATTTCACTTGTAGCAAAGATGGGCTAGTGCATTCATTAGATGGACGTGAATACTACCTTCCTCAATGGAGTTACCAAGGAAGATGTATACATTGAGAATATTAAGGGTTTTGAGGTTGGATATAGGGATACACATGTTTCCATATTGATATGAGCCTTGTATGGGATAAAGAAAGAACCTCGATCTTGGTACTCGAGGATCAAAAATTACTTGAGAGAGATGGGATTCTAGTGGAGTGATGCTAATCCAAAACTCTATTTTCTAGGAGGTGAGGTGCCTCTCATACTGTTACTTTATGTTGATGATCTCTTTCTTACTGGAGATAAGCATTTGATTACAGAATGCAAGGCTAACCTTCCAGCAAAGTTCAAGATGAAATACCTTGATTTGATGCATTAATTCCTTGGCCTAGAGGTTTGGAAAATAGATGTGAGATTCTTCTTAGGATAGGGGAAGTATGCAGTAGAGATCTTGTGTAGGTTCAGGATGACAGATTGTAGGCCCATGTCCATGGCTCTAGTGACAAACTGAAGGAAGATTGATGTATCTAGTTCTGAGACAATAGACCCCACCATCTATCGTCAACTTATTAGATCACTCATGTATCTGGTCAACACTAAGATGGATATTAGCTTTGCAGTGAACTCTTCGAGTAAATTCATGGTGGATCATCAGAGAGTGCATTGGATAGTTTTGAATCATGTACTTCACTACTTGAGAGGTATAATGGAGTATGGGTTTTTGTATGAGTGAAATGGTGGAGTGAGATTGGCAGGTTTTACAGATGTTGATTGGGTAGGATGTGAAGAGGAAAGGAAGAGAACTTTGGGGTGTTGTTTCAGCATAGGATTAGGTATTATATCCTAATTCACCGAGAAGTAGAGATCAATGGAATTGAGCTCTATTGAGGCAGAGTACATGGAAAATAGTTTAGCAACATGTGAATAAGTGTGGTTGAGGAAGTTGTTCTTGGGAGTGTTTGGTGAGGAGTTAGAGGCTGCTATGATACATTGTGATAATCAGAGTTGCATATAGACATCCTCTATCACTTCATACGAGATTATGTATAGAGGCGAGTTATGAGGATCCAATACATATATACAGATGATTAGATGGTAGATATATTTACTAAGGCACTTTGCTGACAGAAGTTCGGGAAGTTCAAATACAAGATGGGGTTGGTACAAAATTCCTTCCTTGCTAAGAGGGAGTGTTGAGAAGTGTAGTGTGGAAGGTCTTCCCCATGTGTGGAATCCTATAATGGTGGGGGAAAATGAAACAAATCCAAGTCGATAGGTTGATCTCTTTCTTAAATTTTTACTTAGGAAAAAGTACATTAGATGTGTTGTATTGTAATGTTGACTTAATGAGTACTTTTCTAAAGTTACAAGTGAAAATAATTTAAGTGGTGGTATTTTAATCTTGGCCATCCATCTCATTGAGAAAGTGAGGATTGATCTTAGCCCTTGATATCTTTTGGACATAGAGTATTGAGATAAAGGAAATCGACTTGGTGGTTGGGCGCATTCATTCATTGAGAGATGGTGAGTTTCAGCTAGAGGAGGAGATTCGCTACCAAGGTTTTTTTGGCGTGAACTTATAATCCCGTGGGTTTAATTTATTCAACCAAAAAAAACCCTTTAGATATCATCCCTTTCAACATCACCTACATGCAAGTGAAGTCTCACACGAGGCATCTATTGAGGCTGTAGGAACAAATTTTCTGCATGGATGAGGGGATGTGAGGCTATCAAACTAACCATTAATAGTTATTGACCATGGGGAAATTATCCTTATTTAACATCCTTTTATCAGTCAACAAACCCTATGCATAGCTTCCATTAACTAATAGTTCATTACTTTTACCATAACAATTGTGCAACATTAACCCATCCAAGATTCATTTAGTACCCTAAACCCTAGTTTGCAAAAACAATATATCATAGATCGTGATGTAACCAACCCATTGAATCATTCATTATTATTGTGCATCAACCATATGTTAAACAAATATATTCTAATCATGCATAAACATAACATCCGTGAATAATCACATCAACAAACACATTAAACATAGGATTTTACCGTGGTTCACCCAATCCTTATGCTACATCCACAACGATTGGATTCTTATATTAGTCTTAATGCAATAACCACCTCAGGCCTACACATTGTGCTTACAATAGATATAAAACATTGTAATCCCCAATCATGCCTAGCCTCTCTGCAATGTGATCCTATCTCTACAAATTCTCAAATATTCTCTTATTCCCAAAAGATCTTCCCCCAAAACCCTTGAGCATAAACTCTCTTCATCACTCATGAGCAACCTAATCTCTTATTCTCAACATCCTAATATTCCCCAACCCTTTACATATTTATACAAATAAGTAGGGCTAAAAACCCTAATAAAAACTTATCCCCAAAACCCTAATGGATCATAACCATTTTTCCTACTTTTTCATTGATTTTCTACTTTCACTTCTTTTGCACCAAACTACTGCTTTTCCTTCTTTTGTGTTGAACTATTTATTTTCATGTTTTTGCATTGATCTGCTTCTTTTCCTGCTTTTGTGCCACAAAATGAACCCTTTCAACGTGCTCTGGTCTTTCCTTTTACTCTTTCATATACTATGGTGCAACTCCCAAAACTTAGTTATTCTCATCCAAAATGCCTATCCAACATGCCCCCAACACTCACATGTAGCTCATCCCAAAACACTTAAGCCTTTTTCAACTTCTCCTTGAATTTTCCAAAAATATCCTTTGTTGTGTTGGTCTTTTCCTTGACCTATGTTTCATTTAAAAAAATTGTTTCTACTACTTCTACAGTGATATGAGTCTGTCATTTCTCTTCATCTTGTTCCATTTCTTGTTTGATCCCGCGCTGCACTTCTTATTTCATCTATAACTTTTAATGTTTCATCCTGCAACATCTCTATCTGTTTCATGTGATGTTTCTTCTCGACCCTTAGTTGGTTCATCCCAGAGTATATTTTCTTACTCTCTTCAATTTTCGTCATCTTCTCGGCTGGTGGCAAACTATTAATGGTTTCCTTAATCTTTTGATCCTTCCCCTGTGTAGTTTGAATATTCTATTCAATAATCTATAATTCGACATCCTCGGATAGTTAATTCTAGGATTTTGTGTTGTCCTTGTACAACTTAGCACATTCTTCTTCCAAAGTCCCGATACTTTCCACTGCGGTGCTTTTTATCTTCTCCCTTTGGTTTATTCTCCATGGTGTGTGTTTGGTGTCATTTGTGTTTCTAACTCATCAATTTCCATTCCAAATCCATCGATGGATTCACTGATTTTTTCTACCTGAACTTCTAATGGAGTATCCACCTCCATTGCTTCACCTATTTTTCCTTCTTCACAGTTGCATTCCTTTCTCGTTCAACTCTATTGTATTCAATCTGCATGCTTGTAATCTCTATTGTGGAATTATCCAATTCATCAGATGTTTTTGTTGCAAGCAGGTTCAATTTTTACACTATGCTATCCTGCAACCTCTGTAGCATTTCTTTCGATATCTGTGATAAGACTAAATCAAAGTGACTTAGTGCATGTGTGTTCTCTTGCATTTCCGCTCATGGGAAAAAAATCACTCTTGGTTCCAACTTAACTATTCTACGCTTTGTTGTTACCTCTAATGCATGAAAGACTGCGAGTCTTACTTCTACTGGCCTTAGTGTGATTTTTGTTGGTCCTTCAATTGTGTGTTGCATAGTTGCTATCCTGGTTGCTTCCATAAATAGGTGCATTATAGTCATTTCTTCATGTGTATTTCCATTAAGTCCCTCTTGTTTCTCTACTGCGTGTTGAAACACATTGTTGGTGATCTCCTTAACTTGCTTCCCAAACCTCTTGAAGTCATCTTCCTTCAATGTCAGTGGACTCATTTCTTTGTTCTCTTTTTTATTCTTCCAATGCGACATTGATTTACCCTTCTCTATCTTTGCATCTTTCCTCTTATTTATTGCGCCATTTCCTAGGCCTTGAACTTCCTCAATCTCAAGATCTAGTGTTTCCATTTCTTGTTCGTTCGATGGGACCTTCTAGTATGTGTCTCAGTCCTACATAATTAGTTCTATGTCCTCCTTTTTTATTCGATAATTTTTATTAACCCATTCCTATATCAGATCTCTCTTTTCTTGTATGCACATATGATGACGATCTTCCATAAACTGTGCAATCGGTTTGTAAGTTTCTACAAGTTGTGGAAAAATTCATGGTGTATCCTCGATACACTACCTAATCATTTCATTATACATATGGAATTCAATATTGTTGTCCAACTATCATTCCTTGTGCATTGTGTAACATAAGTTATGATACTTGGCGGCTAAGCATGACTGGATTTTCATACCCAAAAATTGTGAATCCTCTAGTTCTTTCCACGCTACTAACACGATCATAAGTAATAACCGAGAATAATGGAATTCCATTCCATTGTCCTCTGCTTCTGTGCAGAATATGAGAAACTAGTTAAATTAAAACAATTCCCATCTCGTCCTTACCCCTTCTACACGTTTCTCGGCCACCACTATCATGTATGTGGGAACTTGGTATTTCCTACACTTTCTCAGCAATTTGTACGTCAACGCTTGCATCACAAATCATATTATTGGGTCACATATACTTGGCACATCCAAACTATGCACATCTCTAACTGTGTGTAATTTCTCCTTCATGGCCTCTGACAAATCCTTCTCATTAATTTTGTCAGTGAACACCAATGTATAATATTTCCCCTGTAATGGTAATCTAGTGATTCACGCAATTAGATCCACGTCTATAGAAATTGGCATGTCTAACCACAAGTAGTCATCGTGCACATAGGTTAATAACATATTTACACATGCATTAATCTCTTGGCTTCTGCTAAAGTGTGGGATGTCAAATAGATTCAATAGGCCATCTCGCTCCAACCCTCTAGCCCATACCTTCAGCTCTACTATGGGTAGGTACATCTTTGCATCGATTTTCATCTCTAAGTAGGTTTTCATCACAAGTTCGTGGAGCTTTGTTGTATCTGTGATGTCATGGTCCATGTATTTTAGCTACGACACCTTCCCTAGAATATCCTCGTCAATAATTACCCCAGCTGGGATTTCTAGCATCACCAATTCGTACCTAGCCCCCTTCTTTAAATTAACTAGTTTGGCATCATCCTTCCTTGGTGGAATATAGTCCCTTGGAAACGTCAGCTCCGACGTGGATGCTGCCAGAGTCTCCTCAATTCCTAATAGTTGTGTTGTTTCTCTAGTTGGTGTTTTATTCTATTTTGATGTTGTTGTCTTTGGTGGTGCCATCTTTGCAATATTGTTACTTGTGAAAAATCCTTTGGATTTGTGGCATTTCTTAGGGCTTCTGCAACACTACTCTTGGCTCTCTCTACTCACTACAAACTCCAAATAACAATAACGTTGGTATGTCGACCCTTCAATGACTTTTGTACCCATTCAAAAGTTTTTCATTCACTTTCATGCCTGAATTAACTATCTAATCCACTAGTGTGTGAAATCAATTCCTTCTTTAACGCTCCATTAATTCCAAATATTTCGTCGGATTTTTCCCTCAATCTGTCAGTCTGTTACGATCTCCATCGACGCTTTCCATTTATGACTATGTTTCTTCATGATGTCTCCTCATTACTACTTTTCAGCTATCATTTCCTCTCTTTAATGCCTTTAATTTTTTGTCTGCTTCTTCTTCTGTGCATTTCTCTATCTTGTTCATTTGTTCGTTGCACACTATTTTCTTATGTGTGCAATTCACTTCCTCTGCGTGATCCTTTATCAACGTATAACTCACTTCTTTTGTGCACATACTCTTGTTGTATACATATCTTTCTTCGTCTTTGTTCTCATCTGCGACATTCTCCTATTTATTTCTTTCTATGAACTATCTTAACTTCTTGACCCTTGACTAACACTTCAACTTTTTGTTTCTTGCCATCACTTGCTTTATTACTTTTTCCGCTTTTCATTTTCTTTTTCTTTATCTTTTTCCATTTTTTTTCTTTCTTTTTCTTACTATAATACACTACTATGGTACATAGGTTCTTTTGTAGGTCAAACTAGTGTGCGACAATCAACCATCCCTATAAAGTTTCATTCAACTCCCATTCACCAATCCCCCCAAGACCTCACCATTCAACATTTATAGTTTCACAACAGTTGCTTCTGTCATATACTTGACCACATATGGACTTAACTAATGCATCCTAAACTTCCCTAGGTGCTACATGAACTTGTTGTCATATAGGAATACTAAGTCTCCCACTTGGAAAAAATTTCTATTTAATATGCCTATCATGCCATGTTTTTTATCTTTCCTTCTGGACTTGTTGATGGAATCCTGCGACAAGTTGATCATCCTTGAGTTGTAACAATTATGACAATAATTCCTTGACTGTGCCAAAATCCAAAAGATCAGAAATCATCGAAATGCGTAATATTGGCACAATAAATTCCAATGGAATTACTGCTTCTTTCCCATATACCAACCTAAAAGGTGTTTATGTTGTCAACTTTTTTCATGTAGTCCTATATGCTCGAAATACTACATGGATCCTTAAGTCCCAATCATCCCTTCCTACATTATAGATCTTTGTTAGAGCATTCTCTAAAATTTTATTGAAGGCTTCTATTGTCCCATTTTCCTAAGGGTGATATGACGTTCTCCTCTTATGGTGAATTTCAAACTCCTCAGTCAATGTTGCAATTATCTTATTCAGGAAGTGCATCCCTTGACCGATTAGTAAAATGTATGGGAATCCAAATATTATAACGACATTCTCAAACATAAATCGTGCATCATTCTTTGTACTGCAGTCTATGACCAATGTTTCTTCTTCCCATCTGGTCAGATACTATGTCACAGTGATTATATACCTAGCACCTGATCTCCTGGATGGTGGACTGATCGGTCCAACGAAGTATATTTCCCATTTATCAAAACCATGCAGTGTAACTCATGGATGCAAGGGTATCTCATCCCTTCTGGATGGATTTCCAACCCTTTGACAAACATCACATGCCTGGAAATATTCTTCAACATCCTTGTGAAGTGTGGGCCACTAGATCTCTGCACAAAAAATCTTTTGCACTGTCGCTTTACATGTGTAGTGTCCTCCTGCAATACCTTTGTGTTCTTCTAATAGTATCATTATCGTTTCATGATATAGCACACATCGTCTTAATATACCATTTTCATCTAACTTATATAAGTTTCCTGCGATTAGCTGATAGTCTAATTCCTTAACCACTAATTGTTTCTTTCATGCAATTTTCATGTCCGATGGATCCATTCATGTACTTAAGAATTGCACAATGTCTATGAAGTAGCCATCCACCATATGAACTGCAAATAAATGTGCATCATGTAAACTATCATCTATATTCCTTGCATATTCTCCTGATAGAATGTGCGATAAGTGATTTGGTCCTGTATTCAATTTCCTGGCTTAACGACGACTTTAAAGTCATATTCTTGGAACAGAAGTAATCATTGACAAATTGTCTCCCCCAAAAATGGCTTGTTCACTAAGTATCTTAGTGCATAATGGTATGTATCCATATTGAAGTGAGAACCCAACAAATAGTGTCTAAAATTCTACAACACATACACCATTTCCCACCCCTCTCATTTTTTTGTAGTGTAGTTCTTTTCTGCGGTTGACAACTTCCTACTTGCAAATGAAATTGGGTAGTCTAACTCTTCTTCCCTTGGTTGTGATAACACTGCGCCTAAAGCTATGGACAACACATCCAAATGAACATGAAATTCCTTCTTCCAATCTCAAAATATCAAAATTGACATGGTCATTGACTTCTGCTTCAATGGGTCCAAACCTTTCTGGCAGTGCTCATTCCAATGGAATTTATCTTCCTTCTTCAACAACTTCTCCATGGGTGTTGTAATCTGTGCATATATTTTAATTAACTTCCTATAGTATCCTTTGTGGTCCAATGTTTCTCTTAACTATCGTATTGATGTAGGTGGTGGTAAGTCCATAATCATTGCAATCTTGGTAGGATCCACTAGTAAGCCTTTCTTACATAACACATGGCTCAAAAAATTCCAAAAGGTGCACATAAAATATATTTTTTCAAATTCAATGAAATATGACATTGTTTACACCTATCTAACATTAATCTCAATACTTCTATAAAACATTTTAATAGACCAAACACAGTCCAATCATCTAAATAGACTTCAAGGAACTTATGAATCAATTCCTTAAAGGATGCGACAAATACTCTTAAGAAAAATGCAGGTGCATTCTTCATCCCAAAAGGCATCACTTTGTAGTGGTAGCTTCCCCACTTTGTCACAAAGGTAGTCTTTTGTTCGTCTTCCTGCACAATCTTTATTTGGTGATATCATGAGAATTCATCTGTGAAAGAGTAGGCCTCCTGCCCCCCTACATTATCTAGAACTTCATCTGTAAAAGGTGTCGGAAATGGATCATGCAGACATGCATCATTTAACTTTCTTAGGTCTACACAAATTTTGATTCCCCTTGTTTTCTTATCTTGTACTACCATTGGACTTATCCATTCTGATTCTACTACTAGTTCAATGATTCCTGCTTCTAACATTCAGTCTATTTCTATCTTTACCTTCTCTTCATACTTTGGGTTTAATCTATAGGGTCTCTGTCTTACTAGCTTAGCATTTGGTTTCAAATGGATCTTCATTTCTCCTAACTCACCAACTATCCCTATGGTTGGGAATAGATCTTGATACTCGCGTAGTAAGTCTACAATTTTCCCACAGTTTCATCATTCCAGTAGTCTCCTATCTGCATGAAATTTTCAATATATTTTGTCCCAATATTCACCTTACGCTTCCTTAATGGTTGTGCATACACAACAGATCCAAGCTCTCGACCTTCTATTGCACATTCCCCCTCAGTTTCATGTATTTGTATATTTCTTGGATCTTCCTTGTCCTGATCTTCTTTAGCAACATTATAACATTCCAATATTTCATGAACTCTCACAGAAGCTCTATGCACACTACACACATGTACTACATCCATCAACCTTTATATTAAATTTTTTTGTTTCTAATGGTCTACAAAGATGCATCTACTAATGACGATTCATTTTCAAAAGTAAATTTTATCTTGAACCTTTGAGTTAGCTTGTCCTAGTTCGATGTTTCTTTATTCATTTCTAGTTCTAGTTACCAGTTCTTGGGGATCATATCCAATGTATGTATGAAGCTATGCGTCCATTCCTCCTTCTACATCGTACTCCATATATTTCTACACTATGAAATATGATCTTCTGGGTCACTTAATCATGTATATTTCTGCTCAATATACTCAACCTCGATACCAACTCTAACTTGCATTAATATTTTACACTATCGCCAACCTTCTATTCCTTCTTTGTGTGAATCCAACCATCTGGTTGGATTGGCCTTCAACACAACATCTAATGCCAACAATCTTTGTTGTTCGGGTATCTGCAACTCAAACTCCTTTACAAAAGAGCCTATCTCTATCAAACCAACATACTTGGGTGGGCACATAACTTCGTTCCAATCCATCTAAATGATTGAATAATGAAGGCACACTGTCTAGTTGAAACTTCATGCATCCTTTGTTGTCAGTGTTCCAAATCTTCCTCTAAATATGAAGCACATGAGCTAATGCTTCTCCAACTTAGGGATCCATCTGTAGTTGGATTAACATAGTCATCCATTCACGCAGTCATATTATATAGGTTATCAGTTTCATTCCCCTTATCTGGTTCTATATACCTCTTTCCTTCTGTCAAGCCCAATGGTGCGATAACCTTCAAATCCCCTACTTCAAAGATAATTTCCCTTTTCTTCAAATTAATAATTGCCTAATTTTCAAAATCCCATTCAATCCCCATTAGCATTAGATATGGTTGTCTATCATCCATGATCTTGATGACTTCAAAATATACTATATTATGCACCCCATCTATATTCATAGGTATCCTTAACAATCAACCAATTCGTACTATCTTGTGATGATTCATCGATCTTAACTAGATGAGAGACCAAATTAAATTCGGCTTCCCCATCATTTCCCATGTTTTCTTCGGTAAACATTTTACATCAGAACCCAAGTCTAAAATGACACTGTCCATGTAATATTCCCCAATATGCACACTTAGTCTGAACTCTCTACTTGTCCTCTTTTTGTGAAGTACCTGATTCACTACCCTCTGCGTCATAGAAACTTCCCTTTCTTGCGTGCAATGATAAATCATTCCATGTAATGCATTCAACATAGTTTCACATTTCATCAGTTCTAAACCAATTTTAAGAAATTATTTCAAAGTACTTCCCTGTTGACACAACCTTTTCAGGATAGTACGATCATAGACCAAAGGCATGCCAACCATACGAGGTTTAGATGATGTCGATGCTATCAAATACGGTCATGTTATCTCCTTCCGTGTTTGTTGATATGTCTTTTTTTCTTATTGTGGGTCAAATGTTGACATAGCTCCTACTAATTTCCTCACCCATTGCTTAATTTGTGTGCCTTTATTCATCGCACCAACCCTTGTCCTAGCTCCTTTGTGCACGACAAATGCTATTTTGGGTCCTTTGTCACACTTCTCTACTGATATATTTTGTACGTTTTGATTTGGGTTCTAGTTTTGATTCTCTCTTTCATGCCACTTCACAAGTAATTGCAAACATTCTTTTGTTGCATGATCTAGTGCTCTACAATATGTGTAGGTTGTAAAAGGATTAAAGGATTCACAAGCTAGGTGTCTTGGTTGATTACAATTGTAGTTGATTATGGGTCCTCTACCTCCTCTTTTAAAACCCCCTCTGCCTCGACCTCTACCAAATCCTCCTCAACCTCCTAGAATAAATCCTCTCGGATTGTTATATTGTGGAAAGTATCGTTCTATCATGGTATTTTCCTCATGGATTCTATACATATCTAAAGTTTTCTCTCTCATCAGATCAAATGCATGATATTACTTCTCTTCTTTCCCTACTGACTTGCAAAAGTTACAAAATAAATTATGGGGTGTACTCTGGTATTTTTGCAGCAATGGAAAATTTGGCAGATGATGTCCCCATGTCTTGCATATTTCACAATACCCTTAGGCTCCTGGTAATGGGTTTGGTGCTACATTTTCCAAATATTGCGCAAAGACTAGGCATATATCCTTATGGTTGCCTTCATTCCTACACGTGATACACCAAACTTGTTCCCTCTTCTCCTTTCCTTTCGTAAGCTATGATAATTGGATTTTCAAAGTAGCTAACTGTATCTAGACTTGAGTCATCCCCCCTCCATCCAATACATGAGATGCTTCGAACTTCATCGCAATCTATAAATATTCAAACTATGACACAACCTTTTGTTGTATCAACGGGCAGGGAATGTGTGGAAATAGTCCTGCAATAAACCATTCTTTGTGTTGTTGATCCAAAATTTGGAATTTCAATCTATCCATCAAATCCTTAAATCTTTGATCATAGTTCCAAACTGACTCAGTCTACACTTGTTTGATTTCCTTCAACTCTGTAATGTATTGTGACTCATATTTTGGCTTGTTGAACTCTTTTAATAACACTTGTCGAATTTCTTCCAATGTCCTCACTTGACTTGCTGGTGTAGTACTCTGCAATTTCATGTATTAGAGTAATGTACGGTCTCTAAAGGTTGTTTCCAATTGTGCAATATTTTTGGCCTCGTCCTGGACATTCTTCACATCTAAAATTGTCTCACATACCAATAGATTTTGTTTTGGGTCCTCCGACCCAAATCCCTGGAACTCAAGAATTCTCAATGTATTGTCTATCCCTTCCTTGGTGTTTTGTGAAATACCTACCCTCAATGTTGTTGGATGATTCTAAATCGACGCACTTCTTCCATTCCTCTAGATATTAATATTCTGACTTCCTCCACTAACTATAAGTGATTTTGACAAATCTTCAAATGTTATCTCAAATCTAGGTGACGCACATGGGGTCATGGGTTCGGCACAGGATCCATACTAAGTAGGACTTAACCACTCCTCTATTATAGTATTGAACTGAGGATCCTCTCCCTCTCCTTCTGTGTCCAATATTTCTATGATATGAACTATTTCATAGGGTTCTCTCCTCTCATACTCATTGCACTGCTCTCCTTTCTCATCCCTAGTTGTCAACCTCTTGTATCTTCTTCCACTACACAATACTCCAAGTTCTTCTTCTTCCTCTTATACACCTTCTTCGTTTCTCTACATCCTTAGTATCTCCCTTCCTTATTTGGTTCTTTCTTCATTCATTCCTACATTCATACCATCCCTCAGTCTTCCCCCAGTTATGCTATGTGTGCAAATCCCCCTAGTAATCAGATTCCATCGTCATCACACATTTGTCGCACAGCAACATATTTATCTAGATACACCATGCTTTCAGAAACCTTCTATGTGCACCCTTGAAGAAATTCATTTCTGCAACACTATACAATTGAATACAATCCACTACAAATTCCATAATATAACCCTATGGTATGCTTTTCAACCAAAAATCAAATGCTTTAGAAGTAATATTTATTACAAAATCCAATTGTCTTACCAACTTAGGGGTCTAGTTCCACGGAGTTACAGTTCGATATTGATCCGAAAAGATCTTTTAACGACAATGGTTGAGTTATTAATGCATGAGTTATTTTACCATTTAGGAAATTATTGAAAGAGGAAACATAGAAACCATTAAGAAATATATAGATCTGGAAATAAGCACGAAGAACAAAAAACCATAAACACCAAAGTGATAACGAAGTTCGGCAATCTCACCTACATCTCAGGGCCTTTGTCTCAGTGGGTGAGTCTTTCTTATTTATGTTCAGATATTTAAATATACATCATAAAAGTTCCAATGGATTACAAAAATGAGCTAGTTGTGTTTTGCTAGATCTCAAGAACCCATCAAAACTGACGACACCGAAAACGGATGAACGAAGCTCCCAGAAATGGCCCGCAAAGGTTCTCTCCTCAATAGATTCTCTACATAAAAATGGCTTTGCCTCAACAATTCAACAACATTTTCCTGCTTAGAATCTCCCTTTTATGGCTTCAAGAGCCTCTGTTCTATTTAGGCCTGAAGTTGGTAACAAACTCCCAACTCCCCCCCAATATCTGGCCTCAAAAAGGGCCCAAGATCCTCCAAAAATGGATTAAATCTCCCAAATCTGGCTAATAATCCATTAAAATATTATTATATAGTGTAAAACCTACTATTTGACCAAAAATAAGGGCGTATCCCCCTTCACGCGGGCCCCTAGTCATATGGGCACCCTCCATGTGTACATGGGATAACATGTTGGTCCTTACCCCTCCATTCCAGGCTCCTGGTTATAAGCCTATGGCCATGTGACCTCATCCTATAAGCATCCACGCACATATCCAGATAGACTATGCCTTGGTTCCTAGCGCCTTGGTCAGTGGGCTAACCCGAATGACTGAGCGCCTATCCACACACATCCGTGTTGATCTGTATACGGTATGGACACATGGTGGAACACTATAGGACCATGGATTAAACCACAAGAAATCCATGCTCCAACAATATTACAGGTCCGGGTCACATGTTGGATGGAAGCGCTAAACTAGAGGCTAACTATTTAACATTCATGCCAAAAAAATATAACATATGAGCATATGTAATAGTCATATGGTATGGAGGTGTATCGGGGGCTGGGGCCTAGCCCCAACCCTATTCTCTGCCATAATCACCACCACATCACTTTAAACATAAACTTTGTGCTATAGGGTTAAGAAATACCATGTAGGTGGGTTGGTAACCCTGCCTATGAGAAGACTTGGCCGCCCATGGAGGTCATGGGTTCGACCCCCATGGACCCTCAAACAAATTTTAACCAAAAGCCAATAAGGGGGTGCGACATCGCATCCTATGACTGGGCCACGTGACACCATCACATTCACCAATAATATGCCATTTTTCCAACGTCGATTCGTCCACCTGTCAGTTTTCATGCCTAGTCAACAACCTGCCAACTCCGTGCCATGATATCTCATGCCAATTGTATCTTCCATGTCAACCCGTGCCATGTGTCACCCTTGTAGTGGTGCCACATGTCACAATCTGACACATCCACCTATACCTTCCCACATTAGCACCAGCGCACCCTGCCATGTCAGTTGTATGGCCTGTATAGTCAGCTGCCCAATCAACATTGTACGAACTATACAATCAACATCTTTTTTTGCATGTTTGACGAAATGAACAGACCGCGATATCTTTCGCATACAACATCTGTTTGAGCCCATTCAAGTTGTGTTGGGTTCATATCGATGAGGCCTACGCACACATATTTTTTTAAGAGAATCTAAGCACTTTTATTTTTAGGCCTTCCTGGACCCATCTTGGCTCCTAGATCCAATTATGGATCACACCTCCCCACTAAAGACCTTTTCATCCTCCAAAAGGTTAGAAAATGGACCTTACTGATTACATACTCATAAGGATAAAAGAAAAACACTATGTTTTACAAAAATGATGTTATAATAGGTCATCATTACAACATGTGTGATTACATTAATGGAAGCAAAATACAATGAAGATGTGACATCCACTTCTGTCATAACCAAGTGATTTTTTTCTTTCCTTCATGTTGTTCCTCTTTATTCACTAGTAATGCCTCTTACTTTGTGAGTAAATGCACAATCCTTTTGTCCTTCTTTGGACGAAGCTCCGGATTAAGCTTCCAATATTTAGCCTTTTGATGTCCACCCCTGTTGCAATAAGTGCAGTGTTTTTTTGGCATCCAAACTTGTTTTGCCTTCTCTTTCTTCCGTTGTGGATTTCAGTCTTTATGTCGTGTCTCCTTCTTGGTCGACATAAACTTTATGTACAAATATTGTCTCTTCCAACACTTGGCCACACAATGCTTAGGTGAATGAAAAAAAGTACAAGGATACATATTCCACAAGTTTTGGATTACATGACTATGTTTTTTATAATCAAAAAGATAATTTGAAAAACCATTACCATTATACCTTTCTTGTTGATCTTCACTTTTTTTTGGAGATGATTTGCATTCACTATCACTATCATGGAGTGATACACCATCACCTTTCGTGAAGTGTTCCCACAATGACTTGAGTTGGTCATTTGAAGCATCACTTGCTTCCAATGTTTTGGAGCCCATCTTGGAGAATGCTCTAATCTACACTTCCCCATATCCCAATCCTAAATAACGAGGTATTTACACAACCTCTATGTGAGTAACGATACCTTGGCCCTTATTTCCAAGGCCCTTTCCTTCCTAACCCATCTTGGTTAGCAATTTCAAACCTATACCTCTTGTATGTTTTTCAAATGCACCAAAAGGACCATCTTGATGGGAACAAGGAAAAATTGATGAATGACTTCCACTGCATACCTCAGAGATGTTTTCTGAATTCACTGTAGAAGGAAATTCCTTCGATTCTTCTTTGATTTTGTTGTTCTTTGAAGCTTTCTCTTGAACCGGTCTCTTTCGTTCCAAGTAATCTTCATACAACACTTTCACCATTTTGGCCATGGAAAAGAGAGTAGTTCTCATATCCTTCTCATATTGATAAAGTCCCTCTTTAGATGCCAATTTCCTGGTAGTCATGCAAACTCAAAACCAACTGTCAACTAGCTCTGATACCACTTGATCCGAAAATATCTTTTAACAACAATGGTTGATTTATTAATGCATAAGTTAATTTACCATTTATGAAATTAATGAAAGAGGAAGAATGAAAGAGGAAACATAGCAGCCATTAAGAAATATACAGATCTGTAAATAAGCATGAAGAACAACAAACCATAAAAACCAAAGTGATAACGAAGTTTGACAATCTCGCCTATGTCTCCGGGCCTTTGTCTCAGTGGGTGAGGCTTTCGTATTTTTGTTCGAAGATTTAAATGTACATCATAAAAGTGAAAATGGATTACAAAAATGAGCTAGTTGTGTTTTTCTAGATCTCAAGAACCCATCAAAATTGACAGCACCGAAAACGGATGAATGAAGCTCCCAGAAATGGCCCACAAAGGTGCTCTCCTCAATAGCTTCCCCGCATAAAAATGGCTTTGCCTCAACAATTCAACAACATTTTCCTACTCTAAATATCCCTTTTATGGCTTCAAGAGCCTTTGGTTTATTTAGGCCTGAAGTTGGTAACAATCTCCCAACTTCCCCCCAAGATCTGACCTAAAAAAGGGCCCAAGATCCTCCAAAAATGGATTAAATCTCCCAAATCTGGCTAATAATCCATTAAAATCTTATACCCACTATTTGACCAAAATTAAGGATGCAACTCCCTTCACGCGGGCCCCTAGTCATATGGGCACCCTCCAGGTGTCCATGGGCTAACACGCTGGTCCTTAGCCCCTCTGTTCCCGGCTCTTGGTCATAAGGCTATGGCCATGTGGCCTTGAGCTATAAGCATCCACATGCATATCTGGATAGACTAGCCCCTAGTTCCTAGCACCTTGGTCGACGGGCTAGCCCGACCGATTAGGCACCTATCCACACACATTCGTGTTGATCTGTATACGATATGGACACATGGTGGAACACTATAAGACCGTGGCTTAAACCACAACAAATTCACGCTCCAACAATATTATAGGTCTAGATCACATGATTCATGGAAACACTAAACTAGAGGCTAACCATTTAACATTCGCACCAACAGATATAACATATGGGCCTAGCCCCAGTCCTATTATTCACCATACTCACCACTGCATCACCGTAAACGTAAACTTTGTGCTATAGGGTTAAGAACTACCATGTAAGTGGGTTGGTAGCCCTGCCTACATGAAGACTTAGCCGCCCATGGAGGTCACGGGTTTGACCTCCACGGACCCTCAAACAACCTTTAACCAAAAGCCAATAAGGGGTGCCACATGGCAGCCCAAGGCTGGGCCATGTGGCACCATCACATTCACCAATAATATGCCACATGTCCAACACCAATTTGTCCACCTATCAGTTTTCATGCCTAGTCAGCAACCTGCCAACTCTATGCCATGTCAGCTCATGCCAACTGTATCTGCCACGTCATCCCATGCCACATGTCACCCTTGTAGTGGTGCCATGTGTCATGATATGAATCATCCACCTGTACTTGCCCACGTCAGCTCCAATGCACCCTGCCACATCATCTATATGACCATACGACCTGTACAATCATCTGCCACGTTAACACTATACAGGCTATACAATGAGCATCTTTTTTTCCCTGTTTGATGAAATGAACAAACCATGATATCTTTTGCATACGAAGCCCATTTGAGCCCATTCAAGTTGTGTTAGGTTCGTATCGACAAGGCCTACGCACACATCTGTTTTGAAGAGATTCTAAGAACTTTTATTTTTAGGCCTTCCTGGACCCATCTTAGCTCTTGGATCCAATTCTGGATCAGATATCTTCCAGTATTGTCCACTAACCTTTCTAACAATTCAACTAAAATATTCAGAAATTCACCAAAGAAAATATCATGTATATCTATGAACACATACCTTTGTAACCATTGTTTGTCATTGATCCAAGGGTTTCTATTCTCACTTTGGGAAAATTCTCGTTCCTTCATTTCCAACCATTCGAGGATCTCTTTCTTAGTTGGCCTCCAAAACATTCCTTCAATTACATATTCTGGGTCCTGACAACAGAACCATTTGTTGGTGCATAGTTATAAGAGCCTAGGTTCAAGTTATTCAACCAACAAAACCCCTTTAGATACCATCCCTTTCGGCATCACTTGCATGCAAGCAGAGTCTCACCCAAGGCATTTATTGGGGCTACAGGAACCAAGTTTCTGCACAAATGAAGGGATGTGAGACTATCAACATAACCATTAATACGTATTCACCCTAGGTGCATTATCCTTATTTAACATCCTTTTATTAGTCCACAAACACTATGCACGACTTCCATTGACTAATAATTCATTACTTTTACCATAATAGTTGTGCAACATTAACCCATCTAAGATTCATTTAGCACCCTAGAGATGTCTTCTAGGGATGTCTTTTGGTGTCTAAAAACACAAAGTTATGTAACTAAGTATGTAAAATTGAGGTTGGGAAGAATACACATAGAATACAAGCATGGTCATCCTTGGATGCCCTTCTACACCTTTATTGGTGCGTGGCAAGTAGTACCACATTTTTTTTTAAACAAAAACCAAAGAAAATTTATATTAAAAGTGTTACGAATAATCGCAAGAGAAGTACAAAAATTGATTTGCAGGATCTGTAATTACAAAATTTGCCTCCCTGTAGGCTCCCAGTAGGTGTGTGGTGAGTGGAGGAAAGACTTTCTACTATTCTAAAGCTGATCAGAGATTTTATAGTAAAGATCATACAGTAAGAGCCTAACAAAAAAACTGTTAAACAAATAATACACTTAAATATTGTTCTTGTCCGGTGCTAGAGGTTCTTCTTATGCTGATAGCCTCAGATTTAGGTTCAATCGTAGTCGAGGTCTAGGAGAAGAGGCTTCATCAGAGATAGCTGCAGAAGATGTTGGGGAAGATGAAGGTGAAACAGGTCCAGCCCCAAACTGAAGAATTGCTATATGTTGCCTTGGTGCCTCTCATTCGTCCTTTGTCCGTTGATGCTCTACCCGATGTTGTATGGTGATATCCATTATGATTAGGACTTGATTTGAGAGGGCTCTGAGTTGGATTTACATATTTTTCACCATATTAACCAATTCCTCATGCTCTTCCACTGAGATGGCACGTTGGCTGCCAGTGTTCCTTCTCATTTTGCTGAGATTGCTTTCAGTGCCTGTCTGAATTATGAAAGAGCCGATATCTGTGATCAGAGGAGGGGTAGAGTTCTCTCTCTTATTCAGAGTATGAAATAGGCCCAAGTAATGTACCATGCTTCTTTTGATATGTTCCATCATATACGCAATATTCGAAGGATGATTTTGTTTACCCATTTTTGAATGGACACACGAACTACTATCATGCCCTCTATTGATCCTGGTACTACTCACATTGCCCAAATTAAATGGATAGTACTCCCATGGAGTCATGCTGATTGAATTCGTCTCCCTCCAGGTCTTGTTACCACGATCTGAAGCAGCCAGAAGAGTGTTGAAGTGACTTCCCAAGCCAGGGGAGATGGAGGGTGTGTAAAGAGTGGCACATGTTGAGGTGAATGAGGGAACGTGAAGGTGGCGAGAGGTGAGGTATAGCAATGTGAGGTCCCAGATCCAAGAGCCAAGTGGCAGAGTCAGAGGAGAGGTCTTGTGACGTGAAGGGTTCATGTTGATGGCCAAATTCATAGTCCAAGTGTTGATATGAGCGAACAGGTGAGTTGGCCGCCAGTTGTCGAGTGCTTGTCGGATGGGTGAAAAGATCATGGAATGGGCCTTAGTTGCATGAGTCCATTGAAAACCAACGAACCTGGATCTAGAGTGATTTCCAGATTCGCTTGAGTGATGTAGGAGCATCATTGGAAAGCACGTGAAGCAAGACCTGTCAACATCTAGGAATCTGTACGAGAAATTAAATGTTGGAAGTTACAACAGATATTCTGAAGACCGCCTTAACTCAACATCAGAATTCAGATATTTTGAGGAGATATTTTGAAGACCTCCTTAACTTAGTGCTAGAATTAATCTCTTGAGGCACTCTTGGAATCAGGATGGGAAAAATTGGAGACACACTTGGATGATTACGAGTAAAATGGGAGACTCCACTACGACTCTGGAATGCGACTGATCCAAGATAAATATAGGATAGTCTTAGAGTAGACACGTAGCTAGGGGGAACCCTAAGAACCCTCTAATTTAAATAGATGTTTTGTAAGCCCAAATGAGGTTGGGTGCAGGTTAGATGTTAGCTACAAGTTAGTAGGAAGTTCAGTTTTCAGTTGTTGTTTTTTATTTCAGTTGTAGCCATTTTCACTTTTGAATATAACAAAGGAAAATTGGTCCAATGTATGGTGTAAACATTATTTTCAATTCTCTATTATTGTGTTTTCCTGAATGAATGAATGAATCTCATTTTGAGTAGGTGTAACTGTGATTGTTATAATAAGTTTTAATTGTTTCTCTTCTGTTGAAGTGGTGCAAGGTGTGTACACAGAACGCAAGGAGTGTGTTAGCGGGATCTGTTTTGATTTTGAAACTCATAAGAGATAATACAAAACTTTCCCTTTTCAAGGAGTGCAAAGAGACTGGTGCAAGGCATGCACAATCATCTGCAAGAACCCAAAACTTTGTGTAAAGATCTGGTGCAAGGACTGCATAGATACGAGATTCGACTAAGTGTCGAAGAGACTTTGCAAGAAGTTGAAGAACCAGAAAAGGAGAATGTCGGGAGGGAGAGAGGAGTTTCTCTTGGAGAAATCCTTCGGATATGAATTATCGAAATCCTTGAGACACAAGGAGTGCATGGGAAATCGAAGTCTGTACAAGACCAAACTCAGGAGAAAAAATGTTTTTCATATGTTTTAAAGAGACCCAAGAATCGGGTTCATTGAAGGAGAAAAGGTTCAAAACCTTTGAACACCCAAAAGATCTTCTAACTCTGAAGATAGTGTAAGTGCAAGGGGGAAAAGACCTCAACAATTCGATCTAAGCACTAGAGAATCATAACCATCCATCGGGAGGGATGCATGGTGAACGACCAATGTTTCGTTGACTCACGCTTTGAAGGAGTCAAAGGGAAAGACACCAAGAATTCACGAAGCCCGAATCCACAACTTGATCTGAGTCATTGGATCCAGGAGAGATCTGGACCGTTAATTGTCCTGGGTGAAATATCGACATTTCAGTGATCAGGGGATTGGAGGTGATAATTCTTTCAACTTCGTGAAATGCGAAGTCCCAAAATCATTTTGACCGTTAGTTCTGAGGATAGACCTGGACCGTTGATCCAGTATCATCATGATTTCGGCTATCGGGAGAATGGAGGCAAGGAAACTCCAAAGTCGCGAAGCATGAAACATCGATTGGACCACAACCATTGACCAAGGGAATATCTGAGTTGTAGATCTCAGGTCATCACAATTTTGACTATCAGGAGAACGAAGGAAAGGGAACCCCGAAGTTGTGAAATGCGAAACGTCGAATTGATCGCAGTCATTGACCAAGGGAAGATCTGAACCGTAGATCTCGGGTCATCATGCTTTCGGCTATCGGGTGAATAGAGGTAGCAACACTCCCAAGGTTGCGAAACACGAAATCGCGATGCGCCTTTCACTCGAGCACGTGGTCACCGTCAGTGGTCACATGGGAGAAAGGGCTTAGGAGAGAGGAGCTAGTGCTCGTTTAGCATTGAGGTTCAAACAATGCTTGGTAGAGAAGTTGTGGGTCTCAGAAGACCTACGCATTTGGGGATAAGACCTGTGTAAGTGGGTTTGGGTCCTACAAGAAACCCAAAGAGTCAATCAGACTCATTATATTAATCGATCCTAGACCGGGAGATTGCGCAACCCTTAGGAGAGAAGGGGGGTCTAGACCAAGTGGTATCAGAGAAGAAATTTTGCTTGCACACAGTAGGCAAAGGAGAAGAGACAAAAGAACTCAAAGTTGTACTCTATGTGTGTGACAGACAGTCAACACAATTCTGCCAAGGATACGAGTGGAACCACCTTTGGCAAATCGAGTTGTAGAAAGGGAGATGTGAGAACTCCATGCAAGATTAGAGGCAATGGAGGCAACATAGAGAAGAGAACTTGATACCGGAGATATCAACGATGCAAAAAGTGAGGAAGTCGTGGGCAAGAATGTTGCTGAAGAAGTTGCAGGACAGGATGTTTCCGAAGAATGATTGCTGAGCTAAGTTGTTATATTGGGAGGTAGAGCCAAGATGGAGGTCCCAATGTATGAAGGAAATTTAGATGTTGAAGAGATGTTGGATTGGATAAGATCCATGGACAAACATTTCGACTATGAAGATGTCGATGAAGAGAGAAAGGTGAAACAGGTTGTCACCTAGCTCAAAGGACATGCAACGAGGTGGTGGGATGAACTGCATGCTGAGAGGAGAAGCAAGGGAAAACACACGATAAAGAGTTGGGACGGAATGACATCCAAGTTGAAGACTAATTTCATGCCCAAGGATTATTAGATCAATTTGTACAAGAAGATGCAGAACCTGAGATAGAAAGGGATGACAATTAAGGAGTACACAGAGGAGTTCTATAGGATGAACATCAGAACTAGAAAAAGAGAGAGAGATGAACATAAAGTAGCCAGATATATAAATGGTCTGAGATATTAAATCCAGGATGAGATCAGCATGATGTTAGTAAAGACAGTGGATAATTCTTATTAGTTTGCGTTGAAGGCAGAGGAGAAGTTGGCCAGAAAACAAAGCCAGCGAGGGAAAGGTAAAAGCTCGGTCCCAAGAAAAAGCAAGGGATTTACCCATGAAAGAGCACATAAGCCTAAAGATGAGATTGAGAAACCACACAATCACTTGAAAAGAGGAGGAAGTTCCCGAGAAAGACAGGGTGGTGGAAGAAATTCTTCTAGAGGAAGAGGAAGAAGAGGAGGAGGAGAAGTAAGATGTTATGCTTGTGGAAAGATAGGGAACATGTCTTGGGAATGTCCCGAGAAAAATAAATAAGGAGGAGATGAAGCTCACATTTCAAAAGCACGGAGAAGAGATGTTGAAGTAGAAGGAGAAGAGGATGGGAGATCCCTGATGTTGAGGAAAGTCTTGAAACCAAAGGCATAAGTTGAAAGGCTAGTGCAGAGGAATAGTCTCTTCAGAAAAACTTGCAAGACTAAAGACAGAGTATGCAAGGTGATAATTGATAGTGGGACCATTGATAACTTAGTATCCATGGAGATGGTGGATAAATTGGAGCTGGAGACAACTGCACATCCAAATCCATACAAAATCTCATGGTTGTAGAAAGGACACCAGGTAATGGTTACTAAACAATGCTTGGTTGAATTTAAGATAGGAGGATATATAGATGAAATTCTGTGTGATGTAATTCCCATGGATGTATGTCATATTATATTTGAAAGACCATGGCAGTTTGACAGGAATGTCATTCACGATGGGAGAAAAAATACATACACATTAGAGAAGAATGGTAGGACACACATGTTGCTGCCAATAGAGAAGAATTGAGTGAAAGAGGAAGCCAACACAAGCATACTTCTCATGAGTGGGAAGGAACTCCTAAAAGAAGTCAAGAAATAAAAGGAGATGCAGTTTGTTGTGGTGAGGAAAACCAAATTTATCCTTACAAGTACTTCAATGGAGGATTTGCCTAAAGAAGTTCAGGAATTGTTGGATAATTTCCCTGACATAGTGGTGGATGAGCTGCCAAACTCATTACCACCCATCAAGAGTATCAGTCACCATATTGACTTGATACCAGGAGCAAGCCTACCAAACAAAAGAAACATATAGATTGGCACCTCGAGAGAATGAGGAAGTGAAGAACCAAGTCCAGGAACTGTTAGACAAGGGTTTGGTCAGAGAGAGCTTGAGTCCATGTGTAGTACCAATTGTATTGAGTCCAAAGAAATATGGAGGATGGAGAATGTGTACATAATCAAAATCCATTATCAAGATCACCATAAAGTATAGATTTCCTTTACCCATAATGGATGATTTAATGGATTGTTTAAGTGGAGCAAATTTCTTTTCTAAAATAGATTTGAAAAGTGGATATCACCAGATCAGGATGAGAGAAGGTGATGAGTGTAAAACAACCTTTAAGACAAATTAAGGTTTGTATGAGTGGCTCGTTATGCCATTTGGATTAACAAATGATCTGAGTACTTTTATGAGGCCGATGAATGAAATATTGAAAGATTTCATTGGCAAGTTTGTGGTTGTATATCTGTATGATATACTGATCTTTAGCAGGACTAAAGAAGAGCATTTTAGGCACCTGACATTAGTGATGAGGAGACTACAACAGAAGGAGCTATTGATAAATTTGAAGAAGTCCTCTTTTATGAAGACAAAACTCATTTACTTGGGTTTTTTGATATCTTCAAATGAACTGAAGATGGATCCATAGAAGGTGAAAGAAATCAAAGAATGGTCGTCACCTAGGAGTATGTTTGAAGTAAGGAGGTTCCATGGATCAACAAGCTTCTATAGGAAGTTCATCAGGGACTTCAGTGGAATTTGTGCGCTAATGATGGATACAGTGAAGAAGAAGCACAAGTATTTTAAATGGACAGAGGAAGCTGAGAGGAGCTTCAATATATTGAAGGAGAAAATAACAGAACAACCAATTCCGGTCTTACCGAATTTTGAGAAGACATTTTAGGTGAGATGTGATGCAAGTGGAGTTGCAATAGGAGCAGTTTTGAGTCATGACAATAGACCTGTTGCTTATTTCAGTGAGACGTTGAATGCAACCAAGAGAAAATACTCCACATACGACAAGGAGTTTCATTCCATAATTCAAGCCTTGAAGAAATGGAGACATTATCTTGTCCCACATGAATTTTTCTTGTATAGTGATAACTAGTCTTTACAATTCATAACCAGAAAGGACAAACTGAATCAGAGGCATGCGAAGTGGGTTGAGTTTATGCAGAATTTTACTTTTGTCATAAAACATATCGTTGGGAATGCTAACAAGGTTGTTAATTCATTAATAAGGAGATGTTTGATTCTGCAGGAATTCCAGGTAAAGACCTTGGGGTTTGAACACCTTAAGGACATGTATTGTGATGATACAGATTTCAAGGAAGCATGTGAAGCATGTGAAAATCATGTGCTGAGAGATAGAAGCTAGTGGACAGAGTACATGATTCAAGAGGGATTGTTGTTCAAGGGAAATCAGTTGTGCATACCAAAATTCTCAATGAGGGATAATCTTTTGAAGGAAAAGCATAGTGGAGGATTGGCTGGACATTTCGTCCATGATAAAACGTTTTCACAGTTGAGCAGTTCATACTATTGGCCAGGTATGAGAACAAAGGTGATAAATTTTGTGAACGGATGTAGAATCTGCCAACATGCAAAAGGAAAAAGACATAACACTAGATTGTATCAACCATTGCCAATACCAGAGAGGCCTTGGGATGCAATAAGCATGGATTTTGTGTTGGGACTACCAAGAACGCAAAGATGATTTGATTCCATATTTGTGGTGGTGGATAGATTTTCAAAGATGGCACATTTTATCCCATGCCAGAAGACCAGTGATGCAACCCATTTTGCAAATATGTTTTTCAAGGAAGTTGTAAGACTTCATAGCCTACCCAGAAGCATTGTCTCGGACAGAGACACAAAATTTGTTGGTCACTTTTGGAGAACACCATGGAAGAAGTTGGGGACAGATTTTTCCTTCATCTCAACTTATCATCCTCAAACAAATGGACAAACTGAGGTGGTAAACAAAAGTTTGGGAAACTTATTGAGGAGTTTGGTCACTGAGCACCATAATTAGTGGGATCAGATTCTTCTGCAAGAAGAATTTGCATACAATGACTCACCAAACAAGAGCACTGGAAAAATCCCATTCCAAATATTGTATGTAATGCAAACCAGGGGAGTATTTGAGTTGAGAGGCTTGGAATAGAGTGATAACAGGAGCACTGGAGAAGAAGATTTATTTGTTGAAATGCAGAGGCTCCATAGCCAGATCAAAGGACAGTTGCAGAGTTTTAACCAGGAGTACAAGCACAAAGTTGATCAACATCGCAAAGAAATTCAATTTGAATTAGGAGATCAAGTTCTGGTAGATCTCAGGAAGGAAAGGTTCCCTAGGGGGACATATAAAAAGCTAAATATGAAGAATATAGGGCCATGTAATATCTTGAGGAAGTTTGATGCAAACACCTATGAGATTGAGATGCCAGATGATGTGGGCATATTTCCCATATTCAATGTTTCAAACCTGTATCCTTACAGGAAAGGTGACATAGAGGGATCATAAGATCAAGAGAAGATTCAATGGGAGAAACAAATGCCTATAGTAGAGAAGCCACAAATGGAGAAGATTGTGGATCAGAGAATTGGTAAAAAGACCAAGAGGAAAACCTATTTTGAATATCTGGTCAAGTGGAAGGGACACCCAATAGAATATGCTAGTTGGGAAAATGAACCTGCTATACATAAGCATGGAAGGTCAGTGAAAGAGCTCATGGACATGAGTCCATGAATTTTTTTCAAGGGGAGTATGATGCAGGATCATCGTTGGCAAGCATGCAGAGCAAGACCGATCAACGTCTAGGAATATGTACGGGAAACTAAACGCTGGTAGTTACAACAGATATTTTGAAGACCACCTTAACTCAGCGTCGGAATTAAGATATTTTGAAGAGATATTTTGAAGACTTCCTTAACTCAGCATTGGAATTAATCTCTTGAGGCATGCTTGGAATTAGGTCAGGAAAGTTTGGAGGCACACTTGGACGATTACGAGTGAAATGGGAGACTCCACTACGGCTTTGAAATGTGACTGATCCAAGATAGTTGTAGGATAGTCTTAGAGTAGAAATGTAGTCAGGGGGGACCCTAAGAACCCTCTGAGTTAAATATATGTTTTGTAAGCCCAAATGAGGTTGGCTGTAGGGTAGATGTTAGTTGCAAGTTAGTAGGAAGTTCAATTTTTAGTTGTTGTTTTTTATTTCAGTTTAGCCATTTTCACTTTTGAATATAACAAAGGAAAATTGGTTCAATGTATGGTGTGGACATTGTTTTCAATTCTATGTTATTGTGTTTTCTGAATGAATGAATGAATCTCATTTTGAGTAGGCGTAACTGTGAATGTTAGGATAAGTTTCAATTGTTTCTCTTTTGTTGAAGTGGTGCAAGTTGTGCACACAGAACACAAGGAGTACGTTAGCGGGATCTATTTCTATTCTGAAACTCAGAAGAGGTAATACAAAACTTTCCCTTTGCAAGGAGTGCAAAGAGACTGGTGCAAGGCATGCACAGTCATCCACAAGAACCCAAAACTTTGTGTAAATATCTAGTGCAAGGAGTGCACAAATCTGAGATTCGGTTAAGTGTCGAAGAGATTTTGCAAGAAGTCAAAGAATCAGAAAAGGAGAACACCAGGAGGATGAGAGGAGTTTCTCTTGGAGAAATCCTTCGGATCTAAGTTATCGAAATTCATGAGATGCAAGGAGTGCATGAGAAATCAAAGTCTGTACAATACCAAGCTAAGGAGGAAAAACGATTTTCATAAGTGTTAAAGAGACCCAAGAATTGAGTTCATTGAAGGAGAAAAGGTTTGAAACCTTTGAACACCTAGAAGATCTTCTAACTCTGAAAATAGTGTAAGTGCAAGGGGAAAAGACGTCAGTCATTCGATCTAAATGCTAGAGAATCAGAACCGTCCATCCGGAGGGATGCATGGCAAACGACCAACATTTCCTTGAATCGTGCTTTGAAGGAGTCGAAGGGCAGGCCAATAAGAATTAACGAAGCCCGAATCCATGACTTGATCTGAGTCATTGGATCTAGGAGAGATCTAGACTGTTAATTGTCCAGGGTGAAATATCGGCATTTCGAGGATCGGAGGATCGGAGGTGACAAGTCTTTCGACTTCGCAAAATGTGAAGTCCCGAAATCATCATGACCATTATTTCTGAGGATAGACCTAGACCATTGATCCAGTATCATGGCAATTTTAGATATTGAGAGAACAGAGGCAAGGAAACTCCAAAGTCATGAAGCGTGAAACACCGATTGGACCACAATTTTTGACCAAGGGAAGATCTGAGCTGTAGACCTCAGGTCATTGCGATTTCGGATATCGGGAGAATGTAGGCAAGGGAACCCCAAAGTCACAAAACACAAAACACCGACTTGATCGCAGTCGTTGACCAAGGGAATATTTGAACCGTAGATCTCGGGTCATCGCGATTTCAGCTATGGGGTGAACGGAGGTAGCAGCACTCCCAAGGTTGGGAAACTCAAATCATGATGCACCTTTCGCTTAAGCGTGTGGTCACCACCAGTGGTCACACGGGAGAAAGGGCTTAGCAGAGAGGAGCTAGCACCCGTTTAGCATTAAGGTTCGAACAACGCTTAGGAGAGAAGTCGCGGGTCTCAGACGACCTGCGCATTTGGGGAAAGGACTTGTGTAAGTGGGTTTGGCATCTCGCAGAGACCCGAAGAGTCAATCAAACTCATTATCTTGATCGATCCTAAACCAAGAGGTCGCGCAACCCTTAGGATAGAATGGGGGTCTGCATCATTGAGTATCGGCCATTTGATTATTGCGTTTGAGAACATGAAAAAATGAGACATTGCAGAATTGTTTGATAATTGTCAAGATTCGATGGACTATGGCATTTAAGTAGATATTCAGGTGGTGGGAGCCTTTGCGGACATGATTTATGATTATCTTAGAATCGCCAATGACTGAAAGGGAGTGGATGTTCGTATTTTTTGTGAGGATAAGGCCTTGATACAGAGTGTAAGTTCCGACTTGATTATTGGATGCAATTTCAAGGCTCCAGTGGAAGGTAAGTGTTTGATTTCCTCGTGGGCATATGATGGCCCCTACCACTCCTGCCACCCCAGGCAAGTAGTACCACATTAGATAGAATATGTTTCTAGATTTTTTCTTCTACATACCCTTAAGTATATTAGAAACCACATATGAATCATTAAGCCCCCCTTAGATAATCATATGTTCGACCATCTACCTCTATAATACAGTGAGCCTCATGCTTAGGGAGATCATTCTTGCATACCTAGGAATTAGGCAATACTATTAAGGGTATGGTCTATTCTCCTTAGTTAGTGGGAGTTCTATTGTTGGAACCCCAAAATTTTATGAAAGGGCTATAGAAATTGATATTCCCTTGCTCATTAGGACTCAAATAGCCTATTTTGCAATGGTGTTTTTCTATTTTTTGGAAAACCATATTACGCTTGCACCAATGTTGTTTGAAGCAAAGTTAGGTTGTCATTTTCAAATTGGAATTATAAATTGCAACATGATTTTCTAAGAACCCAATTGTAGTCACATGAATGTCATTAAAAATAGAGTTATAACATTTTTAAATTGAGATCATAATAGTTATTCTCAAATTATCATGAAGTTACAACCATTCTTAGGATCTGTCAATAACCTTTAAGTGGACCTTAGTTGGCTCTATGCTTAACACTGTAAATATGGACATTAACCATTGAATCAATATGACGATTGAATGAAAAAAGTGGATAGTGATTTCTCTACCTTAGCTGAGTAAGTGTTGTCTGTTGTCAAGTTAAATCAATGACTTTGTATTATATAATGCCATGACTGCCTTTTTAGCATAAGATAGTGACCCAATTTGATACACCGACTCGTTGGATTTTTATGTATGTTTTGGACACATCCCATGATGGTGGAGGTGGGCCATGATCATTCTCATATGACATTACTTCCACTCCACTGATTCCCATGTACTAAGAACTTTGATGGTCTCATTTGGAAGGATGTGTTGATGGAACATTATTTTTCACTTAACGTGTCCCAAGATGACATGCTGAAACTAAAGTTGGGCATGTTTTATTTCAATGGGGAGAAGAGGACTGTTAAACTATGCTAGCATCCAAATTTCTCTCAAATATACTACCTAAAATTGAGCCATATTTTTTATTCAGGATCGAAGAGCTCTGGCCATAACTTAAAACACTTTTTTTTTTGCTGGCGGAATCGACAACTAGGCCGGTCTCGTACTCGCGTGACACGGGATCGATTCCGACTGCTACCACTATAACCTCCAGGTGCCATACGTCTGCCCCTTCCACAGGCACGGGTAAGTCAGGGGGATTTGAACTTGGAACCTCATCGTACATAACACGCTATATCACGGCACTTGCCAATTGAGCTGCCCCCCAGGGGATATAACTTAAAACACTTAATCCAACAACCAAATCATGATTTTTGAGATATGGAAGAATTATATCTTTGAATTTTAATGCATTAAAGTATGGTGAGCATCCAAAGTTCTCTCAAGTTTATTAGCTAAAATTATTGTTAGAAATTAATTAAACAACCAATCTAGTAGTTGATAGAGATAAGCCTGCAATAAATGCACCGACTTCATCGACTTCGGTAAACTCTTGAAAGAACCAGAAACATCTAGAAGAAGCAATTCCAGCCATTGATCTTGAAACTAATCAACAGTGGAGCTCATATCACCACTGTATAAATACTCATGCCTCTAATGTAATGGACAAGTTGTTTTGTATGTTCTTCGTATCTCTTTGTGTGTGAGTTCTCTGATTTGGTATCAGAGCCAAGAGATCCATGAGGGTCGTGTGAGGCGGAGAGGCCTGAGAATCGTGAGCACTGTGAAGTGTGCTGACCTATGTTAAAGAGCAGTGAGGTTTGAGAGTTGTGAGGGTCGTAAGAGCCAAAAGAGTGTTGAGAGCTGTCACTATTGTTTGCCATGAGACAGAGTTTGCGAAGGAGGTTCCTGTCTTCTCTAAACGTGAAGGAGGTTCAGTCAATCAGATTATTTGCTGCTCCGTGTCCGAGGGCGAGTCGTGGACTCTTGGGGCTATTGGAGTCCAGGAATTCAATTTTTTAAGAGGCCGTGAAGGTGAAGGTATAAGCTGGTAAATTTCAGTAAAAAGAATTTTTTTACATATTTTTTGAATGGCTAGAAGATATTTTTGAATGGCTGGAAAATTTCAGTAAAAAGGAAGTTTTTATCCTTTTATGGGTGAATGTTAGAAGATTTGGTGAAAGAAGTTCTTTGTATTGTGTAAAGGATGAGAGAAGTTTTTTTTAATGGTTGAATTTTGGAAGACGTAAGAAAATAAAAGTGGTTGTGGTAATTTTGGAAGT
>JZKD02S1868044.1:505598-515906 GCA_000966675.3 Picea glauca
CATTCTGTTTGTAAGCATTTTTCAGTCATTAATGAAATGAAGTCTTATTTCCGCTGCATCTCTGCATTTATGTGTATTTATGTATTTCATTGTGTTCCTACATAAATCCGGATCAATCTCGAACCTACCACTGATTTGTCGACTGGTCATGGGACAATTTCCCATGCAGTTTTTGACAATGGAGTCATACTCCTCTACCATAGCATCAACCCAAGTGGGATCTTGCACCACTTCCTGAAAGGAAGATTTTTCATTCACAACACATTTTCTCATGAGAGCCATGTATCCAACAAAATGATCGGGAGTCTGTCTCTGTCTGCACTATGAAGTAGGGGCTCCTACATTCTGTGCAACATCTAGTCTCAATTTGTCAGCTTCTATGGTGTGCTTTCTGCCATTTCTAATGGATGGCTCTGCTTGAGTGGTTTCCTCCACTCCATGAACCTTCTCATGTGGCTGATCCACATCTTGAGACTCATCTTTGGGAACCAACAGTTCCTCTTCTGCATGCAAGTCTAGCTCCCTCTCAAGAAACAACCACATGGATTTCTGCTCATCAAATTTTATATCCCGTCGCATAACAGTCATCTTATTTTTTGACAAATACACACGATAATTATGGGGTGTTTCTGTGTACCCCAAAAATATCCCAACTTTAGCAGTCGGTTCCAGCTTCTTCCTGGAATCCTTGGTCACATGCACATAAATAGATGAGCCAAAAATTTTAAAATAAGAAACATCAGGTTTCTTACCAGTGAAAGCTTCTTCAGGTGTACTCATGCCAAGTATTCTATGAGGCCAATGGTTTTGCACATAAACCGTATTATTGCATGCTTCTGCCCACAAATGCATTGGTAGGCACTGATCGTGCAACATCGCTTGTGCTGCACCCACAATAGTTCTGTTCTTTCTCCCCCCAACCCCATTTTGCTGTGGGTTATGAGGCGCTATGAGTTCTATTCAAATTCTTTCCCTGCTGCAGAAGTCTTTGACTTCTCTAGAGATGTATTCTCCACCATTATTGCTCCTTAGAGCCTTCACTTTCTTCCCCGATTCTTTCTCCAGCAATGCTTTAAACTCACAGAACTTTGAGAATGTTTGATCCCTCCTTTGCATGAAGAATATCCATGATTTATGAGAAAATTCATCAACAAAAATAACATAATACCTATGTTTTGTTGTTGAAGCAACTAAGAATGGTCCACACACGTTTGTGTGAATTCTCTCCAGGATCACTGAAGCATGGTTCTCCTTTTCATGAAAGGTGGAATTTACATACTTCCCTAGGGTGCACCCCTTGCACTGATCTAACTGAGCAAGTGTTCACCTTGGAAGTCTGGTATATATTTGTTGCATGATCTTAAAGGCTCCATGATGAAGATGGCCCAATCGCCTGTGCTATAATTCACCCTCATCCCAGCTCACCACTTTTTCTTCCTTTCCCATCATGGCACCACAACCATCTACATCCAGCATGTAGAGATTCTTAACTCGAATCCCTATCTTCTTGACTTGACCCGTTCCTTTATGTTGCAAGTAGGATTTTCCACCATTGAAAGTAATGCCATAGCCTTTGTCCTCCAACATTGCGACTGAGACAAAGTTTTTCTTCAGAATTGGAACATGCATAACATTTTTCAATTGAAATGGTTTACCTGAATCCCTCTAAAAGGTAATCGTACCAATGCCAATCGCACTGTATCATCCATCGTCGCCCATCTCTATATGCATTCTAATATCTTTCTCCTCCAAGTCACTAAAAGACTCTTTATATCCTGTCATGTGGAAGAAAGCACCACTAGCCAAATACCACACCGATCCCGATGCACTTGAAGCCATGCATGCGATCAAAGAGAAGTCAAGTTTGAATTGTGAGACAAGAGACTCACTAGTTGCAGCTACAACAACCATCTTGTTCTTCCTCTTCTGCGAACAGTTAGTAGCAATATGCCCATGTTCGTGACAGTGAAAACACTTCACTTTGGACAAATCCAGCTTCTTGACTTTAGATTTAGATTTTGAATGGAATTTATTCCCTTTCCCTTTCCTTGCCTTGGCAGTCAAAAAACATTCCTCTTCATCATCATGCTTTGATGAAGATCCATCTCTGGTGTTCCACCTAAACTCCTCTTGCACTAGATCCGACCATAGTCATTCCCAATCTGGCAAATTTTCCCTTCCATTGACAGAGTCTTGATAACTGTGCCAACTCTAGGGAATTCCTAGGAGAGCCAAGCTCACCAAATCATCAATAGTGACTGTTATTCCCACATTTCCAAGCTCATCTTGACATTGGACAAACTTCGTGAGATATTTTGGAATGGAGTCTCCCTTCTCCATCTTGATCTTCTTTGAGCACCAATTTCCTATGGTCGTTGTTGTTTTGGAACAGATCTGTCAAAACCTTCCACATTGCATGTGGTGTGGTTTTCCCATGGAGACTTGAGACAATGTGGTCTCATACTCCCTCCAACAGAATCCTCCTCGCCTTTGCCACTTTCTTTTTCCATGCATCAAGATTTGTAGTGTCTGTCGCATCTGGCTTAGGAACATCTTTGTCAATGTATTCCTTCAAGCCATTGTCTTTGAGTACTGCCTCCATCCTATCCTTCCAAGCAATGTAGTTTGAGCTGCCCTCGAGTGCATACTCCAACCTCAAGCCATTGAAATACATTTCGATCTATAATCAACTTTCACACCAAGAAAGTCCTTTTGCAAATTCGAATGTTATCCAAACATAAACTCAACTGTTGAAATCCTTCTTTCCCTGGGAGGTTTGCACCTGACCTGTTACTAGCCTGAGGGAAGTTCGCACCTGACCTGTGTATAGCCTGCGAGCTATTTGAGGGAGTTCGCACTGTAATGCACTGTGGGGTGAGGGAAGTTCACACCTCTCCTTTAAGCATCCTGCGAGAATATTAATGAAGTTCACACCTCTCCTTTGAGTAGGGTGCGAGAATACTAAGTTTTGCACCTTACCAAAGACGGGACCTGCGAAAATACTATTATTTTCACACCTCGCTTCCATGGCTCCGTGGCTCTGATACCATGTAGAAATTTCAATACAAATTAAGTATTTCTTGCGATTCTCCTAATCTAACAATTATATGCCACTGTTAAATACAAAATCTCTTCTGTTAGCATCGGAAGTCACTCCTGGATTGCTTGCAGGAGCAGAGCTCGATACCCATCAGTTTAATGTCACGATTTGTTTGTAAGGGGTGATCAAATGGAGATAATGGCTCTAGGAGGTATCACTCTAACTCAGGGACTGAGTCTGGTATATAAATAATGAGGGAGGTCTGGAATCCCAACTTGAGCCAGTGGGTTGATTTAAAGATGAACAGGTGGAAGACTTAGGAGAGAGTGAACAAACAGCTCTGGGCCACAGGCTTGCAGCGGTTTGTAGGAGAAAAACTCTGATAGCAGGATCCTCCTAGTTCAGGGCTTCAAGAAACTGAAAGAAGACTTGACTGGATCCTCCAATTCCAAGCTATTCAGTGTTAAAGAAATCACATAAACTGATTAGAGGCTCTATAACTATTACAGTGATCCATTACAACATCATCCTATAATAGCTACAGCTCGACTGGATCCTCCAATTCCGAGCTGCTCTAACACAGTGTAAACAAAGACATGAAAGAAACTGGCATTCATAAGGCAAGAAGTCTCCAAAGCTCATACATAATCAGAATAACAGTGCTTTGTTAAAAATTTACAACCAGGAGATCTGCTCAACCATCGATGCTTACAAAAGTGGAAAAAATGCCTACATATACTTGAAACAAAGCCTCCAACAGTCAACTCGAGACATCGCATTGAAGACATTATGTCTGCATGTTTACTGCGCATACAGTATCTGGACAGTCGTGAACTTCAATCAAACGCAATTGCACTCCAAAGGACCTGTGAAAGAATTGACAAGCTTACAGTCAATTCCAGACTTTCCATTTATGGAGGAAACGATGTTCAACCACCATCAACTTCCGCAATAACTACTTCACTGAGATTGGGAAAGACCCCGGTCGACTCTGCATCAACAGGACGTGGAGGCCTTCGTGGTAACTGGGAGACTTGACAAGAAGTGGTGAACGGACGGTGACGAGGCAGGGATAGTTGGACACACTTGATGCAGATATGGGATGAGGAGAGGCCATGTGGACGGATGGGTAGAAGGAAAGCGATTTGGGAAAGTGCACGAGCCGGGCGTATGAGACACAGGGGCCAGGAAGAAAATATGAGTTGGCGTGACATGGGAATAGGACGTGGCGGCAAGGAGGTATGTGATGAGTGTTTCGTTATTCGCGAGTTCGATATGCATGAACTCCTTGCATCTGGGATATTCGATATTCTGATATGCGATGAGCTCCCTCTCCTAGAAGCTAGCCCTTAACAACTAAAACATGATCCATATGACCTATCCCCTCGTGACCGTAGCCAAACCCCCCCATCAGAGTTTCGGCGTTCGCGATGTCAACGAGTACGCATCCTCCGGACTCGCGAGAGCCTTCCACCTATACTTCACTATAATCCTCAGCCCCGTCGGGAAATTGCGTGTCGGGATATTGCAATTCCTGTTGCCATGTGCGCGGGACTTTCAATTCCCCAATCCCGGACTCTGCGGGATCTCTCGCCACGTGTCTCTGCTGAAGGACGACTCTGATCTTCTTAGCACTTCTGTGGGCCCGAGTTCCCGGATGCTCTCGGCACTTCACGTCTCGTGAAATAACAGAGCTTCTCTTTGCATGTTGAAGTCACGACAGGAGAAATGCCGAGATGGCCAGCCCTGGCGACATGCGCCCCTGAATCGAACGACCTATATTTAGCCTCCAAACAGAAGGGAATTCTTTGCTGCTAAATTTTGGTTAAATTGGCAACTTTGAGATTCTGATAACCATTGATCTGCTTCGTGGATGGATTTCAACTGCCAATAGCAAAAACTTCGCCCACTCGCTTGATCTGCTACTTGGAAAAAACAAGAATTCTTCCGAGCTGCGCTTGACCACTTTGTGCGACTAGCGGACCCGAATGCTTCTCGAACCCATGACAAGAATTATTGCTAACATCAGGCTCCATGGGGGATAGAGTCATCCCTGCGATGCTCTAAGAACTCCTCCTGCAGTTCCAGTCGCCTTTCTATTGGGCTATGGGGTCATTATTAGGCCGCAAAAATAAAAATGAAAATGAACAGAGAAACAAAAGGATGATATTTACAAACCAAAAGAGTCATCTGAGACTCAAGGAAAACATTTTTTTAGGAAATTCCCATTCACTGGGCCACTGAAAACTTCTTTACCTTCCAAATCTTGCAACTTGTATGTGTTGTTTGAGAAAGCCTAAAAGATTCTGAAAGGCCCAATCCACAGGGCTTCGAATTTGTTGTGCTTGCCCTTATCTTGTTTAGGAGCATCCCATTTCAGTACAAGGTCTCCTACCTAGAAACGCTCCTTCTTGGCCTTCCTGTCGAAGACCTGCTTGATCTTCTGCTGATGGTCCTGAATCCTATCCAATGTCTTCTCACTAACCTGCTGGACTTCTACTAGCTGATGAATCCTTTTGATCATGTCATCAGGTTCCTCCTGATGGTCCTGGAGGAATTTCTCTACAGGGATAGCTAGCTGAGAAGGGAAGATGACTTCGGCTCCGTAGACTAAATGGAAAGGAAAGAGACCTGTAGCTCTCTTTGTAGTCACCCGATCAGCCCATAGGGAGAATTTAAGCTTTGAGTTCCAAGCCCTTTGGTTGTCTTCCAAAATCCTTTTGATGATCCTTATTAAACTTTTGTTGGAGGACTCTGCTAAACCATTTCCCTGTGGGTAATATGGGGTGGAGTGAATCGGCTTAATCCCGAACTGCTCACAGAACCTGGCTAATGGCTTAGACCTAAAAGTGGCTGCATTATCGGTGACAATCTTATTTGGACATCCAAACCTTGTGATGAGGTCCTCCAAGAATCCGATGATTACCTTGTGGGAAACACTCCTGGTGGGAATAACTTCAATCCACTTGGTAAAGAAATCTGTAGCAGTCAGGATCCACCTATACTGCCCACTGGAGGGAGGGTGAATTTCTCCAATAAAATCTAGGCCCCACTGCTGGAAAGGCCCTGAAACCACCACCGGTTTTAACGACAGAGACCTGAGCTGCTGCTTTCCTGCAAATTTTTGACAATTGATGCAGGCTCTGACCCCTTTGCAGACATCAACGAACATGGTAGACCAGTAGTATCCAGCCCTGAGGATTTTGTGGGCTGTGGCTCTCCAGAAATGTTGCCCTCCAAACAAGTCGCTGTGGAATTTAGCTACGATCTTCTCGGCCTCCGGTGGACCTACTCATTTTAGAAGCACCCCCAGGGGGTCTTTCCAATATAATATTTGATCGATCAGGCAGTATTTGACTGCTTTGAGCTTCAGAGATCTTGCTTTGCTTCTTTGCAGGCCATCTGGAGGTCGCAGCTCCTGCAAAAAGTGTATGACATCCTTATTCCAAGGACATTGAGCCAATGGGGGATCCCTTTGATGATCTATGTCATATAGCCGATCCTGCTGAATATCTGAGCATTTGTTGATGAAACTTATCCCCAAAGCTTGGCAATTTTCTTCAGCCAGCAGCTTGGCTAAACCTTTCCCTTTGATCAACTTGGTGGGCCTTATTTCCAGGTTGAACTCCAAGATTTTGGCTATCCATTTACTCCTTCTCTTGTCTATGTCAGGCTGAATAAGAATATCTTTAACAGCAACCGAGGGGACATAGGCGATGATCCTTGACTGCAGAATGTAGGTTCTAAAAGCTTTGAGAGATTTCACTAGAGCATAAGCTTGCTTCTCCATAGTGTCATACTTGACTTTGGCATCCCTCAATGCTCGGCTGAAGTAAGCAATAGGCTGTTCTAACCCACTGTCATTTGTCTATAATAGAACAACAACTACTGTGTCAGGTGAGGCAAAAGAGAAAATAAGGAAATCCTTTGAGTAGTCAGGACTGATAAGCACAGGAGCTTCAGTCAGGGCCTTCTTGATTTGTTCAAAGGAATGTCACGATTGAGGGGTCCACCTTACTTCATTCTCTTTCTTTAGCATGGCCGTTATCATATTTACTTCCTCAGCAAAGTTAGGCACAAACCTCCTTAGGAAATTATTTTTACTGAGGAAAGATTGGACCTCCTTTCTAGACCTCGGGATTGATAAGGCTTGTATCGCCTCAATTCTGCTGGGATCAATCTTGATTCCTTCTGCTGAGACTATGTGGCCTAGTAACTTTCCCTCCTTCATGGTGAATAGAGATTTTTTGGGGTTTAATGAAATGCCAAACTTTCTGCATTTCAAGAAAAATTTCCTGAGGTGGTGACGGTGTTCTTCATCAGATTTTGAAAATACTGTGATGTCATCTAGATAGACGACCACGAATTTATCCTTTTCCCCATTGAAAGCTATGTCCATGGCATCTTGGAATACATAAATGTACCCCATGGAGTGGTGAATGTTGTCTTCTCCCTGTCTTCAGGCAGAATGGAGACCTGATTGTAGCCAGAGAAACCATCAATCATGGACATCCTGGAAGCTCCTGTCACCCTCTGCAGTATATGTTCCATCTTCGGCAAGGGGTAGTTATCCTTTTGTGAGATTCTTTTTAGGTTTCTGAAGTCTACACAGAGTCAGATCTCTCCATTCTTTTTCCTTACTGGCACCAAATTATCCACCCATTCTGAATATCTCAGTGGAACGATGATCTGAGCTTGAAGTAGCTTCTTCACTTCCCTCTCCATGATAGGCAGCAGCATGGGATTGATCTGTCTCAGCTTCTGCCTGAATGGCTTTGCCTCCTCTTTTAATGGAATTTTATGCTCTATGACTAAGGTGTCGTAGGTTTTGAGGTCTTCGTAGGTCCAGGCAAACACATCAATGAATTTCCTTAAAAGTGCACTGTATTCATACCTCTGTTCCTCAGTCAGACCCTTTGACAATTTGACATACTTGGGCTCATTGTCGGTTCCAATATTGCACTGAATAGTATCAACGTCCTCCTCCAAGATCTTTCCTCTTACCGACGCATCGTTACTATCAAAAAGCCTTTCCAAAGGAATGAGTCCCCTAGGAATATGGTTGCTGGGCAGCTGTACAATGTCACGCCCTACAATCTTATTCAGAAGATTACCCCCATCGAGATCTTCCTCTGAGACAACATCTTGGTCTATGTGCATTTCTGAAAATTCATCAACAGTCTCCAAGAATCTCTTGACCTCAAGATCATCTTCAAATACCTTCCAATGTTTGACGTTGTCAGGTATGGAGGGTCTGTATTTTACTTCTACATCATATCTGAATTTGGGTGGCAGAAGTATTTTGAAATTGCTAGCCGATGCAGCCAAGGAATCTGCCAAGGTGTTCTCCTCTCTTGGGATGAAAGAAATATTAAATGCCAAGAAGAAGCTGTCAACAAGGTCCCAGACCTCATTCCTGTAACTCCTGAGTCGAGGATGCTTATCTTGATAAGTGTTCTTGACCTGCTGAACCACCAACTTTGCATCACCGAACACCGCTACTTCCTGAATTCCCATTTCCCTCGCAGCCCTTAGTCCCAGAACAAGAGCCTCATACTCTGCCACATTGTTGGTAGCTTCAAATTCTAATTTATATGACAGAGATATGGTTTCCTGAGAAGGCAACACAAAAACTACTCCAGCTCCAGCGCCTTCTCGGGAACAGGCTCCATCAAAAAACATTTTCCAGATTGGGGTGATGGAGAGAGGAACTTCAGGGGAAACAGTGGGCTGTTTTCTGAGTCTCAGAGGCAGCTCTGGGGCGTGGGTGAGCTGCAGTAAACTGGAGCCTAAATCAGTGTCCAAGGAAAAGATGGGATGATTGGTGGGGTTAGCTTCATCATTGATTATATAGGCCAATTGGGCTTCCCTATATAGCCTTCTATGTTCTCCTTCGAACACTGGGATAGTAGCATATGTGAGGTCCATCTGCAAGGTTTCCCCCAGTCTTTTTATCCAAGATCTTGATAACAACATACCTAACTTGGGGGGGACATCAGCTACTACGATATCCACGACCACACTTTTCATAGGCAATTGAAACAAGGTTACAACTAGGTCTTTAATAACCCCAAGACACTGAACTCTCCTGGAGTCAAAGGAATAGAGGTCATGATAGGCTCTAGTAACTTCTAGTCCCAACTCTTCCATGACAGTTTTGGGCATGAGGTTGTGAGAGGCCCCTGAATCCATCAAGCAGTTGTGCATCACTTTGTCATGTATGTTCAAGGAGGTGTAGAAGGGAGGGGATGAGTCATCTCTATCTTCCACCATGGGACCTAGGACAACTGCTGGCTTTTTGTCTTGGAGGTTTATGGAGTCTGAGGAAAGGCATGAGGTTGTAGACTGTAAAATCTCAGAGACGCATTTTTTAAATTCGTCATGTTTAATCATCTTAGTGAGGGGCATGGGGATTCTGATATTTTGAATCTCATGCTCAAAATTAAAAGAAGACGTAGGCTTTGGAATTTATTTTATTTCAGGAACATGATTATGGACAATGGGAGAGGGGGGTTGAGATTTCTTACCTCTATGACCATTTCCTACTTCATTAGCAGGTTTCTCTGCTCTAATGGACTGCTCAGGAATATCGGGCACTGCTGTCTTTTTATCAGACCTTAGGTTGTACCTACCTCGACCGCCACAAGCCTTGTCTCCCTTGCTTAGCTCATTCAGCTGGTTGTCCATGAGAGACTCCTCGTATGCAGATTGAGTGAGATGAGGAAAAGGAGGAGTGTCTCTAAAGTAGTGGATTCCAGGATCAAGCTCCTCTGATTCTCTTTCTCCCCCCTCAGTCACAAAATTGTTTTGAAAAGGGGCCTGAATCTTCTGGTCTTCTCTGTCTCTTCCCTTCTCTTTCTGCACATTCAGGGGAGTAAAATTATTTGGCCTCCTAAAACCTCCCTTGTTTTCAGCAATTTGAGGGCCTTTATATGCCTGCCTCCCTTCCATCCTCATCCTCTCCATCTCTGCAGACAGAGACTTCACCATCTTGGTCAGTTCATCCACTTGAGGGTGAGGCGCCAATGATCCAGAAGTTGAGGCTTCTGACCTTCCTTTTCTTTTGTCTGCGTTGGTCTTATTCCTCATTCTGTTAGCTGCCAATACATTGGATTCCACGTCTATGGCTGCATCTTGCATTTGGGCTAAGGATGTGGCTCTTCTTTCTCTCAACAAAAGGCATAAATCAGGGTCAAATGCACCAGCATAGGAAATTTGGGCAGAGGCTTCTGAGGGCTTTATCTCTGCAGGAATCTTATTATACATTT
>JZKD02S1868045.1:62589-75151 GCA_000966675.3 Picea glauca
CATTTACAAGAAGATACATAAATTTAGCACATAAACTATCTTGCATATTTTAACACATGAAGCAAGGTCATGTATAGTTTATTTTAATGAAGTAGAGGGTGCTTGCATAGAATAAAAAGTCAGCCTTCTATTTTTAGATCACCCAACTCCAGGAATCAAAGTAGCAATTCGATACAGTACAGGCACAACTCAAGCGCATGTCACCCATCGAGAGGATGAAGAGATCCCAGGAACAACGCACTGCCCAACAACTTGTTCTTACCATGCAGAACAGAGTGATGGAAGTTACCCAGAAACTCCAGCCGAGCCAGGAGGCGGCCTACCTATTGTTTGAAGAAATTGAAGGCCAAGGAACACTACTCAAAAAAGTAGTTGCTACAGTCGAGTAGCAACTGGAAGGACCTATCAGTGAAGCGATTGTTTAGGAGTTTGTTGAGCAAGAAGCAGTAGCATAGAGACAAGTCGAAGGAGCTTGAGCCAAGATCAAGATATTTGAGGTAGAGTTACCCAAACATGAGTGACTCGGGATGAGTCACAGGTGAGTGTTGGGGGCATATTGGCCCTTGACCAAGTTTTGAGGAACACTTGGTCATATTTGACCATTTTTGGGACTTAGACAACTTGTCAAAGATGGAGCGCAACGCAAAGAGGAAATCATGGAAGCTAGACCCCTTTTTGGGTCCTTTTAGGGTTTTTGGTTAATGTAATGGGGAAGGGATGTCGGCCCGTGGGTTCACCCACGCTTAGTTCCACTTTTGTAATGTATAAATAGATAGGCAATGTTATAAATAATAGAATTTGTTGCTTAGTGCACTTGGTGATTGCTTAGTGCAAGTTGTCTAAAGTGCTAAGAGTTGGATCTGTGTGATCAAGTATCGTTAGGATTTGTGATGTAAGGCAAGAAAGAAGGATCTAGCGAGCTGCGCAGATCTTATGTCCTGTGCACAGTAAGGTTTAGAGGCTTTATGTTGTAACCGATTGAAGACATTAATAAAGAAGAATACTTTGTGGACGTAGCCCTAGGGTGGGGGTGAACCACAATAAATCTATGTGTTGTGCTATTTGCCTCGACTTGATGTGCTTGTCTCTTTCTTTGCTAAGTGCTTTGATGTGTTTAGATATATATCTTTATGCTTTGTGCTTATGAGCTATGAATGAATGTTAGCTCTGATATGTATGAATATGCTTAGTGTTGATCTATAGGATCTTATCTGTTTACTGTTACTAAGTGCTGAAAGATCTTAGATCTAAGTAAATGTTGTGATGCTCTGTGCTATATGTGAAGTATAATAAGACTGAATATTGATTAAGATTAACTGATAAGTGCTCTGTTAAGTGTTAGAATCACAGATCTATGTCCCAGCTAAGGTTGCATACATCTTAGTCCTGCAACCACCCCTGCCTCTACCTCGGGTGAGACTTCATCTACTTCGTAGGTGTTATTGAAAGGGTCGGTAGTTAGGGTTTTGTTGGTGCGTTGTTCTAGCATTGAACCTTGGGTCTGCCCCTATGTCGACACTTAGTCAAGGCCCAGGACACGGGTAAGTAGGTTGGTCATCATGCTTTCCTTGAATTTGCATATTGATTTCTCATATTAGATTAGATGCATTTCATATTTCATTTTTCTCTACTTGCATATCGATTTCATGTGTAGTTTATAAATTAAAAAAAAAAAAATGTCAATTTTTTTTTTTCTAGATTAGTTTTCAATTCGGATTTTTATATATGGATGAAGGGTGATAGCACAACCCTATATGCTTTGATGCTTTGTATGAGTTTTGGTAGACATATGTTTACCAGGAGATGTTGTGGTTCTCATGCACTCTGTGGCGAGCACATTGTAGACGATAAAAATCACAATGAGGATTTCACCCCCAAAGTATTGCTAAAGCCTATTATTTAAACTAAGCTAATGATATATAATACTAGTGGGTGGAACCCCCTTGTAGACTGGAGGATCAGAGATAGTCTTATTACACACTTTATGTTGTTGTTTCGATGTTTCTTACAAGGTTCTACATGATTGATGATGAAATATTGGTTCTGTTTGCGTCACAATGGCAGATGGATAATGCATTTTATGAGTTGGTTTTGTTGCTCTAAGCTCTAAATTCCATGTATGAGTGACTTAGATCAATTATTATTACATCGCCATTGGCACCATGATTCATTACATGTTACACCTACACAAAACACCTGTTAGTTATAACAAGAGACAAGAGAAATATGGAATAAATCCAAGAAAAGGAAACTATGCTATGCTATGCTATACTATATGCAATTGAAATTTAAATAAATTGATGTTAGTCCTAACTAGAAATGTTAGTGACTATACGATTTGTATTGAGTTATGTTGGGGGCATGTGATATATGTTATAGTATGGTTTTGGGCAATGGTTAATATGGATTGAGTGGTGCAATTGGCAAGCAATGTGTGAAGTTTTGATGCACGGATTAATGGTTTGGCTGGCTGGCGTGTACTACGTAATTGAATGAGATGGAGGATGGAAGTGATGTGCAGTAAATGCACATCCCTCCATACTTCCCCCACTGGGCCATCACCCTAGCATGGTTATTGTTCATTTTGGTTTTTATTGTGGTTAAGCTTTGAGATTCAGGCATGGAAAGAACTACTTGACCAAGCTCGCATTTTTAAGGCCATTGGTTACAGGTATGGTTGTTTTATCCCATCCATGAATTCACTCTATGTATGAAATGAATGTTGGCTCAGTAATGTGTTGGTCTGTGTTTTCTTGAAGTTGGCAACTGTGTAAATGCATGGTGTTTCTCTTGAATGACTGTGTGTGTTATTTGTTGCAAATGGAAAAATCGATGGTTGAAGTCGCAATTTCATTGGTTGTTCTATGTGGTGGAAGTCATGATGACTCTTTGTTGTCTTTATGGTTTTTTTTTTTAGGGTTTCACTCTATTTGGACTTGTTGGTCATCTCCTCACAGTTATTATAACCCCACCTAGTTGTATTTGGTGTTATGGGGTTGTTGTGTATGTTTTGAACCACGTTTTGGTCACTGCATATCTTTTTCACCTAGTCATGGGCTCATTTTGCGTTATTGATATCCACACAGTTGGTTATGGGTGGCTATTATGCCAAGAAGCATGCTTTGGGGTTGTTGGTAGTACCTGGGCTCTGCATTTCTATTATCATTATTTAGCTTTTGGGAAAAACACGAGGGTTATGAATCTGCGTGTTTTTGGTGTTGGTTATTGGCCAGTAAGAAACCTCTGCTCCTTCGCATCATGGTCTCTCCTACCTGGTGTCCAAATATCACTCTTTCTTACAATCTAAGGGTTATAAGGTTTGTGGTTCCACCATGCTTGTCTCAAAGGCTCTCACCTACTGTTGATATGGTTGACCTCCAATCTTCCCGTGTTTGGTTCCATTGAGCGAACCCTTGATTATTTTGTTCATTAGTTACAAAGCCTGATTTTGATAAACTAAACCAGTCGCACCCTGTTGGGCATCTTGTTAACTGTGTTAAGTTGGTTGAGTAGTATTGACAGTGGCTTTGATTGTTGGATCGTCTCTATTTGATCGGGTTGATTGGAGAGTTGTAATTGGAAATGATAATGTGCATACAATCGTTGCTTCCTTTTGTTGTGACAATTGAATCGATAACTCAACATTTTTATAGATGGTTTCATTGGGAGTAATTGGATATGTACAGTCAGAGAGGTGAATCTTTGCGTTATGCATTGGTCTGTGTGTTCCTACAATGTGGTATAAATTTAAGTTGGTGTTGTTGTGTGTTTAAATTGTTCCGATCAGGATTATTGCAAGTTAAAGAGTTGATAATTGTGGCTTGGATGTCTACTGTGTATGATTTATGTAGACATCGTGCTTCGTTTTGTTTTAATTGCACCATCAGATATGAGCACGGGGTTTTGGTAGTATGGTTTCATTGCAAATTTGATTGTTAAATTTGTCAAAGGAATGGAATTGGGCATGTTCAAAAAGAGTTTGTTCGACTCAGGAAATACCTATGACTATGTTTGACTTATTAAATTATGGGTAGTGGTTGATGTTTCTATGTTGAATAGAGTTCAAGCAATATGACTATGTGTTCCTTGGATTTTGTTTTAAAAATAAAAGGGAAGGAATTGAAAAGAAACAAAATTCTTTTAAACAATATGGGTGAAATTCATGACGATTCTGAGTATAATTATATTCTTTGTTAATTGAATGTGGGACAGTGAACAAGTTTTAACACATAGTAATGGTTTAATTGACCACAATAATTTTTTAATTGGTGCTGGAATAGTTGTATTGAATACATAACTATTTTTATGGATTACTTAATTGTTTTTTCGAACAATATTCGTTCTTTTTCCCTACCATTATTTCACTTTTTTCTCATTACAATTCCCCTTGCCTTCCCATATTCACTACCCACTCCTCGTTCCTAAAATTTAATTATAGTTAAGATAAGTTTTGTATTATGACAATTAAGGGACCGCATGAATGAATTATAATGATATATTATTTTGGTTTACGATACAATCGATTGTTTGATGTCTATGAGAAATAATCATGATCTTTTCCCCCTCATTTTAACATTTTTCGCTCAATACAACCCCTCACATATCCCAAAACCCTTGTTCACCCCCTGCATATAAAATTATTAAATGATTTGTATGGATTGATTGCATGAGTCTGATATGTTGTTGAGCCAAATTTTATTTCATATTTAAAAGAGTTTTCATGTATGGTTGTTAAAGAAACTATTTGCTAATCAATTATGCATACAAGAATGAGATTTTTTAGCAGAGGTAGCCATGGCTGAGGTAACCAAGGTAGAGGAAATTGGAATAGGGGGCCTAGAAGACCAATATTCTCTATACACGTTCATGCATACTCACAAGAGTTAGGCCAACTATTTCATGCTAGATTTTTTAATTGGATTGGGCAAGGAGTGGTCCACATAGGCTTGAAATGCCTCCCTTCCAAGCCCCACAAGTCCTTGGTATCCTAATGCCTCCTCATGTCTCACTGCAATATGAAGTCCCTAAAAATGACGGATGGCAAGCGATTGTCCACCCGACAGTCTCCCAACATCGTGGCTGACCTAACTTGTCTTTACCTGCTCCTCCACCTATCAATCAAATTGTCCAATCTGCCCCTGTCCACTCACCAATACAGTCTTCCCATGCAAGAAAAAAATTTAGGCCCACCATGCCCCTGACAAAGGAAAAGCTATTGTTGCCTCATCCTCACCCTCAAATGACTCTGATAAATCTGTCTTCCCGCATGCATTTGAGAGATGATTTCTCTCATGTGATCAGTGAGATTAGGCCTAAAGGCTCCATACAGGCTAAAGAAAATTCAGAAAGATCAAAAGGTGACAACAACAAGGGAAATATTGCCTCACAGAGTGGAAAATATGAATTTTAAGTTTTTATTTTATTAATTGTTGAAAACAGTTGACTTCTGAAATTTTGGACAACACACTATTTTTGGATATATGAGTAATATATTTTTGGAAATAATTTCAATTATCATTGATATAAATTATCAAAATATGAAGTGATGATGGGAGTCACAAGGAGGGATGTTTTGTTGATTAACTATTTGTGTTATGATTGTTAAAGAACTAAAGGGAGTCACAAGGGGTCCCACCTACTAATTATTATTTATTTAAAACCCTTATTATGATTTTATTACTTTTACCCCTTATCTAAAAAGTTGGTTGAGTTTTAGTTAACTTAACTAAATAAGTAGTTCAACTACTTCAACCAATTCTAATTTTATTAAAGGCAAAAGGAAAAGGAGGAACACATGGAGAATAGAAGGAGAAGCATACTAAGGGTCCTATTGTAGACAACAAGATTCAGGGCTGAATTACATCATTCAGACACTTGTTTTTTAGAGAGTTGAGTGGGCAACAATCTGTGGCAAGTTGATCCAACTTTTAAAGTTTAGTTTTTTACCTTCTGTAAAAAGTCCTTTTGTATGTTTCATCGAGGACGTCTAAGTTTGACTTTGGTCCAAAACTTCCTCAGGAAATTTTGTAAAGAGAATGATTCTTTGAATTGAAATAAAATAAACGATTGATTTATGTCTCATCTATTTTGATTATTGACTTGGTGTATTTACTTTTGTCTCTATATTTATTTCAGCATCTGTTATCTTCAGAAAATTACATAAATAATGAATTTTTTAGCAAGCTTTTATTTATAAAAAAAACCAGCCTAATCACTTGTAAACAATACTTGTGAATTAGGATACCAATTTTGATGGCTATAAACATAGGGTGATATTCCTGTCTTTCTTGCTTTAGCCAAGAAAGATCTGAAAATGCTTGAGTAAGATCATTTCATATATTTCCTCAACATTTATTTGGTGACCATACTGGGGACATCTTCAATATCTCTGTGGTTAATTTTAATGCTTGATTAGCATCGAATACATATATTTTTCTGATATTGATTCTTTGACTGTTTTATTTCTTAATGATCGTACCTGTTGCAAGGCAGCCGAATATTGAGCCTGGTCTTCAAGATCATACTAGCATTGCTTTGAATTTGTTTAATACCATTTTAGACATTTCCAATACTCAGGCTGAGCTTAATCATTCATGGGAAACAATTGAACAAGACACTAGTGCCCAAGAATGTTGGGAGGGTAGACATAGACAACCTAGAAATCAACAATAACCTTCTTGTTCCTTCAGCCTTGGGCTTCTTTCATTCGCTTAGATCCTCATGTTGCTAGGAGAAGAAGAGGCTTATCACTTGAAATTAATCTTATTGTTGAAATGGGAAGAAGGAACGTTGTGTTATAAACCCAACAAAGTTCTCTAAGGAGAACTTTGTTTGATTCATCCAGTTTGTATTTCTCTCCCTTACCTATCATCCACAAGATGGCATCTAGTGGTGGCTTTGGTGCCACTGGAAGTTCCTCTTCCTCTCCGTCTTCAACTTTGTCAATGATTTGTAGCTTATATAGCCACCATATCCTTTCCCAATCTACCACAAATCCCACCAAAGTCATTAAAAAGTATGGGATTTTAGTTTGAAGAAGACGCCACAACCACACCATGACATGTTTCCTCTCCTCTTAACCTAGCACTGACTACTCGTCTACTTCCTAAATTCAAAGAGCATATTCTTAGGTTTTCAAGGAATAACACTGTCACTACAAATGAACACCTGGTGGAATTTTCTAATGCTTGTCACAACATAGGAGCCAATGACAACAATAGTTGCATGCACTTATTCATCAATTCCTTGGAAGAAAAGGTTGTGGACGATTTATTTTATATTCCTCCTAAGATTCTGTTTACTTGGGAGGTGTTAGTTTATTGGTTCAAGCCCACTTATGGTCAATCTAAAAGCCCAACTGAGTAGTTACAAGAGAACAATAACATTTCCTATAAGAATGGTGAAACCATCAATTCCTTCAACTCGTGTTTCACTAAGTTATACAATCAAATCCCTAAACTCATTCAACCTCAGAACCCAACCGCTTTCATGCATTACTACAATGGATTACCTTCCCCATATCATCATAGGCTTGAGGAAAAATCCATTAATAACCTCGGCTCCACTGTGCATACTTGTTTAGAGTATGAAGAACATGTCTTCCTCAGGGAGAATCGGTTAAACAAACATACATGTTTGCCCTCTTGCAACTAGTACAAGATATGAATAATCGTATGATAGTGTATGAGTGAAAGGGAAATGTCTCCCCTCTCACCCTTGGAGCTTCATCCTCTTCTTCACCCCCCTTTAGAAATCCAATTGAAAATAATTTCCAACCTAAAGCTTTCATGCCTCAAAGTTGGTGTAACTTTTGTGAGGAGCACCATGAGGAAACCAAATGTGAGGTAAGGAAGAGCGCCAGAGATAATATATTTGGTAAAAGACCAGAAACTACCATCGTTGTTCTAGATTTTGTAGAGCCAGAAGATGTCGTGATCATAAATACTAGGAATAAATCCTACGCTCCTAAAGGCAAATATGATCCTCCCCACAATTCATCTAGCCCAAGCTCATCCTCACCAGTTTCTACTGTTCAGGTTCCTAAGGTTCCTAACAGTCAAGGAATTACCTCCCTTTTCCCCTCTTCTAAATACATCATTCTAAATCAGTTGGCCAACATCAAATCATATGCCACCCTTCTGGACATGGTTGTCATCCCTGAACAACAGAGGCATCTAAAACAATTCATGGAAGTTGGCTACAACGAAATCTTTTCAGAGAGGTATCTAAAGTAGGTACACCTCTAGAGAGTAGGTATCTAAAGTTGGCTTGAATCCTCTAGAGAGTTCATTTTCGTCGAGTGATGTAGGCAATAAAGAGAAACAAAAATAAGAGGAGTCGAAAAGGAAGGTGGGTGAAACCATCTCCTTAAACATTGGGACACCCGAGTCTCCAAAGAATGTTAAAATAGGTGCCCAATGTTCTGATGAAGAGAAAATGAAGTTTGCCAAGCTACTTGGTAAATTTCAAGATGGTTTTGCTTGGTCTTACAAGGATCTTCCTAGTTTTGATCCTGCTCTTATACAACATACCATTCCCATCAAGGAAGGCATAAAACTAGTTAGGAAAAAACAAAGACCTATCAACCCTGCACCGGAAGAAACTGTTTGAAAGGAGTTGGAAAACTCTTGAAAGCTGGAATCATCTTTCCAGTCAAGTATTCTGAATGGGTTTTCAATTTGGTTCCTGTTCGGAAATAATCGGTCAGATCATATTATGCATTGATTTTCGTGCATTAAATTGAGCTAGTATAAAAGATCATTTTCCTCTCCCTAACATGGAAATGATTTTGCAACAAGTCGCAGGGTCACAGATGATTTCCTTACTTGACGGTTTTTTCGGTTACAATCAAATCAAGGTAAAAAGGGTAGATAATTATAAAACCACCTTTATTACTCATTGGGGTACCTTGACTTACGAACATATGCCTCATGTCTTATCTGATGTGAGTACCTCTTTTAAAATACCTATGCAATTAAATTTCGACGATTTGATCGGTAAGATTATTCATGTTTATCTTGATGATCTAATCATGTACTTTAAAGGGCTATCAATCGTCTCAAAGTTTTAAAATTTATGGTTGAGTCCTTTCAAGATCGCATTTGTCCTAGGTAATAACTCTTACATTCTAAAATATTTAGAGGAGCAATTGTTCTCCTACAACACTAATAGTTCTCACTTAAAACACTACGTGGAACCAACTTGAAAAGTTTTAATGCTGTTTGGATTTTATGTATATTTGTAGTCTAGTTTTTCTTTTGTTTTCGTCACTATTTTGTATTTTTTCTTTTACCGTAGTTTAATTTCTGCTTTTCTTTTAATAGCTTTCATGTTGCTTTTGAAATTTTGTCATTTTATTTCTGTTGTTTTAAATTTTGCAGTCCCATTTCTGTCATGAATTTTATTGCTTTTCATCTTTTAGTTTATTTTTGGTCAAGAATAAGTTGTTGGATCAATTCTTCCATAGTGACACTCTTGCAAGGTATTGTTAGTCAATAATAATCAGGCTTACACAATTGTTATGATGTTCCCCCTGAAAGTAAATTGAATTTGTTATCTACTTTCATTGTTGTCTTATAAAAGAGTTGGTTATCTCCCGCTTCTCCTTTCCATTTCTTCATCCGTTTGAATTAAAAAGAGAAAGTCTATAAATTTTTATCCTTGAAGTAAGAGAAAATTCCAGTTGAATGATTATGCATACAGGGATAAACCCCCTCATACTTAACAATTTTCATGAGTTATTCTTGAATTCCTGGTCATTTTTCCATTAAATCCGCTCACTTCCCCCTATTTCATAATCATTCTGGTTATATCTTCTTGATCCGCTACTCTTGGTCTGCGAGACCATGTGTTCTAAGTTCTTAATTTGTTGGAAACATATTTCCCTGTGGATTTGCTAGTTTGTTGATGATAAAAATCGCAACGAGGATTCCTCCCGCAAAATATTGCTAAAGCCTATTATTTAAACTAAGCTAATGATATATAATACTAGTAGGTGGGACCCCCTTGTAGACCGGAGGATCAGAGATAGTCTTATTACACACTTTATGCTATTATTTCAATGTTTCTTACATCGTTCTACATGATTTATGATGAAATATTGGTTCTATTTGCGTCAAAATGGCAGATGGATAATGCATTTTATGTGTTGGTTATGTTGCTCTAAGTTATAAATTCCATGTATGAATGACTTATATGGACTATTATTACATCACCATTGGCTCCATGATTCATTAATTGTTACACCTACACAAGACACATGTTAGTTATAACAAGAGACAAGAGCAATATGGAATAAATCCAAGAAAAGGAAACTATGCTATGCTATGATATACTATATGCAATTGAAATTTAAAGAAATTGATGTTAGTCCTAACTAGAAATGTTAGTGGCTATACGATTTGTATTGATTTATGTTGGGGGAATGTGATATATGTTACACTATGGTTTTGGGCAATGGTTAATATGGATCAAGTGGCGCAATTGGCAAATAATGTGTGCAAGTTTCGATGCATAGATTAATGGCATGGATTAATGGTTTTGGTTGGCTGTCGTGTACTATGTAATTGAATGAGATGGAGGATGGAAGCGACGTGCAGTAAATGCACGTCACTCCATACTTCTCACACTGGGTCATCACCCTAGCATGGTTATTGTTCATTTTGGTTTTTGTTGTGGTTAATATCTGAGATTTAGGCGTGGAAAGAACTGCTCGACCAAGCTCACATTTTTAAGGCCATTGGTTACATGTATGTTTCTTTTCGCCCATCCATGAATTCGCTCTGTGTATGAAATGAATGTTGGCTCGGTAATGTGTTGGTATGTTTTTTCTTGAAGTTGGAAACTTTGTGAAATCATGGTGTTTCTCTGGAATGACTACGTGTTATTCGTTGGAAATGGAAAAATCGATGGTTGAAGTCGTGATTTCATTGGTTGCTTTATGTGGTGGAAGTCGTGATGGCTCTTTGTTGTCTTTATGGGTTTTTGTTGGAGGGTTTCACTCTGTTTGGTCTTGATGGTCATCTCCTCACAGTTATTATAACCACACCTTGTTGTATTTGGTGTTATGGGGTTGTTGTGTATGTTTTGAACCGCCTTTTGGTCACTGCGTATCTTTTTGACTTGGTCATGGGCTTATTTTACGTTATTGGTATCTACACAGTTGGTTATGGGTGGATATTATGCCAAGAATCATGATTTAGGGTTGTTGGTAGTACCTGGGTTCTGCATTTCTATCAGCATTATTTGACTATTGGGGAAAACATGAGGGTTATGCCTTTGCGTGTTCTTGGTGTTGGTTACTGGCCAGTAAGAAACCTCTGCTCCTCTACATCATGGTCTCAACTACATGGTGTCGAACTGTCACCCTTTCTTACAATCTAAGGTTTATAAGGTTTGTGGTTCCACCATGCTTGTCTCAAAGGCTCTCACCTATTCTTGATATGGTTGACCTCCAGTCTCCCTGTGTTTGGTTCCACTGAGCGAACCCTTGATTATTTTTTTCATTAGTCACAGAGCCTGATTTTGATAAACTAAACCAGTCTCACCCTGTCAGGCATCTTGTTGACTGTGTTAAGTTGGTTGAGTAGTATTGACAGTGGCTTTGATTTTTGGCTCATCTATGTTTGATCCAGTTGACTGGAGAGTTGTAATTGTAAATGATAATGGGCATACAGTCACTGCTTCCTTTTGTTGTGATAGACAAATCAATAACTCGACATTATTATAAATGGTTTGATTAAGAGTAATTGGATATGCACAGTCATATAGGTGCATATTTTCTTTATTCATTGGTCCATGTGTTCCTACAACATGGTATAAATTGAAGTTGGTGTTGTTGTGTGCTTAAATTGTCTCAATCGAGATTATTACAAGTTTAAGAGTTGATAATTGTGGCTTGGTTGTCTACTATGTATGATTTATATAAACATTGTGCTTCATTTTGTTTTAATTTCACCATCAGAGATGAGCACGAGGTTTTGGTAGTATGGTTTCATTGCAAATTTAATTGTTAAATTTGTCAAAGGAATGGAATCGAGCATGTTTAAAAACAGTTTGTTTGACTCAAGAAAGACCTGTGACTATGCTTTATTTATTAAATTATGGGAATTGGTTGATGTTTTTATGTTGAACGAAGTTCATGTTGATTAATTGGATTGGTTTTCATTGATGTCAACCCTTGAAGAAAGTCTGGTAGCGAATTCCGGTAGCACAAAGGTTTGGGTAATGGACCCACATTTGTTTGATGGATAATGGTATGAGTTTTGATATATTTGTAGGTAAGACTATTCTATATGGATAGTACATGTCATGTCATTTTCGGTGGTATGTGGAATGTCACATAACTCCTCATGATTAGAGAGTTATGGCCATGTGAATTTGGAGAACCCTCACGAGTCATCCAGAAGCCCTAAAAGGTCAAAGTACTTAAAGTGTTTGCAAAGAAGAAATTATTTAAATAATAAAGTGAAGTGATGAGTGTACTATAAGTCAAAGAGGATGCAAAAGAAATTATTTAAATAATAAAGTTAATGGAGAACTCTCTAAAATAAGGAAAGCAGTT
>JZKD02S1868067.1:64303-77270 GCA_000966675.3 Picea glauca
GTTAACATAGGCTTCAGGGCCTTCCACTGGTAACTTTGGAGCCACCTTCGCCATCGCTAAGGAAAAGGATAGATCAAGAGGGTTCTTTTGAAGTGACCAGGAAACAAGAAATTGTACCTAAGCCTGTTCCTAGAGAAGATACACTTTCACTTGAGGAGATTACCATTTTTTACCTCAAATTTTAAGGCTTCAGTACCGCAAACCCTTTGATCACTGATCTATCTGTGCCAATCCTTGTCCAGGTAGTCCCTCCTAAGGTTGTCCCTCCTAAGGTAACTACTCATGATTGTCATCTTGTTAGGCGATTGGCGATGGAAGAAAATACTGATACCTATACAAGGATTCCTCATACTCCCATCCTGACCATGAATGGAGGGAGTGTCATCCCCCCTCCCCCACCTTCACCTACAAGGATTACTTCTAGAGAGACACCTACAACTTCTAGCAATGACACAGTCTCTATAATTACTATGACCATTGTCCCTACTATACATAACATGTCTGACACTCCTTTTTCATATGGGATGTTGGGTTTCGATACAAGCTTGACATTAACTTACTCCACTCCATAGACTATTGGTTTAGGGGAAGGGAGTTCTAATTCTCCCTTGCAAAGATCCTTCATGGGTACCTCTACTCTATTTTATGAAATCCCTTATGGTGGGGCTCATATCCCTCCTCTATCCCCTTAACTTGGAGGTTCTTAGGTCTCAGGTCATATATGAATTTGTTTGGGTCTATGCCTTTTTCTTTGTTTGGTGATTTTGAAAACAATGCTTTCTCATCATATGCATTTTCATCAGGGCAAAATCCCTTCTTCAATCAACCCAACCCTATCCAAGGATTTATTCCTTCATAGGGAGTGATGAAAAGAGCCTTCTCCTACCAAGGTCTTGGAAATCCCTAGAAGGGTTCTCTACCTTCGCAAGGGATGTCGATCAGGAGCAACCCATCCCACGCTCAGGTGGAAGCTCGGGAAAGGTTCAGTTCCTATGCTAGGAGGATCGGTTGGGGGAAACCTGATGCAGGCGCACCACCCAGGCACGTCTGCTCCTACATGACCTTCTCTTCCTTCGGCCCGAAGAGATGAAATGCTCTTCAAATCCCTTATCGGGACTTTCCAACACCCACAGGACTCTCCTTATGATTTCCCTTTGTCGTATTAGGAAATGGGACTTCGTGTGATCGTGGGTCTCATGGTCACGAATTCTTGTGTCTTGAATCCTTGAAACTCGGTGGATAGTGACCAATGCTTTCCTGTTCCTCTCGGGAATCCTCCCATTGGGAAATCAGCACTTGCACTGTTGTAGACAACTTACCTCACAAATCCTCGATTCTCGATGACCTGTCAGTCAATGCTGACCTTATCCCAATTTATCGGGACTTTGTCTCTATCACCACTTTGCTACTCGTGACTTCTAGTGTTCGTTTCTCCAACTCCCAAGTCTTGATGCGGTGAGACTCCGATGCGATCCTGTCACACTTTTTCAACCTCGCGTCCTCGTGACTTGAAGCCCCTAATATTTGGGCATTCACCCTACAAACCCCCGAGTTCATGAGATGCCTGATTTATGCCACCTGTCTTACACTCACTCTTGTAGTCCCACAAACTAACCGGTGGTTGTCGGGATATCGCTTCTCGCGACCTCGCAACTATTGATGCAATTCCTTGCAGATCCAACTCAAGAACCTCCGAGTTTGCGATATGCTGATGCCTCCTAGCATTGACTCCCTGCGAGGGTTGACCTTTCGACAAATGTCCTCTGCTCAAGTGCCTATGGCCCACAGTCCTGTAGTGATCAGGAAATCGTGTATCGCGAATTCCAGTTGCCCGAGTTCCCTGTCTTCAGAAACCTCGATTCCCCAATCTCCGATTCCTTGGGATCTCCTGCCATGTGTCCCTGCTGGTGGATGGCTTTGATCCTATTGGGAAATTGCGGGTCAAACTTCCTACATGCAAGAGTTTCTTGCCTCTGGAAACTTTGATACACCTAAACACCAACTCTTTAGGATCTCGTACCACGCATCCTTGCCAATGGACGGTTTGAAGCTCCCGTCGGGATATCGCGAATGACGATTACTGTTGTAATGATTCCTTCCCTCCTGGAATCCCCGATGGGTGTACTATTGAGATTAACGACTGAGATTCTCCATCGAAATTCGAGACTCAAGAGGTCTCAATTCTCTTGACCTTCAAAACTCCGATGACTCTAATATCCCGATGACTCCTCCGGGAATCCTCCTCTGCACACTAGGACTTAATCCTGCGCAACTTCTCGAGATCTAACGGCTGACGGGATTTCGTCAATCTTCTCTATAAGATCCTGACCGTCGATTTCTCCCTCCTTTCTTGAAGACTTCTTGAGAATGGCTAAGTGTTCCTTCTCAAAACTTGCCCTTCAATGCCTACACTTGCAACTCTTACTTGAACCTTCTACGGCACGAACCTCCTGTGCTCTCCTTTGATGATATCACGAAGGTGCTATACATCCAGAGATTTTTCCACTCTTATTATTTCAGAGGGACTTGCACGTACTCCTTGCGGAAAACATACAACACTCCAAAGTGTTGAATCCTTCTGACTCTACGCACTCCTGCAGCATCAGTCTTTGATTTCCTTGCTCAGATTCACGACTGAGAATTCTTCTTCAGCCTGTGCACTCCTTGCATGGACTCAACAACCCACTCTCACTCTTGAGTGAATGAGAACAAGAGTTTAACTCCTTGAGCCTTCTGTCAACGCACTCCTTCCAGACAACTTCAACTGCACTCCTTGTAGGAATCCTTTCTCAGAAAGAGAAACAATTGTAACTCACTTCACTCCCTCTCAGATTTCAATCTCAACACATGAAATCAATCACACACACACAGCATAATAGCAAATGCATAACATGAAGTAATCCTCATAAGTAGATCATTCAACACACATACACAGAGAATAACATAACAACCATGAATCTGAATCAACTTCTTCTATTAATTCAAGATCTGTACATGGATGTCTTCTACACTCCTCTGCTATTCTCCTATGCTCTAGATTCTTCTTTTTCCTGTTAATGTTACAATGATACAATGAGGGTGTCTATATCTCGGTTTTCCCTCTTTCTTCTAGAACTGTCTAATCTAACTATTCAATTCTACCTACTTACATTTACTACTTATAAATGCCTCTGTCTATCTTAGACGAGAGTGTATGGCTTGAGGTCTAATTACATTTTACCAAGGCACCTTCATTAAATGATCTCATTTATGTTTGCGCATCAGCTTCAAGGGAAAATTCAAAAACTTGTGTTGGACGTCTTCCAGCTGTCTTTCGCTTCCAGCTGTCTTTCGCTTCCACGTTGGTTTTTCTTGTCGTGAGGGATGCTCCTACATCATACTCCCTCGCTTGAAAATTTGCTTGGGCTCCTGTCCATGAGCTCCTGCGTGGTGTGTCCATGCTTTAGAATTTCTTCTTCAGTCTCCCAGCTAGAATCTTCAATTGGGTGTCCCTTCCATTTGACCAAATATTCAAAATATTCTTTCCTTCTGGTTTTCTTACCCACTCTTTTATTCAGTATCTGCTCCATCTGTGGCTTTTCTACAACTGGCATCTTCTTCTGCCACTGGGCCTCTGGTTGATCATCATTTTCTTCTCCTGCTTCATCAGCTTTATATGGATATAAATCCGAAACATTAAATATCAGAGATATTCCAATGCCCTCTGCTAACTCGATCTCATAAGCATTCTCTCCCATCTTCTTCAAGACCTTTCATGGTCTAATTTTCTTCATTTTTAATTTGTTGTATGTTCCTCTCGAGAACCTTTCCTTCCTCAAATGTGCTAGAACTAGATCACCAACTTCAAACTGAAGTTGTCTCCAATGCTGATCTACTCTGCGTTTGTACTCTTGACTTGACTTCAATAGTCTCTCCTTCACCCTGCTGTGAAGTTCCTTCATCACTTCAGCGAATTCTCCTACACTAGCACTGCTAGTCGCAGTCTATTTTAAATCCCTCAATTCAGAAACTCCTCTTGGTTTCCTCCCATAGACAATCTGGAATGGACTTTTTCCTATGCTCCGATTTACTAAGTCATTGTAAGCAAACTCTGCCTGTGGCAATGTATTGTCCCAACTACTATGGTGCTCCGTCACCAAGCTTCTCAGCAAGTCTCCTAGACTCCTGTTGACCACATCTGTTTGTCCATCCATCTGAGAATGATAAGCTGAACTAAACGCCAAGTTAGTTCCCAGCTTCTTCCACAATGTTCTCCAGAAATTCCTTATGAATTTTGTGTCTCTGTCCGAAACTATGCTTTTCGACAATCCATGAAGTCGAACAATCTCTTTGAAAAACAAATTTGCGATGTGGGTCGCATCACTGGTCTTCTGGAATGGAATGAAGTGTGCCATATTAGAAAACCTGTCAACTACCACAAAGATCAAATCAACACCTCTTTGTGTCCTCGGCAATACCAACACAAAATCCATGCTAATTTCGTCCCACGGCTTCTCAGGTATGGGCAATGGCTGATAAAAACCCGCATTCTGCTTCCTGCCCTTTGAATGCTGGAAAATTCTACATATGTCGACAAACCTCTTGACCTCTGCTCACATGCCTGGAAAAAAGTATGACTCGCTCAGCCTTGAAAATGTTTTTTCATGACCGAAGTGTCCTGCTAAGCCTCTGTTGTGTTTCTCCTTTAACAGATTCTCCCTCATGGAGCAATTTGGAATACACAATTTGTTGCCCCTGAACAACAATCCTTCTTGGACCATATAGTCTATCCAAGGGCTTATGTCTCCGAGAACTAGATTCTCAGCTGCTTCATATGCTTCTGCAAAATCCAGATCATCCGCATACATGTTCCTCATATCATCAAAGCCTAACATCCTTACTTTGAACTACTACAACAACAAACATTTCCTGCTCAAAGCATCGACCACTTTGTTAGCAGTACCAGAAATATGCTTTATTACAAAAGTGAAATTTTGCATGTATTCAACCCACTTAGCATGCCTTTGATTCAACTTTTCTTGTTGAGTCACAGACTGTAATGCATGGTTATCACTATATAGAATAAATTCTTTTGGAATCAAATAGTGACTCCATTTCTTCAATGCCTGGATGATGGCATATAATTCCTTATCATACGTGGAGTACTTTTCTTTTGCCTCATTCAGCTTCTCACTAAAATATGCAATCGGTCTATCCTCCTGACTCAAGACTGCTCCGATGGAAAACCCGCTTGCATCACATTTCACCTGAAATGTCTTTTGAAAATCTGGCAACACCAGAATTAGTTGCTCTGTAATCTTTCGTTTCAACAAATTGAAACTCTTCTCAACCTCTTCCATCCAGTGAAAAGATTTATGTCTTTTCTTCAATGTATCCATCATTGCTACACTAATCCCACTGAAATTTCTGATGAACTTCTGGTAGAAATTAGCCAAACCATGAAAACTCCTCACCTTGAAAATATTTCTCAGTGATGGCCAATTCTTAATTACCTTCACCTTTTCCAGATCCATCTTTAATTCATTTTCTGAAATAACAAACCCCAAATAAATGAGCTCTGTCTTCATGAATGAGGACTTCTTCATATTAATCAACAACTTCTCTTGTTGTAGCTTCTTCATCACAATAGCCAAATGCTTCAAGTGTTCAACCTTTGTCTTGCTAGAAACCAATATGTCATCCAGATACACAATGACAAATTTCCTGATGAACTCCTTCAAGACTTCATTCATCAACCTCATAAAGGTACTTGGTACATTCGTCAAGCCAAATGGCATGACCAGCCATTAATACAAACCTTCGTTTGTCTTGAATGATGTTTTCCACTCATCACCTTCTCTCATATGAGTCTGATGATATCCACTCTTCAAATCTATCTTTGAAAACAATTTTTCTCCACTTAAGCAATCCATCAAATCATCCATTCTTGGCAATGGGAATCTATACCTGATAGTTATCTTGTTTATCACCCTTGAATTAATGCACATCCTCCAGCCTCCATCTTTCTTCAGACTGAGTACTGTTGGAACAACACACAGACTCAAGCTTTCCCTAACCAAGCCTTTGTCCAACAACTCTTGGACCTGTCTTTTAACCTCTTCATTCTCTTGTGGCATCAATATGTACGCGGATTTGTTTGGAAAACTAGCTCCTAGTATGAGGCCTATCTGATGGCTCACACTCCTCATTGGTGGTAATGAACGAGGTAGTTCATCCACTGCAATATCAGCGAACTCTTCTAGCAGTTCCTGAACTTCTGCTGGCAAATCATCCACTCTTGTGCTAGTCAGAACAATTTTCGGCTTTTTGACCACAGAATTGTGGATCCTCCTTCTTCTTAACTTCTGTAAGAAGTTCCTTCCCACTCATGAGAAGTACCCTATTGCTTACTTCCAATTTCTCTTCTCTATCCTCAATCAGATACAATGTGTGGTTTCTCCCATTCTTCTCCAGGGTATATGTGTTCATTCTCCCATCATGAATCGTCTTTCTATCATACTACCATAGTCTTCCCAGCAATAAATGACAAACATCCATAGGAATAACATCACATAAAATTTTATCATTATATCTTCCTATCTTGATGTCAACCAAGCACTGCTTAGTGACATTTACCTGATGTCCCTTCTGTAGCCATGAAACCTTGTATGGATTCAGATGATCAGTTGTCTCCAGCTCTAGCTTTTCTACCATCTCGGTTGAAATGAGATTATATGTGCTTCCACTGTCCACAATGACCTTGCACACTCTATCCTTGGTTTTGCAAGCAGTCCTAAAAATATTGTTCCTCTGTGCTGAATTTTCCACCTCTTTATTTGGCGTCAAAAGGACTTTCTGCATCACCAACGACCTTCCACTTTCAGTGTATTCTGCCTTAGTATCTCGCCTCTGAGCCTCGGCAATGTGAGTCTCTCCAGTTTCTTTCTTTTTCTCTGGACACTCAAACGACTTGTGCCCATTCTTTCCACACGTGAAGCATGTAATTACTCCACCTCTTCCTCTTCCTCTACCTCTGGTACGAGGAAACCCATCATTATCAGCATATCCTCCTCTTTGTTCAGTTTTTTGTCCTCGCTGCTCAACATATGGCCTCCTTTGCGAGGTTCCACCTCTTTCAACCTTTCCCTGAGTTTTCTTCCATTCCTCCTTGGGCTTCTGGTATTTATCTTGGGCAACTGCTTTACCTCTGGGCCGACTTCTGCCTCGGCCCCTCTGACTTTGTTTACAGCTCAGCTTCTCCTTAGCTTTCAGAGACAATTGGTAAGCATCCTCCACCGTTCAGATGGTTGCCATACTTATTTCATCCTGAATTTCATACCTCAGGCCATTTATGTACCTGGCCACCTTTTCATCATTGCTTTCGCGATGACCCGCTCTGATATTCAACCTGTAAAATTCCTCAGTGTACTCCTTCACTGTCATCAGCTTCTGTCTCAGGTTCTGCATCCTCCTGAATAGAGAAATTTGATAATCCCCAGGAATGAATTTTTCTTTCATCTTTGCAATCATCCTGTCCTAGCTCTTTATCTTTTGCTTTCCTTGGCAATGCCTATCAGCTTGCAGCTCATCCCACCATAATGCTGCATGTCCCTTCAATCTTGTGATATCATGCCTAACCTTCTTATCTTCTTCGATATCCTCATAATCGAAATAAGTGTCAAGATCTCTAATCCAGTCTAGAAGCTCTTCTGCATCCAGATTCCCTTCATAAGCTGGAATGTCCATCTTTGTTTTCAAACTCATCCAAGTGATAGCCTTAATTAATCGCTCATTGGCTGCATCTTCCACTGGGATTTCCTCTTCTTCATGTCTAGCATCATCTTCATTTTCGGATTCACTAATATCTCCTGCATCAGTTGTGCACCTTTGTCTTATCTCCATGTCCTCCATTCTGGCATGAAGATTTCACATTCCTCTCTCCACGTCTGGATTATGTACTTGCCTACCTCTTTCTTTGGACAATTCCCTTTCTCTAGACAATTCCCTTTCCTCCTCTGGATTGGTTGATTGTCTACCTCTTCTCCTTGGTGGCATGGTGAATTCTCCTTTTCCTCTGCTACAGAAAGCAAAGAATTTTTTTTTTTTTTTTTGTGCCCTAATACCACTTGACGCAGGCACATCCGCTCCTACAGGACCTTCTCGTCCTTCGGCCCGAAGAGCTAAAATGATCTTCAAATCCCTTATCGGGACTTTCCAACACCCATAGCACTCTCCTTATGATTTCCCTTTGTCCTATCAAGAAATCGGACTTCACGTGATCGTGGGTCTCATGGTCATGAATTCTTGTGTCTTGAATCCTTGAAACCCGGTGGATAATGACAAACACTTTCCTGTTCCTCTTGGGAATCCTCCCGTCGGGAAATTGACACTTGTGCTATCGTAGAAAACTTACCTCACAAATCCCCGATTCCCGATGACCTGTCAGTCAACACTGACCTTATCCCAATTTATCGAGACTTTGGCTCTATCGCCACTTCACTACTCGTGACTTCTAACGCACGTTTCTCCAACTCCCGAGTCCCGATGCGGTGAGACTCTGATGCGATCCTGTCGCACTTTCGCAACCTCATGTTCTCGTGACTTAAAGCCCCCAATATTTGGGCGTTCACCCTATGAACCCCCGAGTTCACGAGATGCCCAATTTCTACCACCTGTCTTCCACTCACTCTTGTAGTCCCACACGCTAATTGGTGGTTGTCGGGATATCGCTTCTCGCGACCTTGCAACTCTTGATGCAATTCCTTGTAGCTCCAACTCATGAACCTCTGAGTTCACGATATGTCGATGCCTCCTGGTGTTGACTCCTTGCGAGGGTTTACCTTCCAACACCTGTCCTCTGCTCGAGCGCCTATGGCCCACACTCCTGTAGTGATAAGGAAATCACGTATCACGATTTCCAGTTGCGCGAGTTCCCTGTCTTCGGAAACCCTGATTCCCCGATCTCCGATTCCTTGGGATCTCCTACCACGTGTCCCTATTGTTGGATAGCTCTGAAACTATCAGGAAATCACGGGTTTCGATTCCTACATGCAAGAGTTTATTTCCTCTAGAAACTCCGATACACCTAAACACCGACTCTTCAGGATCTCGTACCACGCGTCCTCGTCGATGGACGGTTCTAAGCTCCCATCGGGATATCGCGAATTGCAATTCCTACTGTAATGATTCCTTCCCTCCTAGAATCTCTGATGGGTTAAATCCTGACTCTTGTCCAGATGTCTGATGTGTGTCCTGCCAATATTAACGGTTGAGATTCTCCGTCGAAATTCGAGACTCAAGAGGTCTCAATTCTCTCGACCTTCAAAACCCCGATGACTCTGATATCCCGATGACTCCTCTAGGACTCCTCCTCTGCACACTAGGACTTAATCCTACACAACTTCTTGAGATCTAACAGCTAATGGGATTTCGTCGATCTTCTCTGTAAGATCCTGACCGTCGATTTTTCCCTCCCTTCTTGAAGACTTCTTGAGAATGGCTAAGTGTTCCTTCTCAGAACTTGCCCTTCAACGCCTGCACTTGCAAGTCTTACTTGAACCTTCTACGACATGAACCTCCTGTGCTCTCCTTTGATGATATCACGAAGGTTCTATACCTCTTGAGCTTTTTCCACTCTGATTCTTTTAGAGGGACTTGCACGCACTCCTTTCGGAAAACATACAACACTCCCAAGTGTTGAATCCTTCTGACTCTGCGCACTCCTGCAACAGCAGTCTTTGATTTCCTTCCTCAGATTCATGACTGATACTTCTTCTTCAGCCTGTGCACTCCTTGCATGGCCTCAACAACCCACTCTCACTCTTGAGTGAATGAGAACAAGAGTTTAACTCCTTGAGCCTTCTATCAACGCACTCCTTGCGGACAACTTCGATTGCACTCCTTGTAGGAATCCTTGCTCAGAAAGAGAAACAATTGTAACTCACTTCACTCCCTCTCAAATTTCAATCTCAACACATGAAATCAATCACACACACACACAGCATAATAGCAAATGCATAACAGGAAGTAATCCTCATAAGTAGAGCATTCAACACACATACACAGAGAATAACACAACAACCATGAATCTGAATCAACTTCTTCTCTTAATTCAAGATCTGTACATGGATGTCTTCTACACTCCTCTGCTATTCTCCTATGCTCTAGATTCTTCTTTTTCCTGTTAATGTTACAATGATACAATGAGGGTGTCTATATCCCGGTTTTCCCTCTTTCTTCTAGAACTGTCTAATCTAAATATTCAATTCTACCTACTTACATTTACTACTTATAAATGCCTTTGTCTATCTCAGATGAGAGCGTATGGCTCGAGGTCTGATTACATTTTACCAAGGCACCTTCATTAAATGATCTCATTTATGTTTTTGCATCATCTTCAAGGGAAAAATAAAAAACTCATGATGGACGTCTTCCAGCTGTCTTCCGCTTCCACGTTGGTTTTGCTTGTCGTGAAGGATGCTCCTGCATCAAAACCTGAAACACAATCTTTGGAATACTGTTTAGGTAGAAATCCCTACCCAAGGTATGTCATCAAATTATGTGAATTCTACAATGATGTATACTAGCATGCAAACTCCTTATACTGGTCAAGGACACTCTGGTGTTTACCAGAACCCTGGTCACCAAGAAAAATTTTCATGGCACCCTCATGCCAGTCAAAATCCAGGCTCTTCTTTTCCTCTAAATTCACTGCAACCTAGGTTACCTTTCCTGGCAACTCTTCATTTTCCATATTTATAAAGGTTTTTGAATGATTCTATCTATCATGATCCACGTTCGCCTCCTATGCCAACTAATTTTCCCTCAGACATAACAAAATTTTAAGGCAAGCCTGTTGAATATCCAGGCAATCGTATTACAATGTTTCACTTGTGGTTCTCCTCCAACTCATTGAAGGATGACTCTATCGAGTTGTGATTTTTTCAACACACTCATGTAGGGGGTGCTACAAAATGGTATATCGAGCTCGACAACTTGAAGAATTATTACTTTAACGACATCGAAATGGTTTTCTTAAACCATTTTTTTGGTTGCTTATCTTAGTTATACCTTTAACATGATTTGACCCAGGTTTAGGTCTACTAGGGATCCAACAAAGCCTCTGAAACTATCATCCCTCCCGGTAAACTAGAAGGCAGTGTAGTGCATAGAGTGCATTGTGCAGTCTCACCTGAGATAGTCTTAATGGGTGACTGCAATGCTCAAATGATTGCAGTCTAGGACTGAATGGGGATCTGTGAATTGGATGATATGAATTCTGTCTAATTATTAGATCAATATACCCTCATTCTCATTCATGCATGTAGCGTAATTAGATCCATTAATTCATTCATACATCATTCTAACACCTACTGATTGACAGCAAAAGGGACAAAAAAATTCAATAAAATAACAGAGGTGTTACCGTGGCTCACTCCCTCCTGTGCTATGCCCACAAAGATTTGGATCTCAATCTCTTTTATTATGGCGGTTCCAAAACTACAGCGCCACGTGCTTTACAACTCATCCTTAGTTGAGCCGATATCTATTATGATGCAGAGTAGATCACACCAATCTCCTCATCCTGTGATCTAACCCTCAAGATCTACCCTTCTGACCCTCTACAGCTCAACAAATTACAAGACTGGATAGGATTACATTCATGCTATATACCAATTACTCATTCTCACATGAGTAATACTCAATAATCAGAACCCCCCACCTAGAACTCCTAGGTATCTATTTATATGTGTTTTTGGCTCATCAACCATTACATTCTCTTAACAAAACCATAACATAGTTAGGTATTCTTGCATGTTGTCCTTGCATGCTTTCCTCCTTTTCATACGTTTTTTTCTTTCATCCATTGCTTTTCCTACCAACTGTCTTTCTTTCCCATCTTCTTTCATGAACACCTCCCATGCCTCCATTCCAACTGTATTTCCTCCACGTCATGCCTTTTCCCCAAAATGGGCACGTGCCCAACACATTTCTAGCTATCAGTGAGATATGATGCTGTCACAAAGTTGTTGGCCAACTTTGAGTAGAATAAGGTCGTCCATATCTCCATTCATATCCAAGAATGGTGTCATCATAAAATATTGATCAAAGTAAATGTCCCTCTTAAATTTTTTTCTCGAGTGGTTCCTGAAGTCCTTGGTGCCTTGTGTCTCCAAAGACATCGTAAATTCTATAGTTTTCTCTAAGGAAGAGGCTATTATGAGACACCAACAGCTGGAATTGATTTATTCTCAATCTGGTATGCTATACGATACTCTCTCATATGCACCATGGTCAACTTTTGACAAAAACAAACCGAATTCTGGGCCTCATGTTGATGGCATAGTAGGCTCAACACAAAGAAATCCCATAGATCAATTGAATAACCAATTGAAACAATTATCGCTCCAACAAACTATGGCTAGCGAGACTCCTAGTTTGGCTTACCCCACAACCCAAACATCGGAATTACAAAGTGTGCAGACAACAAATATGAAAGGTAACCAACAACCCAAGGGAAAAAGAAATTCCAAGGGAAAGAAGGGTAAGGGGGATAAAAAGGCTGCTAACAATGATGGTGAGGGAAAAAATGAGAAGAAGAATCCTAAGTTTCCATGTAATCTTTGCATGAACAATCACTTGACTCACTAATGCCCTTAGCTTGAGGAGGCCCATAATATTTTGGCACAACAACAAAATGATATGTTAACTAACCCTTTCCCTAAAGGGAAAAATATGACACAAGCTTCCTCATCCATGAACGTGCCTAGGGGAAATCAGAGAGCCTCCATGAGTAATACTAATAATGGAACCAAAAATGTATACATGATGAGATCAGATGCTTGTCTTCAGACTGTTGACACTTGAAAGTGTAATGTTGGATACTATGCTCACAAATGATTTCCAAGCTTTATTATTTAACTATATTAATAATATACTAGTAGGTGGGACCCCTTGTTTAACTCATGGAAATATGATGGAGAAGTGA
>JZKD02S1868111.1:0-10130 GCA_000966675.3 Picea glauca
CCAACTGCTCTTCCACGTATCTTTCTCCTCTCATGCTTCTTCTAGGGAAATGGTATAGGCTTATGATGGAGGAAAAATGGCTAGAATGAGAAATTATGATTCAAATCTCACAAGGAGGATGCAAATTCTTGGGGCAAGGAGGGGATGTGAAACGGGCATAGTTTCATTGTTCTTATGATTATCTATGGAATGAGACCCCAAAACCTCCTTTTATATGAAAAATTGATGGTTATTCGGTTGGGTGACTGGCTATAGGTGGTGGGACACTTGGAAAACTACCCAATAGCCCGTAATCTCAATGAATTCCTTGCAACTTTTTAATTTTTGCAACATTTGTGGGTATACATGGGTTGTAATGGTGCAACTAGAGTATGTACGCTAGCTGTAGTGGTGCAGAAAGTGTGTGTACATGGGAAGTAGTGGGGCAGGGTGTGTACATCTTCAAAAATAAGGTTTTTAAGAAGAGTTTCTTTGTGATGGCTTGGAAAAAATAGCAAGTAAGAGGGCCAAATTCCAGGTATGCATGTATGGTGAAATTTAGGGTTATAACACAAAGCCTTTGCTTGATTTTGAAACTTCTTCTTCCTCAAAGGGTATTTCAGATGTGGTAATAGTGAGTTCATAAAGAGATGTCGATGTTGCATCTCAGTCATTGTTGGATCATGTTGTCATTGATGCCAAAGGATTGATGCCAACATCATTGATGTCAAAGGATTGATGTGAAATTTCAAAGGATTGATGTCAAAGRAACAATGTCTTGTCATAATATATTGATGAAGTATACATTTTCATTGTTGTAAATGAATGGATGTCAAGTGAAGCCATTGATAAATGAAGTCATGCAAAKATGAATATGGATCGATATATTTTCATTCATATAGGTTGCATAGATAKATGGATGGATGCACTAATGTATTGATCGTTGGATCATGTGGTCATGCATAGAATCAATGAAAAAKGGACAATGTTGTAGTGRTGTATTTCCATGGGTTATTCTAGTTGAATTGATGTAAATATGACTCATTATTGTCTTGTCATGGTTGATAGGAAGTAAAAATGGATGAACTCCAAAGTGGTCCCCTTATGGTGAAATCCCTCACGGGAAGACACTTTGTGGTTGAGTTATCCTATAAGTATGGTTAGAGAAACCATGCTTAATTGTAGAATAATGATATAAAGATCAATAAAATTTTCAKTGAAACTATCCTAGATRGATAGTGCTTGTCATGCCATTTTTKTTCGTATGTRGAACATCACATAACTCCTCACGGTTTGAGATTTATGGCCTTACGAATTTGGAGGACCCTCATATGATGGCTAGAAGCCCCAAAAGGTCAAAGAAGTAAAAGTGAATACAAAGAARAAATTATTTAAATAATAAAGMRAAGTGATAATGTCAAGAGGATTGTTTAAATAATAAAGTAAATGGAGAACTTTCTATTTATGGAAAGTGGTTATAAGAGGGTTAACCCTAAAATGAGGAAAGCGGGTTAAGTGGTCAAGTGGCTATTGGATATATGGACAAGTGTAAAATTGAACAAAGTTGGACATAGGTGACTATGTGGACAAAGTGGCTATGTGGACAAAGTGGTCTAAAAGATGCTTCTAAGGAAGCTACTTGGAGAGAATAAATAAGAGGCAAGGGTCTCTTGTGAGATAAATGTCTTGAGCATACATTGAATATCTATTCTAAGAGAGAGATTGACTAGATGATCTCATGGATGCATCAAAGTTTCTGTAAGTCTGATATCTTGATGGTGAAAGTTTCAGAAGTTCAGAAACCCTAGTTTCTGAAGGAGTATGTGAGAAGTAGTGGGATAGAGAGCGTACATACGTGGGCTGCAGTGAGTTAGAGCGCGTACACACGTGGGATGAAGGAGGACATAGTGTACAATTGGAGGAAGTCATGAAGAATTGAGTGTGAGATGATGCAAGGTTCTTGAAGTCTAAAGAAAGTTCCATATCTGTATTCTATGGGCTCACATCTTCCATAGAAGTTATGGTATGATTACATATTTGTCTTGATGGATACTCTTTCTTATTGAATGCTTAAGGAATTCTTGGTATGGTTGTTTTGATATGGTTATGTTGGTTGATTGATAGAGTGAGAAGCACTCTTATGGTTCAGTATTGATATGGTTGCTATAGTTTACTGGTTGCTTACACATGATGAAGTAGCATTCATATTGTATGGTTGAGGAGAGAATAGATGTGTTGTGATTGGTTATGGTTTGTATTCGACAGTGAAATACATAAGTGGATGTGAATGAAGGCTACAAAGGATATGAGTTTATCAAGAAGAGAAAACCCTAATTGTTCAAAAGGAATACGCAGGATGTAGTACAGTCTGGCCACATACATACGTGATTTGTACTACTAGTAGGGCACATACATACGTGTGATGCACTACTGACAAGTCACATACCTGTTGATAGATTGGTAGCTATTGAGGATTTATTCCTCTTCTCAGTTGGTGCTAAGTTCTGTAATATGAGTCTTGCATTATAGAGATGGTGCTCTTGTGGAGTTGTAACTCTGTTAAGTTTTTGTTGATAACCCAAGGATTGTAGTCCGTAATAAAAAGAAAATTATACATACATCTTGTGTTCTTTATGTTCCTCGTCGTGATGAATTATTGATGATATATGTTGCTGGTATATGTTGTTGATATATTTTCACATTTAACTGGTTATAAATGATAGTAATAAGTGATGAGTAAATGGTGATTGCTAACTAAAAAGTTTTGTGAAGGGAAGTTTGAAAAAGAGCCCTACACTGATTCATCCCCCCCTCTCAATGTGGTCGTTTTGTACAAAAATTGGTATCAGAGAAGGCCTTTGCTATAAGCCTTAACAAGATTTAAGGAGATCCATTGACACACAAATGCATTATGAAGTTCCAATACTTTATGAGGAAAATTATTCTACATAGAGAATATAAATGAAGTGCATTTCAAGGAAATAGGAGAGAGTATTTGGAAAGAAACTATCAGTGGATTGGTTCCTTTGAAGAACAAGTCAAAGCTTGCAGCTCAAAGGGAAGAAAAAAAGAATCACGCATTGGCTCTCAAGACCATTCTTAGTGGAATCTCAAGTTCTATCAATGAGAGCATGGGACAATTCACTTCCACCAAGGATCTATGGCTAAAGCTAGAGAAGACATACCAAAGCGAAAAGGGATACCTTGAAGATAATTCCATCAAGATCAATGAAGGTAAATAATCTCCAAAAACCCCTAATTGCAATATTTAAAAATGTGATAATGTTGAATATTTCTCTACAAGTGAAGAAGAAAATCTAGAAATGGTTTGTGTAGAGCTAGATGATAGTTATCCCATGGAAGAAGTAGAAGAAGAACTATCATATCTTAAAAATAAAGTTGAATGGGGTCTATTTGAATGAAACTATGACCATTGTTACATAGAATATAGCTATCTTTTTGAGAACACTAAAACGTTTCTTAAAAAGAATCAAATGCATATCTTGAAGTTAAAGGAAATGCTCAAGGAACAATAAGAAAGTAAAAAGACTCAATTGGAAGAAAAATAAGAAGAGATCAAAAGACTAAAGAATGAAATAGAAGAACATAAGAAGGTAGATGACGAGATTAGAAAAAGTCTTGAAGTTAATGTCCATCTCAAGACCCAAATTGAAGAATCCAAAAGGATAGAGGAACTAATAAAGAATCAAGTAAATGAAAAGGAAGAGTCATGTCATAAGTTGGAAGATGAAGTTGTTGATCTTAGAAAGAAAGTAGAGAATTCAAACAAATTCTTGAATAGATCAAAAATCTTNCCAATTTTTTCATCCTTCACTAGTTTCTCTTCCAGTGACTTTAGACCCCACTGTTGAGTACTATTGGAAGGTCCAGTGATATTTGAGAGGAAGGATGTTACGTCTTCTAGGACACAAGTAATTGCTTTATTTTGATTTCCCCACGTGGACAAAACCCTCTTACCCACATATATGATTCTTTCTCATTTATGTATGATTCACATATGATTACAATACTGACTTTGATATATATATTGTGTAAACAGTCACAGCAAAGACTCTTATTTCTATATTTCTCTCACCACTTTTTGCACACATTCACACAACTAGTCTGACATCATAGGGGAACCACAGAACCCCCGTCATTCATGATCCTTTCTCAACCTCCCTCCTATCTTAGGGGGAGTATCTGGTCATACCCGCTCATTGGTACCTCCTTCACACACTCTTGTGAGTGATACTATCTTAGGATCAGCTTTGCTTGGTTCTACATTACTTGGGTCTACTTCCCAAGGTCATCCATTCACTCACTCTCCTTTACACAGGAGTGGAGGACCCACTTCCTCTCAAGGAGGGAGAACCAACCCACCTAGTCCCCATCAAGGGTCAAGTTCACGACACACTATGGCTAGAGATAACCCTCCCCCCCCCCCCTACAAATGCCATATTTGGCCTCTCTCAACATACCAGATCTCACCAAACTCACCAATGATCCTATATTGCATGACGCTACATGGCCTGCAATGCCAACCAAACTTCCGTCAGACATACCAAAGTTTGAAGGGANACGGACTAATAGGTGCCACCACACACCATGGTCCACAACCCCAACCACCACCGATGTATGGAACACCTCAATACCCGCTGACATATGGGGCACTCCTTATTACCCCCCACCCCCTTATCAACAACCATACCCTGTTTCTATACCTCCACCCATCAGTGGACCACCACTGACACCTCCCATACATCCATCTATTCCCACAAACAGTGGTACTCCCTCAACATCCACTTATAGTACTAGTGAAAGCACTACGCCTTCCTATGTACCTTATGGATCGGTACCACCACAAAATCCATACTTCCCATTCCCTGGTCCTCCACAACCCATGGCTCCCCCACATCCACATGCGTGGGTAAATTTTTTTCAACCTTTTGCTTCTCAAAAATACCAAAATTTTGAACAGTTGAATACAACCAACCCAACTCATCCATCGAACAATGCCAAGAAGAAAGGACGGAACAAGAATAAAAACAACCCAGGTCAAGGCGGGAATCAACCCCCACAGAACCAACCAATCGGGGGCAACCAGAACCAAGGGAACCAACACCCCCAAGGGGGTAATAATAACAACAAATGCCAAGGGCGGAACAATGTTAAAACCATCTTCCCTTGTGCCCTTTGTGGTGATTTTGGTCATTACACTCACCATTGCCCCCAAATCGCTGATTTCAAACGGTTAAAAGACTCAGGTAGTCTTCCCCATTCTCCTGCACAAACTGCCCCTCAGCAGGCACCACAACAATACGTGAAACAACCCCCTCCCGTCGTGCTGCAAAATCCTATTCCACATCAAGGTGTGATAAACACCCAACAGGACACACAACATCCCCCACCTCAAGCAGGACAATACCATAACCCCAACAATCCAGCAGAACGAACAATTCTCTTCACCAGTGAGGAAGAAATCCTTCTGCAAACATGTAATCGTCAGTATCATACACCAATTGAGTCTACTCCTATCTCTCCAGAGACAAATCCTACACCGACGGGACCCTCATTGGTGATCCCTCACCCTTCCGTCGAACCACCACTACGCATCCCTCACATCCCCTTGCACAGGAATGTCCACAACCCATAGGCTAGGGCTGCTCATAACTATATCTTGGTCGACGACTTAGCGCAATCCCCGGCTTCCATGTCAGTATTGGAAGTCCTCCAGACTTGTCCTACACAGCGAAAATCACTACTTTCCTCCTTAGGGGCAATCGACCCAGCCGATACTCGACTCATCACCTTTGATCTTGATAGCAGCGAACCTCGTCTCCCCGCCCTGGTCGCTATTCAAATAGCAGTAAAAATATGGAACATCACCGTTCATCGGTGTATCATCGATGAAGGTGCATCTACATGCATCATGTCCAAAATAGTATGGCAGAAACTTGGTTCCCCNCATGACGCTACATGGCCTGCAATGCCAACCAAACTTCCGTCAGACATACCAAAGTTTGAAGGGAAGGCAGGGGATGACCCTGCCAACCACATCATGACCTTTCATCTATGGTGTTCTTCCAATAGCATTATGGATGCTTCCATCAGACTGTGATTATTTCAACGCACACTCACTGGCCCATCGGCTAAATGGTATGTCGGAGAAAAATAAGGGTCCCATGCGACCTTTGAGTCATTGGCCAAAGCATTCTTGACCTTCTTCCAATTACCCATCTGTAATGAAAATGGTCTAGAACTACTGTCTAACTTCAAACAAACCTCAGCCACACACAACAATGACCACATTCATGAGTGGCATAGGCAACGTAGTTTGTGTAAAGTAGAAACCACCAAGCAACAATGTCTTGACTGGTTTCTTAGATCACTTGTCTCTCTCCTTGGAAAGGATGTAGCTTCCACCTTCTTGCAATCTGAAGAGGAATCCATCAGTAAGGCCCAACAGTATGACCTCATCTACGCACAATCAAGGTACTTATACATGATACTTCCTGATCTTCCAAAACATGTTCCATTTGGCCAAGAAAAACCTGGGATGTCTCACTCAGCAAACGGACTAATAGGTTCCACCACACACCATTGTCCACAACCCCAACCACCACTGATGTATGGAACACCTCAATACCTGCCGACATATGGGGCACTCCTTATTACCCCCACCCCCTTATCAACAACCATACCCTGTTGCTATACCTCCACCCATCAGTGGACCACCACTGACACCTCCCATACATCCATCTATTCCCACAAACAGTGGTACTCCCTCAACATCCACTTATAGTACTAGTGAAAGAACTACGCCTTCCTATGTACCTTATGGATCGGTACCACCACAAAATCTATACTTCCCATTCCCTGGTCCTCCACAACCCATGGCTCCCCCACATCCACATGCGTGGGTAAATTTTGTTCAACCTTTTGCTGCTCAAAAATACCAAAATTTTGAACAGTTGAATACAGCCAACCCAACTCATCCATCGAACAATGCCAAGAAGAAAGGATGGAACAGGAATAAAAACAACCCAGGTCAAGGCGGGAATCAACCCCCACAGAACCAACCAACCGGGGGCAACCAGAACCAAGGGAAACAACACCCCCAAGGGGGTAATAATAACAACAAACGCCAAGGGTGGAACAATGTTAAAACCATCTTCCCTTGTGCCCTTTGTGGTGATTTTGGTCATTACACTCACCATTGCCCCCAAATCGCTGATTTCAAACGGTTAAAAGACTCAGGTAGTCTTCCCCATTCTCCTGCACAAACTGCCCCTCAGCAGGCACCACAACAATACGTGAAACAACCCCCTCCCGTCGTGCTGCAAAATCCTATTCCACATCAAGGTGTGATAAACACCCAACAGGACACACAACATCCCCCACCTCAAGCAGGACAATACCATAACCCCAACAATCCAGCAGAACGAACAATTCTCTTCACCAGTGAGGAAGAAATCCTTCTGCAAACATGTAATCGTCAGTATCATACACCAATTGAGTCTACTCCTATCTCTCCAGAGACAAATCCTACACCGACGGGACCCTCATTGGTGATCCCTCACCCTTCCGTCGAACCACCACTACGCATCCCTCACATCCCCTTGCACAGGAATGTCCACAACCCATAGGCTAGGGCTGCTCATAACTATATCTTGGTCGACGACTTAGCGCAATCCCCGGCTTCCATGTCAGTATTGGAAGTCCTCCAGACTTGTCCTACACAGCGAAAATCACTACTTTCCTCCTTAGGGGCAATCGACCCAGCCGATACTCGACTCATCACCTTTGATCTTGATAGCAGCGAACCTCGTCTCCCCGCCCTGGTCGCTATTCAAATAGCAGTAAAAATATGGAACATCACCGTTCATCGGTGTATCATCGATGAAGGTGCATCTACATGCATCATGTCCAAAATAGTATGGCAGAAACTTGGTTCCCCGGAACTCATACCCTCCACCATCACATTACGAGCTTATGATGGATGACCATCATCTCCTGAAGGGCACTTCAAAAATGTCCCCGTTGAACTCAGGGGCAAAACTATTCTCATTGACATCGAAGTTATCGACGCTCTGCTCGATTACAATATCTTGTTTGGACGTAGCTACATGTATGCTATGAAGGCAGTGGCATTCTCCGTCTTTTCAACAATCATGTTCCCCCACAACAACAAGATTGTGACCATCGATCAAGTCTCACATTATGAGCCTAACCCATCTGCCCATCTCGATAACATTATTCCTCTCATCCATACCAACCAAGATGCATATCCACTTATAGAGATGGGTCCTGGGATTTTTAAAGATCCATCCTTGTTAGGGATGTACCACGGAGCACCACCACTCCTTCATCCTGCTAATCAAGTATGCGTCATCTCATATAACAGAACTCACACAAAGGATGCTAGTTCTCCTTAGGAGGCTTCAATCATTCCCGACGTCTCAGTAGTTGCAGACCAACTCCTATCGGTGCCTCCTGCGCAATCGTCGACCCCAAAAGTCCTTGAATCCACATCCTCTCAGGATCAAACTCCCATTTGGGAGACAGTTCCCCAACCCCTCACTCAAATTCCCTTCTTTTACCCTCCACCCAGTATAGAAGCTTTTCAGGTAGCCACAACTCTCACACTAACCAATATGGTGTTAGAAATCCTAGTATGGTATTTACACCCACCTGAGATGGTCCCTTGACCATCCCTTCCCCCACAAGAAGGCCTCCCCATGAGGATTCTCGTCCTTACCCCTACTACCCCCATACTCACTACTCCCCCTGCTACAGCTGGGGGCAGGATAAATAAGAAGGAGCCCACCGCTCCCCTTCCTCCACGTATCCCACCACCTTGTGCACTATGTGAGAAAGAGGGCCACCAAACCAACAATTGTCCATCACTACCTGAATTACGAAATTTAATCCCCCCCAATCAAACTCCCACAACACTCGTCACTACTGCTAGTCCCAGTACTACCACCCAACCTTCTAGTAGTAAAGGGTTGAGGACCAAATATGTGTGTGCCATATGTTCAGAGTATGGCCATTACACCCATCATTACCCAGCACTGCTGCGCTTTTGGTAGACATTAGTGGTTGTATTCCAGAAATTCCAGAACAACCCATGCCCTGCTACGTCCTCTTCAAATATCACTGACATTCACTATGTCACCACTTCAGTCAATGAACGTATGCGATGCCCTTGCTCTCTCTACGATTCATTAGCTCATTTTCCATTCCATGCTCCTTTGATCCGTGAAGATAGGCATCGTCAATTGGCCCTACTTCACCAACCTGCAGAAGCGATCATTGACATTACCTCATCATTAGAGGATCTTCATCTCATGTCTCCTGAGCCCGAGGCACTCCCAACACCTCCATGGGTCTTAAATGACGTCTCTGAGGATTTACCCCACAACCCCCCCAACTCTCCTGCTCATTCCCCTATGGATACTCTTCACCCAACCACCACGAGTACCCCTCAGTACTTCAATATATGGTTTATGTCGAGTGAACCCTCACTCTCTCCTATCATTGCTCCCTCTGCTTCTCCATCAGTGGGAAACCACACTCTCACCGAGATCACTCCTCACGATCCCTTATATTCCCTCCATTTCCAATGCGACGAGGAAATATTGGAAGAGCTACATCTCTCGGACTCTCCCTGGGATGCACTACATCATCGTACACTCTTCTTTCCACAGGAAGCCCTCATGCCTCCTAACCAAAACCCCATTTACGCGGTTGAAACCAAAGATTTTAACCCGTCAGGGCCTATATATTGGTTCAACAATCCCATTCCTACCCCCGATTCTTTTGAAGAAGGTAATATGGCCAACATTTCCCCCACCATCAAAATCGACATTTCCGTTAGACATGGCATTGTCGAAGAAATCATCAATGGAGCTGCTTGCACTCCTCAGGAAATCTCCACATATAAAGACCTCTTCCAGGAATATAGGGATATTTTCAACTGGTAATACACAGAAATGCCTAGCCTCGATCCCTCTATTGTTGAGCATCACAACGACACCTGGCCTGACATCACACCAGTTCGCCAGAAACAGTGACCGCTACACCCATCTAAGGCCGCGGCTATCAAAGCCGAAATTGAAAAATTACGTACGGCCGGGTTTATTTAC
>JZKD02S1868111.1:10140-23171 GCA_000966675.3 Picea glauca
CGATTTTCTGCATGTGTTTCAGGAGTGGATATTGAGGTTGGAAGACAACCATTCAAAAAATTGGATCAGACAGCTAGAGTGGAACCCTATGGAGATCGCCCAGTTACAACAAGTTGATAAAAAAATTCACATGAGAAATAGATTTCTAGTTAGACAATATTGTTGCAAGATTTATCACAAAATTTCTAGTAGACACTACAAAGTCTTATAGCACAATAGAGCAAGAGTTTCTAAGAGAAACATGAGGAAGGTATGTGCGATCGTTGTATATTTCCAGAAATATATTATTTTATAACAAAGGTGTAATGACTATGGAGTAAAACAAATAAAATTCCCTTTGTGGAAGGGAGAACGGGGAAAGCACTAACACGATCTGGAGAAATGGAGGAAGAGATGGATAAAGGAAAGAAGGAGGAGACCTTAGACCCAATCATGATAGAGGAAGATCAGATCAAGAATATCATGACAAAATATAGAAAAATGTGCAGTGGAGTACCCTACCAATATAAGATGAATAATAAGAAGAGAGACATAGTAGAGAGAGATGAATTGGCAAGTGACGAAGAAGAGGTAGAGGATCTCCAAGCTCTGGAGAATATTGAGTAAATATTGTACAAAACATATAAAAGAAAGATAAGAGGCCTAAGGGAAATAACAACAGATAGAAATCCTATCCATGTTAGTGTTAGTGTGTGTTGCACCCTTTTCGTCACCTTGTTGAGAAAATAAGAGGTGCTTACATGCCCAGTTGGGTCTTGTTGAGCATGACAGTTGTAGAGGAAAGAGCTAGAGAAAGAAAAACAAAACTATAAGCAAGAATTAAACTAATACAAACTAAAATAATAAGCATATGGGTATATAGATAACAAACAAAAAAAGACCAATATCACCAATTTTTTTAGGATGATCTATTGATGAAATAAAAGCACAATGAAGAAAGGGGACTATGAGTCCCTTCTTCCTCCAAAGGAAGGCTCTTGGACCCTCACAAACGTGCTCTCCTTACAACAAGAAAAATAAAAATGGTGATGAAAGAACTCCTAGCATATCCACTCAATGGAGAGGTGGATTGCTCAATGAAATTGTGCCAATGTGTTCTTGTCAAGGATGGAGTCCTTAAAACAATCTAGGCAGCATAACATTACATGAAATTCCTTGAGAAAATGAGGTTTCTTCATGGCTTTTTATAGCATTGCATTGGGTTATTGTGTAACTCCTTTGTAGTGTGAAAAGAGGCTCTTTATGGATTTATTAGGTCTTTGACCAACCTACCATGCAGATTCATCTCATATTTGAGGGTCAAATCGGCTTGAGAGATGATCCATAAGTGGTTGGGAGGCCGACCATTTCAATAAATGCGTCGTTTAGCAAGTGCGCGGCTTTTTGCGCTAACATCCGCGCATCATGCGCATATGCGCGCATGGTACGTTTATGTTCCGCGCATGTGCACACGCGCTCAACTTCTGTAAAGTGCTCTTCAATTTTTCACTACTTTGTATAGTTTTTGACCTTTTTGGAATGCTGTGAAATAAATTCAGTGCCATGAATGACTTCATTACTATTTGACGATGCTGAGTTCTTGTCGCCATGTGCGGATGAAATTTCAGTGATAACAGATGCCCCCTGATGGATGAGGTTAGGAGCATACATATAGCCGAAATCCATCAATGTTTATTATACTGAGAATGTTGTTGTAAGATAGAGCAATAGTGGGATTGTTCAGAGCGATCCGTTGGAGAAAAAAGGAACCGGTAGGACCCGACCTTCTGTAAGTTGTGCCAAAAAATAGAAAACTGTGTACAAACGAGGCGGGCATGCCCCATGCTCGTGTTATGTAAATCTGAAAAAAGATGACTGGAGTGTTGGTGTAGACAACTGCAGCACCCTCGGGGGCGGTGATGATAAAGGCAGAAGACAATTCTGCAAAGGAACATACTCTGAATAATAGGAAATGATCATGGTAATAAGTATCGGCAAAGATGCGGGCATTGATGGCCCTACCAAGTTCAGAGGTCTTTGGCAAATGATAGAAATAACTGCAATAGTCGCAAAGTAAGACCCACCATAACATAAGAAAGTGTTGGCGTCAAATGTTATGGGGGCCAACGACAGCAGGGAGCAATGGTGTTTCACCATGTGCCATCCGAGATCTCTCATGGAATGGAGAATGAGAATCAAGATACTGTTGCCCTTCTGGAAAATTGTGTTGATGTCCACAAAAGGGGAACGTGACTCCCAAAAGAAAAGGGCTTCGTGGAATCTACTGAGGTCAGGAAGTGGCAGAGGTACATGGACGAAGTCAAGAAGTGGGAAGACTCAAGACTGCCCTTGGTTGGAGGATGTGTGAGATAAAAAGTGGTTGCAACTGTGTAACAAGGTCGAGGGTCAGGGGGACGACAAGACTGGTGATAAGTTGTGCAAGAGGCGGGACAAGGTGAACAAATTCAGAGGGTAGAGGTAAATGACCTGTGGAGTACTCTGAAGATATGTACGATGCCGACAAGGGTAGATGATAAGAAATGCTCCAACCAAGTGTGACATGGGTTGCGCGTGTCTAAAAGGAAGCAAGTCGCCAATAGTGACGAAAAAAGAAAATGTAAAGAATAGAAATAAAGGCGTTTGTACAATAAATAATGAATAATTTGGGGAGAAATGTACAAATACAGAAACGGGTGCCCCAGTGTGAAATGCATGCCCCTGGTGAGGGCAGAATTTTCTTGGAAAACTGATGAAGGGTGGGGCCCCCATTGGTGAGTTTCTGTATGAGGTAGGTGAAATGAGGATAGGTTCGCATATGGGAAAACTGAGTGTGGATGAAATGAAGGGTTCATGATACTGTGGAGGTGCAGGTAAGAGATAATCTAGGAGTCCATATGGAAAGCTAGCAAAACGAGGAGAAGAAGTATGTGGTTGATTCACAACATGATGAAAGACTATCGGGACTCCCATCCCTAAAGGGTAATGAAGAACAACATGAGTCTCAAAAGTGCCAAAAGGTGCTATGAATGGGACAACTCATGTGTGTAAGAAATCTACCAGGTAACAGTATCGAAGATGCAAATGGAGGTGTGGGTACTGTAGAGCTGGAAAGGGGGATCCTAGAGGCCAATATTAGAGGGTGTGACTGGAAATGTAAATGCGATACAGTGGGAAAGACTACATGCCAGTGCTGAGTATATACCTGAAGGGGTGGTGTTGATGAATGATGATCAAGTACCTGCACACATGACAACCAAATACCCAAAGTGAACAATATCTGAAGAGAATCTAAGATATGAGCATGTATTTGATAAATGTGACTATGTGCGTGCGTACCTGACCATGATATGAAAAAAGGTGCCTCGAGGGTTCATGATGAAAAGTGACCCGGGGATTGTTGTGATGTAGGTGACGGGATGCTGATCCCGTGGATGAAGAAGGTTTGGAAAACGAACACCTTGGGCTCCCGGAATGGTGAGTGGAAGTTTGGCAAAAGGCCTATATATACTGTAGGGCCCACATTGCCACCTCATTTGTACATGTTGCAATAGTGACTGGACGAGCAGTTTTTAGAGGATATTTGGAGATTCAGGGAGGACGAGGCATCTGATCGATGTTTTGTGAGTATCAAGTTAGTGGTCTGATCATCCTGTATAGAAATAGGTTTTCAATTTTTGGGCAGGGTCTGTACAAAGGGTCATACAGGGGTAATTAGGGGTTTTTTTATGGGGTGTGGGCCCACATGCATTGGCGATTTGGTGAAAGGCGTGCATACATGTGCGCCTGTACACCGAATATACATGCTTGGGTGCATGGTAGGGGGTATTTAAGGCGCGCCCGAAGGGTGCACCTGTGTGTTGAACAGACGCGCATCAGTGCGTTCCTATAGGTTTGACAGGTGCACAGTGGTGTGCGTCTGTATGGTAAAAAAGCATGCTTAAGAGTGCTCCTGTGAAGCAAACAGGCATGCATTGAGGTGCACATGTTCGGTATACAGGTGCGCATATATGCATGTCTGTATGCTGAACAGGCGCGCATGTGTGCGTTCCTGTGGGAACAAAAACCGCGCCTAGGAGGCAAGGTTGAAGGGTAAAAAAAATGAGTCTTTTTTATGTTGTTGATGGTTGTCTGAGCTGATATAGGACTCTGTGTGGTTTGCAAGTGGCCAGTAGTGACGATTCCAGTGCGGTGGCGAGAGAGAGACTGGGCCCAGTTGCGAGATGTTGTGGCCATTGAGGGGCTTGGGGTGCGGGCGACTTTGGAAACCTGTGGGTTGCTAAAGTTATTTGAGTGCTCGTTGATACAGGCACAAGAGTATTTACTACAGTTCCTGCTCCATATGTGGAGTTCGGAGCTGCACTGCTTCCTCGTGCGAGGAGAGCAGATCCCCTTCACTATGGTGGAGGATGTATATTTTCTGACTGGGCTCCCCTTTCAGGGAACGCCCCTACTGGAAGAGCCTATGCTGCCGAGGGATACAACCCTTTCTACGATTGGCAAGCGATACTACTCAGGTCGGGACTTTATGTCTGGGACTGTGGTGAGCATCAGTGTTATAGACTCCCTAGAACATCGTTGTATAGCGACGATTATTGTGCGTATATATGGGTCACTTGCGACCCAGCGGATTAGTGGTGGCCAACTGTTGGTGCTGGAGAGGGTGGTGGTCGGTGAGTAGTTCACGTGGGGGCTGATGTTGCATGTGTGGATGATAGCATAGTTGGACCGATGTCGGTCCATAGGTGCAGGAGAGTTCGCCTTTGGGTATATCCTGGTGGCATGGTTCTTAGAGAGGGTGTTGATGTTGCGCCCGAGGGTGTTGCTGGAGATGCCAGGGGCACAAGAGCCGCGATTGAGGTGGTGGTCGACAATTTTTGTTTTCCACGGTGGTGGTGAAGGTGTCCACTTCTTTTCGGCAGAGGCAGCATGGATATGGCGGTAGATGCCACAGGTAGTACTTTGGTACCCCTATGCTGGGGTTGAATTCCGGGGTGACCCGGACATGGTGCTGCCTCCAGGGGAGGTGTTTGACCATCGAGGTATTTTTAGTATTGTGTATGTTTTTTATTTATGTTATTTTGTGAGATAGCAGTCCATATGATATAGATGCTAATACTATCTGTGGTTTGTTGTTTTGTGCATGTGCAGATGTGGCACCTCATGAGCGCGAGGTGGAGATGCAGAGAGCAGTGGCTCATCGAGAGCCGGAGAGACAACCGGAGGGAGAGAGATTTCGGTGGGAGGATGCCGCGGGGCGACCTGCTGAGCCCGAGAGGGCAACGAGGAGGCGCTGGTTCGATGACCCGGGTGCGGGGCCATCACACGCTCCCCCAACGGTGGCCAGAGTATATTTTGATGACATATTTCGTCGTCTAGAGATAGTGTTGCAGGATGTGCCTGAGGGCATGTGGACGCGTATCCAGGATGAGAGCTTCCTAGAGCAGTGTGTGGGGATACCGCCACCATGGTGAGCCATAGTGCGGCGAGCAGCAGTACTTGTGGCAATGACTAGTGGATGCCTGCCACTGGGGAAGGAGGGTCTTGTAGGTGGTCCTCCACCACCGCCTAGGGCAGGGGTGGTGGGCCACCACCTCCTCCTGAGGGAGGAGCAAGTGGTGGGGCGATAAAGGCCCCATGAGTGGTGTATGATGTACATTTTTGTTGTTTATAGGCTAGTGAGCCGGTTTTTGTACTGAGGTGTTGTATTGGCCTACAGATACATGTATTTTTGTATGTAAACATTCGAATGGACTAATGGGCCTTCTATATATGCATGAGTATACATATTTTGAGATCCTGATGTTGTATACATGTTTATGTTGAGGTTTTTGCTGATGTCTATTTTATATATATGTTGTAATAGGATTTATGAGATGTTTATGTATGTGTAGATTGATGTGATATATGGAAATATAACACCATGTTAGCTATTTGATATGTTGTTTGATTCAATTGTCTTGGAATATGTGTAAATGTAATGGAATCAAAATGTTGAGATAATAGTCTAACCTGCAGGTATTTGCGAAAGAGGCACGGATCGCGTACACAATAAGCATTGTTGAGCTGGAGAACGACTAGTTGAGAGTCGAGTAAGACGCTAAGGTGACGAATATGATGATGTTGGGCTTCGGCCAGGAGGCCAATGATAGCAGTGTATTTGTCTTGGTTGTTGGTTGCTAGCCCCAAACATATGCCGCTTGAATGTAGCATTTCATGTGAGGGGGTGTAGAGAGCCCAAGCAGCCGAAGTGAGATTTTGTGTCCAACGGCTGGCACCGTCGGTGTAACTGATGTGGTAAGCTGGTGGAGAAAGCATCTGTCAATAGCACAAAGGATAGTTTAGACAAGAGGGGAGGAAAAAAAAGATTAAAAACACTAGAAAAGAAATAACCTAAAGTAGAATGACTACTTTTAAGCATAAAATTTCTTGAGATACAACCCGTTGATGGGTTCTTTGAGAGAGAGGCCTTCAGGAGAGGCCAAGATGTATGCGCCTTTGGTGAGGCAATGTTGGATAATGTAAGGGCCATGCCAGAGTGATTCGAATTTTTCATGGCCAAAGGTGTCATGAGCAATATCATAAGCTAGGACAAGGTCACCTTTGCGGAATGACCAAAGGTTGACATGGAGATCAAAGGTAGCCTTGGATCGTTTTTTAGTTGCCTTGTTGTTCTGTAAAGAAGATCGACGATCTTCATCCAGAGACTCCAAGTTCAGCAAGCGCTACTCCATTGGAGCAGTGTTAGGTAATAGCTCAATTGCGGTGCGTAAGGTGGGAATATCGCACTCAATGGGAAGAGTTGCCTCGACCCCATGGACTAAATGGAATGGCCTGAAACCAGTAGCGGTTTTTACTGCCATTCGATAAGCCCATAGCGCGGAAAATAACATATGATGCCAATTGGTTTTATGTTTATTAATCGGGCGATGTAACATGGTCTTGAGGACTTTGTTCACTGCCTCGACCTGTCCGTTTGACTGAGGGTAATATGGTGAGGAAAACTCGTGAGAGAAGCCTAACCTAGAGGAGAGTTCGACAAAGATCTCATTCTCGAAGTGTTTCTCGTGGTCGGAAACCAGTTGGAGGGGTACTCCAAAGCGGGATATGACATGGTTAAAGAAAAAACGTGCTACAGTGTCAGTGGTGTTGTTGAAAGTGGGCATAGCTTCAGCCCATTTGGTGAAGTAATCAACGGAGACAACAATGATTTGTGACCATTGCTGGAGGGGGGATTACAATTCATAAATTCAATGCCCCATTTACAAAAAGGGCCAACAGTAATGACAGGGTGAAGAAGAGCGGGGGGAGCTCGGGCTTTGTTAGCATAGAGCTGACATTTCTCACATCGTTTCACGGCATGAATGCAATCATGAAACAGGGTAGGCCAAAAGTAACCAGCTCGGATAATCTTTTGAGCCGTGGATATACCCGAAAGATGCCCCCCACATGCGTCGCTGTGGCAGTCGTTTAAGACTCTGTCGGCCTCGTCAATAGTCAGGCAACGATGAAGAATGTTGTCAATGCCCCACCGGTATAGGATGTCTCTGATGAGGAGATAGCGGGGGGCTTGATGGTGAATACGTCATCGATCATCTCGTGAAAGGTGGTTACCAAACTTTTGAGTTTGGAGGTAGATGAGAAGGTCGTCGTACCAAGGATCATCCAAAGTGATATAAAAGAGATGTTCGTCGGGAAAGTCTGCATTGACGGGGGCACTAGTGGTGTCAGAGGGGAGGGTCGTGACAGGTTCGGCGAGAACGAGGATTTCTTACTCTTAGGTGTTGAGAACTCGAGGTCGTACTCCTAGAGGATAACAATCCATCGAGCGAATTTGCTGTTAACTTGGTGATGGCTGAGCAAGTATTGCATAGGGTTGGAATCTACGACGACCTTTCTGGTGCGAAGCAGAATGTAATGGCACAGTTTCTGGACTGTGAGGAGAACTGCAAGAGCAAGTTTCTCTTCATGTGTATACTTCAAGGGTGGTCTTGAGAGGTTCTTACTAACGTAGTAAATGACGTGTTCACAATTTTCATCTTCGAGCTGGACAAGGAAGCCAGCTACTGATACAATTGATGCTGATACGTAGAGGGTGTAGTCACGATTGTAGTCAGGTGCACTAATTAGAGGTTCATTTGAAAGCGCTTCTTTAAGATTGTCAAATGACTGTTGGGCATGGTCCTTCCAGTGAAAAGGGATGTCGTGACGTAGTAAGCAAAGGAAACCATGTGCGTGTACGGTGTAATCGAGAACAAAGAGTCTAAGAAAGTTAACTTTGCCCTGTAGACTCTGAAGTTGGTGTAAATTTCGGGGAGGTGGAATTTCGGTGATAGCTTTGACTTTGAGGGGGTCCACGGTAATACCTCTTTGGGAAACAATAAAACCGAGGAGGCGCCCTGCGGTGACGCAGAACACACACTTGAGAGGATTCAAGCGAATGTTGTACTGGCGACACCGTTAAAAGATGATTCGTAAATCATCGAGATGTTGGGTGCATTTTTTGGATCGAGTTGTGAGGTCGTCCAAGTAGGCGAGGATGATTTCAGCCAGATCATGAAAGATGTATGTCATCTCCCGCTGGAAATTTGCGCCGGAAATTTTTAAGCCGAAAGGCCTGACATGATATGAAAAAGTACCCCATCGGGTGATGAATGCAGTTTTATACTGATTGGCTGGGTGGATTTGAATTTGGTTATAGCCAGAGAAGCCATCCATAAAGGAGAGAGCCTCATGGTCAGCGCATTCGTCGATAATATGATCGATGAAAGGCATTGGAAAGTTGTCTTTTGGACATGCGTTATTGAGATCGCGAAAGTCTGTGCAAACACAGATAGTTCCCTATTTTTTGTCGATGGGTACATGGTTGGAAACCCATGAAGTATAAGCGATGGGGTAAATAAACCCGGCCGTACGTAATTTTTCAATTTCGGCTTTGATAGCCGCGGCCTTAGATGGGTGTAGCGGTCACTGTTTCTGGCGAACTGGTGTGATGTCAGGCCAGGTGTCGNGTGAGGCAATGTTGGATAATGTAAGGGCCATGCCAGAGTGATTCGAATTTTTCATGGCCAAAGGTGTCATGAGCAATATCATAAGCTAGGACAAGGTCACCTTTGCGGAATGACCAAAGGTTGACATGGAGATCAAAGGTAGCCTTGGATCGTTTTTTAGTTGCCTTGTTGTTCTGTAAAGAAGATCGACGATCTTCATCCAGAGACTCCAAGTTCAGCAAGCGCTACTCCATTGGAGCAGTGTTAGGTAATAGCTCAATTGCGGTGCGTAAGGTGGGAATATCGCACTCAATGGGAAGAGTTGCCTCGACCCCATGGACTAAATGGAATGGCCTGAAACCAGTAGCGGTTTTTACTGCCATTCGATAAGCCCATAGCGCGGAAAATAACATATGATGCCAATTGGTTTTATGTTTATTAATCGGGCGATGTAACATGGTCTTGAGGACTTTGTTCACTGCCTCGACCTGTCCGTTTGACTGAGGGTAATATGGTGAGGAAAACTCGTGAGAGAAGCCTAACCTAGAGGAGAGTTCGACAAAGATCTCATTCTCGAAGTGTTTCTCGTGGTCGGAAACCAGTTGGAGGGGTACTCCAAAGCGGGATATGACATGGTTAAAGAAAAAACGTGCTACAGTGTCAGTGGTGTTGTTGAAAGTGGGCATAGCTTCAGCCCATTTGGTGAAGTAATCAACGGAGACAACAATGATTTGTGACCATTGCTGGAGGGGGGATTACAATTCATAAATTCAATGCCCCATTTACAAAAAGGGCCAACAGTAATGACAGGGTGAAGAAGAGCGGGGGGAGCTCGGGCTTTGTTAGCATAGAGCTGACATTTCTCACATCGTTTCACGGCATGAATGCAATCATGAAACAGGGTAGGCCAAAAGTAACCAGCTCGGATAATCTTTTGAGCCGTGGATATACCCGAAAGATGCCCCCCACATGCGTCGCTGTGGCAGTCGTTTAAGACTCTGTCGGCCTCGTCAATAGTCAGGCAACGATGAAGAATGTTGTCAATGCCCCACCGGTATAGGATGTCTCTGATGAGGAGATAGCGGGGGGCTTGATGGTGAATACGTCATCGATCATCTCGTGAAAGGTGGTTACCAAACTTTTGAGTTTGGAGGTAGATGAGAAGGTCGTCGTACCAAGGATCATCCAAAGTGATATAAAAGAGATGTTCGTCGGGAAAGTCTGCATTGACGGGGGCACTAGTGGTGTCAGAGGGGAGGGTCGTGACAGGTTCGGCGAGAACGAGGATTTCTTACTCTTAGGTGTTGAGAACTCGAGGTCGTACTCCTAGAGGATAACAATCCATCGAGCGAATTTGCTGTTAACTTGGTGATGGCTGAGCAAGTATTGCATAGGGTTGGAATCTACGACGACCTTTCTGGTGCGAAGCAGAATGTAATGGCACAGTTTCTGGACTGTGAGGAGAACTGCAAGAGCAAGTTTCTCTTCATGTGTATACTTCAAGGGTGGTCTTGAGAGGTTCTTACTAACGTAGTAAATGACGTGTTCACAATTTTCATCTTCGAGCTGGACAAGGAAGCCAGCTACTGATACAATTGATGCTGATACGTAGAGGGTGTAGTCACGATTGTAGTCAGGTGCACTAATTAGAGGTTCATTTGAAAGCGCTTCTTTAAGATTGTCAAATGACTGTTGGGCATGGTCGTCCCAGTGAAAAGGGATGTCGTGACGTAGTAAGCAAAGGAAACCATGTGCGTGTACGGTGTAATCGAGAACAAAGCGTCTAAGAAAGTTAGCTTTGCCCTGTAGACTCTGAAGTTGGTGTAAATTTTGGGGAGGTGGAATTTCGGTGATAGCTTTGACTTTGAGGGGGTCCATGGTAATACCTCTTTGGGAAACAATAAAACCGAGGAGGCGCCCTGCGGTGACACAGAAAACACACTTGAGAGGATTCAAGTGAATGTTGTACTGGCGACACCGTTAAAAGATGATTCCTAAATCATCGAGATGTTGGGTGCATTTTTTGGATCGAGTTGTGAGGTCGTCCAAGTAGGCGAGGATGATTTCAGCCAGATCGTGAAAGATGTATGTCATCTCCCGCTGGAAATTTGCGCCGGAAATTTTTAAGCCGAAAGGCATGACATGATATGAAAAAGTACCCCATCGGGTGATGAATGCGGTTTTATACTGATTGGCTGGGTGGATTTGAATTTGGTTATAGCCAGAGAAGCCATCCATAAAGGATAGAGCCTCATGGTCGGCGGATTCGTCGATAATTTGATCGATGAAAGGCGTTGGAAATTTGTCTTTTGGACATGCGTTATTGAGATCGCGAAAGTCTGTGAAAACACAGATAGTTCCCTATTTTTTGTCGATGGGTACATGGTTGGAAACCCATGAAGTATAAGCGATGGGGTAAATAAACCCGGCCGTACGTAATTTGTCAATTTCATCTTTGATAGCCGCGGCTTTAGATGGGTGTAGCGGTCACTGTTTCTGGCGAACGGGTGTGATGTCAGGCCAGGTGTCGATGTGATGCTCGACAATAGAGGGATCGAGGCCAGGCATTTCTGTGTATGACCAGGTGAAAATATCCCTATATTCCTGGAAGAGGGCTTTATATGTGGAGATTTCCTGAGGAGTGCAAGCAGCTCCTATGATGATTTCTTCGACAATGCCATTTCTAACGGAAATGTCAATTTTGATGGTGGGGGAAATGTTGGCCATATTACCTTCTTCAAAAGCATCGGGGGTAGGAATGGGATTGTTGAACCAATCTATAGGCCCTGACGGGTTAAAATCTTTGGTTTCAACCGCGTAAATGGGGTTTTGGTTAGGAGGCATGAGGGCTTCCTGTGGAAAGAAGAGTGTATGATGATGTAGTGCATCCCAGGGAGAGTCCGAGCGATGTAGCTCTTCCAGTATTTCCTCATCGCATTGGAAATGGCGGGAATATAAGGGATCGTGAGGAGTGATCTCGGTGAGAGTGTGGTTGCCCACTGATGGAGAAGCAGAGGGAGCAATGCTAGGAGAGAGTGAGGGTTCACTCGACATAAACCATATATCGAAGTACTGAGGGGTACCTGTGGTGGTTGGGTGAAGAGTATCCATAGGGGAATGAGCAGGAGAGTTGGGGGGGTTGCGGGGTAAATCCTCAGAGATGTCATTTAAGATCCATGGAGGTGTTGGGAGTGCCTCGGGCTCAGGAGAAATGAGATGAAGATCCTCTAATGATGAGGTAATGTCAATGATCGATTCTGCAGGTTGGTGAAGTAGGGCCAATTGACGTTGCCTATATTCAAGGATCAAAGGACACTGGTATGTAAAATGAGCTAATGAATCGTAGAGAGAGCAAGGGCATCGCATACATTCATTGACTGAAGTGGTGACATAGCGAATGTCAGTGATATTTGAAGAGGACGTAGCAGGGCGTGGGTTGTTCTGGAAGTTCTGGCATACAACCACTAATGTCTGCCAAAAGCGCGGCAGTGTTGGGTAATGATGGGTGTAATGGCCATACTCTGAACATATGGCACACACATATTTGGTCCTCAACCCTTTACTACTAGAAGGTTGGGTGGTAGTACTGGGACTAGCAGTAGTGATGGGTGTTGTGGGAGTTTGATTGGGGGGGATTAAATTTTGTAATTCAGGTAGTGATGGACAATTGTTGGTTTGGTGGCCCTCTTTCTCACATAGTGCACAAGGTGGTGTGATACGTAGAGGAAGGGGAGCGGTGGGATCCTTCTTATTTCTCCTGCCCCCAGCTGTAGCAGGGGGAGTAGTGAGTATGGGGGTAGTGGGGGTAAGGACGGGAATCGTCATGGGGAGGCCTTCTTGTGGGGGAAGGGATGGTGAAGGGACCATTTCAGGTGGGGGTAAATACCATACTGGGATTTCTAAGACCAGATTGGGTAGTGTGAGAGGTGCGGCTACCTGAAAAGCTTGTGTACCAGGTGGAGGGTAAAAGAAGGGAATTTGAGTGAGGGGTTGGGGAACTGTCTCCCAAATGGGAGTTTGATCCTGAGAGGATGTGGATTCAAGGACTTTTGGGGTCGATGATTG
>JZKD02S1868111.1:71649-82308 GCA_000966675.3 Picea glauca
ATTGATTAACTAGTTGTGTTATGTTTGTTAAATAACTAAAGGGAGTCATAAGGGGTCCCACCTAATAGTTATTATTTATTAAAAACCCTTATTATGATTTTATTACTTTTCCCCCTTAACTAAAAAGTTGGTTGATTTTTAGTTAACTTAACTAAAGAAGTAGTTCAAATACTTCAACTAATTCTAATTTCTTAAAGGCAAAAATAAAAGGAGGAGCAAGAGGGGAATAGAAGGAAAAGCATACTAAGGTCTTCTCTTTGAGTTTTATTGCGATAATTCAATTTTCATTCATTATTTAATTCATTGAAAGACTAATTCTCTTTTATTGTAGTAGGGTCTTATTGTAGACAACAATATTCAGGGCTGATTTACATCATTCAGACACTTGTTTCTCAGAGGTGTTGATCTATCTTTGATAGTCTGTGTAGACTTGTCTGTTTATGAATTAAATTTCATGACTTACAAAGGCTATTGTGCAGAGTCGAGTGGGAAACAATCTGTGGAAAGCTCATCCATATTTTAAATTTCATTCTTTTACTTTCTGTTAGAATTCCTTTTGTATGGTTTTCATCGGGGACATCTAAGTTTGACTTTGGTCCAACCTTTCTCAAGGAATTTCGTAAAGAGAACAATTCTTTTGATAAATTGGAATGGAATAAACAATTTCTTTATGTCTCATTTGTTCTGATTATTGACTTGGTGTTTTTTACTTCTGTCTCTATATTTATTTAAACATCTATTATATTCATAAAATTACATAAATAATGAATTTTCCAGGAAACTTTCATTTATAAAAAGATCATCCTAAGAACTTGTAATAAATACTTGTGAATTAAGAAACGAATTTTGATGGCTATAAACATAGGGTGATATTCCCATCTATCTTTCTTTAGCCAAGTAAGATCTAGAAATGCTTGAGTAAGATCATTTCATATCTTTTCCTCAACAAGTAAGTTGGATTTCAAAACTGAAAAAGGTTGTTGAACTTTCGACAACAGAGGCATAGTATGCTGCTGCTATAGAGGCTAGTAAAGAGATGATTTGGTTACAGAGGTTTATGGAGGAATTGGGAAATAAGTAGGAGAATAACAGGTTGTACTATGATAGTGAGAGTGTCATTCATCTTGAAAATAAATCAACCTTCCATTCAAATACTAAACATATACAACTCAGGTACCATTTCATATGATCTGTCTTGGAAGATGGACATTCAAAGTTGGAAAAGATACACACTAGCTAGAATCCTGCAGGCATGTTAACAAAGGGAGTAACCAGGGAGAAACTGAGTTCCTTCTCAGTTTTAGTTGGCCTTCAAGCATGAAGGTGAAGATGATAAATTTTCCAAGTCCAAGAACATTCTATCATATATAACAGTAGTGGAGTTGTTAAGATCAGTCTCCAAGTGGGAGATTTTTTGTTGTGGAACTTGATTATCTTCCTGATTCAGAGGTCTTTGGTCATTGACATAACTATGAATTGTTGGCCACCCTATTCTTGCATGCAATACCTTCTGCATGGTAGATTTCCTTCCATAATTTCCTTCATCTATTCCCTCATGAGCTTCTATCAAAATCCTAGGCCTTTCTTGTTCTAGTACGCATCCTCTCAAAATGTTTTTGGTGCTCATATTATATAAATGTCCTGCAATTAGTTGATATTCTGCAACTTTGACTACCGGATTTTTCTTATGCACAGTGTTAAACTCTTGTGGCACAGTCCTTGTACTCAAGTATTCAACAATGTCAACAAAATATTCATTAGTTATTTGTACTTAAAACAATTGTTCATCAGGGAAGTTATCCTCTAAATTTGTAGGTTCCTCTCCATTGGTAACCCTTGACAGGTGATCAGGTTCTGCATTCACCTTCCCTGGTTTGACTATCACTTCAATATCGAATTCCTGAAATAATAGTAGCCATCTATAGATCCTCCCCCCAACATGAGCTTGTTGACAAGGTATTTGATGGTGGAATGATATGTGAACATCTTAAAGTGTTTTCCCAGTAAGTAATGTATGAACTTTTGAAGTAAATAGACCATAGATAGGACTTCTCTTTCTGTAGTATTGTAGTTCTTCTCTGATTCTGATAGTTTTCTGCTAGAAAATGCTATATGATGATCCAAATATCCTTCTCCTGGCTTCACTAGAATTGATCCAAGTGCTATATCGGATGCTTCTACATGCACATGGAATGTATTTTCCCAATATAGGAATACTATTATAGGTGTTATGACCATATTTTCTTTTAAGGTGTCCAAACCTTGCTAACAATCCTCATTCCACTCAAATTTAGTATCTGTCTTTAATAATTTCTCCATTTGCATAGTGATATGTGCATACCCTTTTATGAATTTCATGTAGTAGACTATATTTTCCAATGTTTCTCTCAACTGGTGCACTGATTTTGGTGGTGGTAAATTTAAAATCACTTCAATTTTGGATGAATCAACTAGAAAGCTTTGTTTGCACACTATGTGTCCCAACAATATTCCAAAAGGTGTCCCAAATATGTGCTTCTTGATATTCAATGATATCTGACACTGTATGCATATTTCCAACATCATCCTTAAGAATTCCACATGGTTTTTTAACAGACTATATGCGTTCCAATCATCCAGATACACTTCTAAAAATTGATGTATTAACTCAAAATTAGCTATTACAACCCTTCAAAATATGGTTGGTGCATTCTTCAGCCCAAAATGCATGACTATGTACTGGTAGGATCCCCATTCTACGGAAAAAGTGGTCTTTTACTTGTCTTCTGGGGCTATCTTTATCTAGTGGTAACCATAAAATCCATATGTAAGTGAGTATGCTCCATGACCTCCTACATTCTCTAAGACCTCATCTGTGAAAGGGGTAGGGAAAAGATCATGTAAGCATGCATCGTTCAGTTTTAACAACTCTACAAAGATATTTATCCTCCCTTGTTTATTTTCTTTCACTACCATAGGGATTATCCATTCAGATTCCTCCACTGGTTCTATGATACCAACTTCCAACATTCTATCAATTTCTTCTTTCACTTTATGCTTATATATTGGATTTAGTCTATACAGTGTCTTTCTGATAGATATAGCCTCAATTTTTAGAGGTATCTTCATTTCTCCTAGGTCTCCTACTATGCCTTTCATCTCTATAAATGTTGTTGGGAATAGGTCACTGTACTCGTGCAATAAATTTGTGATTTGTTCCACTATTTTGTCATCCTAGTAGTCTCCAATGCTGGCCATTTTGGGATTCTTAGTTGTGCCAATGTTGAATTTCTTCACCTTGATCAGCACAACAAAAACTTTTGATTACAGATATGGACCTTCCACCTCTCTTTCACCTTCAACTTCTATAATATTAATGTTTCATGGGTCATCTTCATCTAGTGCTTGTTGTTCCACATGATAGCATGAAAACAGTTCCCTAACTGTTTATCTATTATGTTGTTGATAATCTATCATGAGTTCAACCTCTGGTTCATTGAAAAATATTAACCCTCTTATCTTTTTGAGTGATAAATCCGTGTTCAAGTTCTCAGGTTCAAATGCGAAAGTGACTATAAAATTATGTTGTAATGTTGTCCATTCTGCAGTGCCTCTGCACAGTTCTTGGTCTACATACCAGTTTGTTGGAATTCCTTCCACTGTGTGGATGGAGGAATGAGGCCATTCCTCTGGTGGTGTAATTCTCCATAGTGTTATTCACTTCTCCAAGTGTTCTATTGGTGTCCCTTGTCCATCATATATTTGCGTCTCATTTCTTCCTTGATCTGCATCAAATATAATGCCCAGTAGTTGCTTACAATGGTACCAATTCTTGATTGTTTCTTTGTGTGCACCCCACCATATTGTATGTGTTTCCTTGAGTGCAATTTCTAGGGCTAAGAACGTTTGATTCTATAACACTTCATCTTCGTATCTTTTTAGGAATTCTTCTAAGTCAATCAGCCCATGAAAACTGGGAGGTTCTCTTATCTCTATACCCACCCATCTTATTGTGCGGTCTATTCATGCACACCTTCTTGTGGAGACTTCATGTAATATTTTCTTCCAATTATCCAACCCTATATTTGAATTAGAAGCACATGATGTGATTCTCCTTTGGATAAGTACTCTATTTGAAGTTGGGTTGACATAATATTCTTCGTGCATGGTGGTTATGTATAACTGGTTGATTTCCTCTAGATCTAAACAAGTGGGTTATAAAAACCTTTATGCTTTTGATGGATATAATGGCACAATGAATCTGTATTCCCCTAAATTGGATGTCATCTTTATTTTATTCAAGTTTATTATGGCCAAGTTATTGAAGTCCCAATCCAATCCAAGCAATGATGAATAAGGTGTTGTACCATCTACTATCTCTATCACTTCAAAGTCTTCCTTATTGAGCACTCCATCAAGATCTATTGTCACAACCTTAAGCATTCCAATTGGTAGAAGTTTGTGTTGGTTTGCTAGCTTCAATTAGACAGGTGAATAGCCTAGTGTGGGATCTACCATGCATTTCCATGTCTCCGTGTGTAACACATTTACCTTAGAGCCTAAATCCAATATGATGTCCCCCATGTTGAAATCTCCATTGTTAGCATTCAGTCTGAAATCCTTGCTTTTCCTCCTTCTAGTATGGAAATGATTAACTTTTTTCTAATCTAACTTCCTCTCTGCTTCTTTGTTACATATTTCTAACATATTTTTAAAAACTTTAATAGATGATGGATCATTTATTTATGGTACTTACTTGTGCTATAGGTGATACTTCGTTGGTGTGGTCCATTGATAAGGGAATATCATACATTGTTATGTTCTGAGCATGTTTCATAGTTGATGTAGATGCAAGATCTTTCTTGAGTAACTCTTTCCTTGCCTCCTTGAATATTTCTTTTTCTTTCCCCGCATCAAACTATTTCTGTGGTTCAACATTCATCTTCACCCATTGGTGTTGTGATGGATTCTATTGTACTACAACAACTCCTGTCTTATCTCCTTCATGCATAACTATGTTGATATTTATTCCATCATTCCTCACCTACGCAAAAATCCACTGAACATTCTAATTTTTTTTATTCTGTTTTTCTTGAATCTCCCCCAAAAGTGTTGAGAATTCCTCTGTATCATGGTCTATTGTGTGATAATACATGCATGTTGTTGGTAGAAGTGAACATTCCCTTATGGCTGGTAGTTGTGGAACACTATTGGGCCTCTACATCTTCAAAATCCTCCTCTACCTCATCCTCCCCCTCTATATCCATTTCGGTCTCCTAGTGGTGCATTGTACTGAGGCACTTGATTATGTTGCATGGGGTTATACTATGGTTGTATGTTATTATAATGAGGTTGCACAATGTTATATTGTTGCTACGCAATGTTGTACGGAGGTGGTATTTGGTTGAACTAAGGTGAAAATTTTCTTGTCATCATTTATACCTGCACCCTATAGGTATCTGATGTTCTCTCCCTCATCAGATCCATTTTTCTACAGTATTTGTCGTTGTGACCCACTAAATTGCAAAATTTTCAATATAAACTCTTGGGTATTTTCTGATACTTCTGCATCATTGGACAATGATATGGATAATTTCCATGTGTTTTACAGATCTCGCACCATGGTCCTCCTATTCACAAAGGGTTTGGCATCCCTGTTTTCATGTACTGTGTGAATGTTGGGAACTCATTCTTGTGGTGTCCTTATGTCCTGCATGTGGTACACCAAACAACTTTTCTATTTTCCCCTATTTTGTTTCAGTTGAAATGTGAGGTTCTCCATATCCTTCTTCAACTCCTCTATTGTTGTATATGTCTTATGATATTGGTTCTCTTCCAATTGTAGGGTGACTTGTAGAGTGCTATAGAAAGAAAACCCCCCTATGGACTATACTAGGGTTCAACATGTAGGCAGATATAACTGTCTAAAAGTCTCCTACTTTTTATAACTACCCTGAATATACCCCACATTCATGCATGAAATACAAAGTGAAAAGATCCGGTAACTCTACCTTTAACTGTGCGCCCAGTGTCGATCCTTCCACGTTCAATTGCTCTATTGACTACAAGCCTCCTCCCAAGGCTTGCCTGCATTCACAAATAGATAAAAAGGGAACTAAACACATGCATCTCATATATGAATCATGGGTTATATGTCAATATAAAACATAAATCAAACATAGATATTTGACACATCATATTTCAGGACAAAAAAATTATTCCTTTTATTGATATCACAATGTTTACTTATAATGAGATAAGTGACTGCTCCATGAACCTGGTTCAAGATCCTCTTCACTAAGATCCAACTGTGCTTCAACGTATATTTCTCCTCTCACACTTCTTCTATGGAAATTACATAGGCTTATGATGGAGGAAAAAGGGCTAGAATGGGAAATTTTGATGCAAATCTCACAACGTGGATGAAAATTCTTGGGGCAAGGAGGGGATATGAAACGAGCATAGTTTCATTTTTATTATGCTTATGTATGGAATGAGACCCCAACATCTCATTTTAAATGACAAAAGGATGGTTATTCGGTTGGGTGACAGGCTATAGGTGGTGGGACAATTGGAAAACTACCCAATAGCCCGTAATCTCAATGAATTCCTTGCAACTTTTTAATTTTTGAAACATTTGTGGGTATATGAGGGTTGTAATGGTGCATCTAGTGTACGTACACTATATTTAGTGGTGTAGAAAGCGTGTATATGCAGGAAGTAGTGGTGCAGGACACGTACATCATCAAAAATAGGGTTTTAAAAAGGAGCTTCTTAGTGATGGCTTGGCAAAAATAGCAAGTAAGAGGGCCAAATGCTAGGTATGAATGTATGGTGAAATTTAGGGTTATAATAGATTCCCCCTAATGTGTGAGGTCAAAAGAGAATTTGATGGCCGAAATACATTACCAAATATTTACCAACGTACAAAGCGAGTGATCTCGGGACCAGAGTTCGAGAGCTGCCATCTACAAAAGTAACAATTGTCTTACCGAGGCGGGCATACCCATGCTCGGGATGAAATAAATAATGGCTTCCAATCAAACACACTACATATCAATGTCATATAACTATATAAAGTGTAGTCGCGAGCAATACACAACGGATATACATCTCAAAATCAAAGGCATACATGTATAGTATCCATCTTCAAGAAGCCAAATGATGCATGACATGGATGATTTTAGGGGATAAATTTCGCTCATGGGCTAATTTTCCATGGTTTTTCCAAAATTGAGATTCTCTATTTTAAAAACGATTCGCCCAAATTCTATAGGATAAAATTATTTTACCTAAAAAATCGCCAAAATTTTATAAAAACTATATAAAATCCTTATAAATTTGAATATTTTTACAAAAATATCGCCAAACATTTATAGTTGGCATATGAAGGATTAGTATGAAGGATTAGTAAGATTCACCAAGGTTTCTACATTTTAAAACAAATTTCCATCCTTAAAATCATCCCTGTGCATGATGGCTTGAGATGAGGCCTTCATAGCTCGAGAAACAACTTTAAGATCTTAAAAACTCGGGTAGGAGTGTAATGTGAGTGTATGAATTCACTACCCAGAGGTGTTCGATGGCTAGTTGGGGAACAAACAAGAGGATCTCGGTGAGCAGGTAGAGAAATTCACTAATTTCGAACAAGGACTTGATTGGAATTTTGGGGATGGCTAGGAATGAGGGAAAGAGGAAAATTGCATAAAGGTCGACTCAGGTTGGGTAAAAATTCCTTTGGACAAGAGCACAACTGATGATTAGAATCAGAAAGCATGACATTGACATAAGTTCACGATGCAGGAGGCAACACAAACTCTCCATGTGTTTGGAAGAATAACCAAACGGAGGAGGACACAACTCTATGTAGTGAGAAACAACTTCCTAAGGTCATATTAAATACCAATTTTTAACAAACAAATGGAAGGATGTGCTTTGTCCAAGGAAGACTCATTGTGCTGCCATAAAAAGAAAATATATTTCATGTCCTCCTTTTGGGGTATTATTTGATTTTTTTGTCTTTTCCAATATTTTGAAGACATTGAAAAAGAATAAAAGAATGTTATGTTACAAAGGAGTAATGAGTGTTTCAAGCATACTATTTCCAAGCGTAAGGAACATACTAATTCTCAAAGAAAGGAGACATGTGTAGGGACAGGACACTCGGGGAAAATTCCTCCACGAGTCAATGTTTCAGGTCGTATAGGAAAAGTGCTAAAAGGCTTGCATATAAGGCATGCTTCAAAGGTTCAGTTGAGAGCAACATGGAGCCAAAATTAGGCCAAATATGCAGATATGCAAATGCGATTATCAAGACATGATGAAACCCCCTTCAATGTATTTTTCACAAGCCCAAAGAAGGTAAGCTCGGTGTTTTTTTGACATTTAGAGAGTCTGAAAAAATGTAAAAGAAGACTCCGCTGGGGTACCTTTTTCTAAAGTAGTCTAGTTGGCTCGAAAAAGGGATAAATTGGCACCGAAAAGACGTCTATTCATAACCATTTTAACGAGTGTGACACAAACAATATCACTTGACAATCTTCTCAATTTTAAGGACTTTGAAAATATATTAACTATGGACTCACAACATTTTTCTAGATTTAGTCTCCTTAGCCCGAAAAAGTATAAAACCAACTTAGGAGAACTCTCCCAGGGAGACAAATCTCTCGAGGTGTACCTTTTTCCTCCTTAATCTAAAGGCCAGGAAAAGGGGTAAACTCATGCCAGTAGATGTTTTTCTAGACCAATTTAATGAGTGTGAAAGAACAAGGTCACTCGACAATATTTTCAATTTTAGGGAGTTTGAAAAGAGATTAAGTATGGACTCCGTAGGCGATGTTCTTCTGGACCAGTTTAACAAGTGTGAAGGAACAAGGTCACTCGACAATCTTTTCAATTTTAGGGAGTCTGAAAAGAGCTTAACTATGGACTACGTGGGGGTTTCTTTTTCGTAAATTGAGTCCCTCAGTCCCGAAAAAGGGTTGAACTTATACCTGAGAATACTCTTCTAGTGAAACAAAGTTCCTAGAGTATACCTTTGTTCGTAAAATTGACCATCTAGAACAAAAAAGGGGTAAACTACCACCGGACAGACGTTCCTTCAAGTTTTAATTTGGTGAGTGTGAAGGACAACAAGATCACTCGACAATATTTTCATGTTTAGAGAGTCTGAAATGGGCTTAAAGAAGACTCTAGGGGGCTACGACTCATATATGAAACTGGTTGAGGTAGAGCCCACTGCTAGGCTCAGAACAAGAGTCTATTCAATAGTCAACTTGGAAAGACTCCCAAAAGTGAAGAAAACACAAACCATGGTGTAAGTCCTCCCACGGTATAGAAACTGTAGTCATGGCTTCAAGGATAGCCTCATCTGAAGGCAATTCAAAATCTGATAAATCATGAAAATGAGGGTCGACAGTCCCAAAGGGTGAAGTAAAATTACCATATTCCATATGACGATGGAGGCTCTGGCCAGGATTGGCAGAGTCTATCCATGAAGAATCACAAGCACAAGGGCTTGAGGATCTACAAACTATGAGATTAGACTCAGAAGGAGACTCAATATCACTTGGACCTAGAGGGGGAATAAATGGCTCCCATTCCCCCATTGGATAAACCAATGGATCAATTGTTGATACCAAGTCTCGAGAAGGAAAACATGATTTCACAAGTTCCTTCTCAGAAGAAATTGAACACCAAGGATAAGATGCCACATAATTAACCCATGGTGGGGTAGAGTCTACATGAACACTAGGAACATCTAAAGGGACAACCTAAACTAATGCCAAATTAGGATGGTGGTTATCATATGCCATTTGGTCGATAGTCACAATGCTTTTATTGTGAGGGAATTGCATCACCCGAAAAGCATAGATACCACAAAATTCATAGCATATACATCATCATGCCCAAGAAGCATATTGAAATATAACAGGCCTTGCACCACTATAAAATCAACAAGGACAGTATTCCCACCTAACGAGATAGGAAACTGAGGAAGAAACCCCAAATATTCACTAGGACATCTCTCAAAAGCCAACATCTCATGTGAAGAAGACATAAGCTCAAGAGATACCAAGACTTTCCAAACTAAGGAGGATAAAAAACTTGCAGAGGCTCCTTCATCCACAATACATTGATAAATGTTTGTTGAATTAACTTCAACCCTTATTTGAAAATGTATAGAAGAAGGAAAATGAGGCTCAACAAGGTCATTCCAATCAAAGGAAAACCTCCTACAACTTAGAGGGGGTGTGCTCGAAGAGAGAAGAATGCCCCCTTGTTCATAAAGTACTGAACAAGAAATTCTAAAAACATATTCGATAGACACGTCACTCCCCAAGAGAAGAGTGGGATCAACTGAGGATTTCATCAGAATGACCACTTTGGTAGACTCGAGACTGTCCAAGATAAGGGTGGGATCAACCGAAGACTACATCGACGTGACCACCTTCTCAACCACTATTTCAAAAGGATGCAAGACAACATGGTCTAAAAAAAAATCACCCCCCAAAAGAGGAGTGGGATCAGCTGAAGACTGCATCGACATGACCACTTTCTCAACCACTGGTTGAATAGACTTTGAGGAAATCTCAGAAGACTCATAATTAGAAGAGCTTGCAGACAGGGACCACAATGTTCATACCACTGGAAGGCCAGGGCATAAATGAGTAAGGTGAT
>JZKD02S1868122.1:31199-42963 GCA_000966675.3 Picea glauca
TTGTCAAAAGATAAAGAATATCCTTCTTGTTAAGAGGGAGTGTTAAAATATTGTGTAACTGCAAAGAATATTCTTATCCCCTTTTGTGGATAAAGTAAAAGATAAAATATATTTACTATTCATTAGATCAATCCCCTTTTGTGGATTGATCATGTCGGGCATTGTAATTGACCAAATCCCCTTTTGTGGATTGGTCAAACCCTAATTCTAATATGCAAATTAAGAAGTCGCCCCCCGAGCAAATTAATGTGGTTCTAACCACCCAGAAAGAGATGTCGTCCCTGCTAGTGAAGAGACACCTCCTTTCAGTGCTTGCCAGTTTGTATAAATAAAGGAATCCAACCACTCATTTGTTCACTCACTTAGCTCACTCATCTAGTGTGCAAGTATTGAAGGAAGCTGCAGTTACCAGTTGCTGGAAGAAGGAAGAGAGAGAGAGGCACATTGCTTGGGAGAGGAAATTCTCTAGTGTTTGGTTTATTGTCTTAGCATTGTATTGGCTATCTATATTAAGGAAGTTTTGTTGGGTTTTCTTCCCCATTAGGGTTTCCCAGGATAAATGTTATGTATCTTGTGATTGTGTTTCTCTGAGTGATCCTATCTATGCTATGGTTATCTAGTAAATTGAAAAGTAACCTAATAATAGCTTAAACTTTAAGAGAAACCCTCATGGGGGAGAAAACACAACAAAAAATTCCTTAATATAGATTTCCAATACAATGCCAAGATAAAAGACCAAAACACTAGAGAATATCCATGACTGAGCAATGTGCCTCTCTCTCTTTCTTCTTCCAACTGAAGATACCTCCAAAATTGCGCACTAGATGAGTAACTTGAGTGAATGAATGAATGAGGCATTGTCCTCTCTTATTTATACTAGTTGATAGGTGCTAGGGTTGTGTCTCTTCATTAGGCAGGGCCGACTTCTTCAACTAGTGGCTAAATCCACTTTAATTAGCCCTAGGGGGTGACTTCTCAATTAGCACCATTTAATTAGGGTTTGGCCAATCCATGAAAGGGGATTTGGTCATAATAAGTCCCGACATGATCAATCCACAAAAGGGGATTGATCTATATAATAATAACTCAATTATAATTATAATATTCTTCGTAGTTACAATATTTCAACACTCCCCCTTAACAAGAAGGGTATTCTCCAATATAGCATCATCAACGTCTTAAACACTGACTGACATATCTATAAATCATCGGACGTTTTTCTCATCATCGACAACATCATCATTCACAACATGGAGCTGGAGCATCATCATCATCTGCATCAACATCAATTAGTACAATACTAATATAACATCATCAATCAGTACAGGATTGATATAACATCATCATCAACAACACGAGGCTGATACAAAAACAACAACACGAGGTTGATACAACCTCATCAACAACAGCATAATCAACACGAGGTTGAGATAACAACATCATCAACACGAGGCCGAGATCATCAACACAAGGCCGAGATCACAACATCATTAGCACGAGGTTGAGATCACAATATCATCAATATCATCAACACGAGGTTGAGATCACAACAACATCAATATCATCAGCACGAGGCTAAGATCACAACATCATGATGTTAGAAAAATAGGTGTGCTCGTTTCACCATAGACAATATAGCAATATTTTCACCCAACCATAGGCCGAAGCCACCCCCGAGCACCTTAACCTTGACAGAGAGAGTAATTTTGGAAGCAAACCCTAGACCTAATAGCCAACCAAGGTGGCGTGCCACTCTCCAGAGCTAGCGTACCAAACAGAAAGTCCAAACCATAACTAAGAGAAAGTCCAAGCCTAAAACTGAAAATACAAGTTGCAGTAGTTGCAGCTGCAACTACTCTCCAAACTTGTGCACTTACTAAATTTCTACAGTTGTGAGCTGTGTGTGTCCAAATGAGCTCTGGCATCCTGTATTTATATTGCTCTTTCTTAGTTGTCTAGGCCAACTTCTCTTTCTGGAGGCTAAAGACTCAATATTAATTATTTTCTTTAGCCGACTTGTCTTCTAGGGTTATGTCCAATGCTTTAGAGTTTATTCTTGCTTCCCGGAATATTCTATTCTTGTTAGGGTTACATGTGGAAGTTTAATACCTCTCGCAACTACCATAATATCAAGATTACATCCTAGCTAGGGAGGTATTAAAGGTAACGATCCTGAGCACAAAAATACCATTCAACGGGTAGTGTCATCATAGCCGCACAGACTTATCTCATGATCAAATCACGAGCACCATCATCACTATCAATATCATTTGATAACATCAACTGCATCATCTCTCGAAACCATACTCCATCTGAGTAATCAGGTATGATGTTGAATAAGTCACTCATTCCACAAAGTGATACAAGAATCATTCTTCTCATTTGGACATATGTCCTAGAAGAACAATTGTTCCAATCAGATGTTGGAAGCCTCGTCATGGGCTACGAGGACTATTCCTCTAATCCAGACATACATCCTAGAAGAATGATTGTCTTGGACCATTTTCCATAGGAAGAATGTCTGTCCACCAGCACACTGACTATCCATCTAGTTGGAAATAATTTCTAACACTAGTGATAGTCTCCATGGCAACCAGAACAACGCCATCCAATAGAACACAACTGTGTCTATTCATAGTAGTATACAACTACTATCCAGTGGTACACAACCACACCAAGTAGCACGCGACTACTAACCAATGACACATAGTCACAACCAGTGGAACACATCCACCACAGTAGCATACAACTATTGTTCAGAGACATACAATCTCCACAACAATCATATCATCTGATATCAACCTGCATAAAACAATATCATGATATAAATTGAGTCATCTGGGCCATTCTTCCACTCACATATGTGAGATCTGGAAGACCATCTGCCCTCAGAAAGTAAAATGTTAGCCATGGGCTATCTGGACTATTCTTCTCAATCATACAAGAATAATTGTCCCTGATTTCTGAGCCTAGACCATTCACCTAATTGGGCCATTCCTCCAACATTAATCATAGTGAAACCTGGAGAGAATGAGTCAGCCTTAGGGAATGTTTGTCCCTGATTGTTGAACCTAGACCATTCACCTAACTGGGCCATTCCTCCGACATTAATCATAGTGCAACATGGAGAGAATGAGTCTGCCCTAGGGAATGATTGTCCAGACCATTTCCTAAGGAAATGATTGTCCTGCACCAACCTCCAAAACGAACCATTCTTCGAAACTGCTCACAACTATGAACTTCGAAAGAATTACTGCCCGACGAGGCAAACCATTCTACTTGACCACTTTGCAAAGTGACCGCTAAGAAGAATAACATGTCAGTGCTCCCTCCCAACCTGGGAGTAATCTCTTCCTTTTTCAATAAGAAAGTCATCTCCACGAGCCCCATTTTGTTTCTTAAGTATGCAAACCTTTTCATCTTGGACAGAGGCTTTACCAAAATATATGATATTTGCTCATCTGTGGAGATATATTGGAGAACCACTTCTCTCTTCTAGACTTCATCACGGAGAATATAATGCTTGATCTCAAATGTACTTTGGTTTGTCATGGAACACTGGTTTTCTTTGAAGGCTTTATATAACTCTGATCATTACAATATATTATGGTCGATTTTAGCACTTATGTTTACTTCTAGCTCATGATATCGTGGCAAGTTTCAAACTGAAACATATCCAAGTAGCACTTCTTCTGTCATCATGAGAGTTTGCTATGGATTAGCAATCCATCATCCCGAACTTTTGAGTAACCATTCTGATACAGTATTTCTGTCATAGAAAGTTTTCACCACGCTTTTGTTGTATATGAGATACTCTGCATCAAGTTGCTTGAATCCATACAAGGTCTTCTTCCATTTGCATACATGGGTCTATTTCTGGTATACCTCAAAACCTTGAGATTTCTCTACATAAGCTTCTTCCTCAAATGCTCTATTGGGAAGAACAGTCTTCTACATCCAACTGATCTAAACTTCAATCCATAGATACTGCAAGAGATATAATAGCTCAGATAGAGGTATATCTGGTTTATGGGAACAAGATGTCATCATAGTCTTCTCCTCCTTCAAGAAGAACCTCTAGTTCTGAATCTCGCAATGCTTTCATTCATAACTCTTTTTCACAATTTCTTACATATACTGTTCTTCATCATAACTTCCATTTCTTCTGCTTGATTGCTTCTAGTGAGTTCAAACCACGCTGGTAGTCTTGTGATTCTCTGTATGATAACTGGTTGTTCTAGCTTTTCTTTCTTTCTTGGAATCTTCATGTTCTTCCTCATGTTTCTCTTTAGCTCATGGGTCCATGGAGTCTTCTATAGATTCCATGCCCTAAAGATTCCAACTTCTTCTTTTCATCATAGGATCATGGATGTAGATGGACAACCAAGGATACTTTAAGGCTTCTTTTCGAAGAAGACTTCTTCTAGATTCAAATTGAACATGTGTTGTTTATCATGGCTGCTACTTTCAATGGGAACATGGACAGATACTTCATAATCCTCAATGGATCATATCATTTAGGATTAGCTCCCTCCTAATCCTTGCTTCACGCATGCTCTTCTTTTGGAATTATGTAATCAACTCCCTCTGTCTAAGAGAGTCCACACTTTCATCTGCACCATTATTGCCTTATGCAAAGTGTCACAAGTCTTTTTCTAATTTCCTCTTGATTGCTGACTTCTTTGTGTTTTGACTTATTCTGGGTCTCTTCAGGTTTGATTCTGATTTCGGCTTATCTGGTAGTTGTTACTTATATAATAGATTCCATAGGAATTGTTACCAAAGATTGTCAATGTACTTCATCTTTTTCTCAGATACATTACTTGACTAGTAATCATCGTAATAGAAATCATTATCTTGTTATTCTTCCATAGGTGTTGTTTCACTGACCATCTTATCTTCTAAGAAATAGATATACAGGAATTATGTAAACATGTTATGTACAAGGACTATGTTACAGAAGAATATTGTTAACTTGACTAGAAGAATAAATATGCTTCATCTTGTTTGACTTTCTTTGAGGGTTCCTTTTCTTCGACAACTGTTGCTTTGTGTGTTTCCTTCCTTTTCTTTAAATCATGACAGCGATTCTTGTAGTGACCATATTTTTTACAGTTGAAGCATTGTACTTTTGACATATCCTTCTCTTGATTTGGTTTCTTCCTTGAGTCAAACTTCTTATTCTTGAATTTCTTGAACTTTGTTGTGTAGGCTTGATCATCATCTTTCCTTTGGAATTTCTCTTTTGCGCTAATCCTTGATTCTTCTTGTGCATAGCAAGTCCAAAGTTCTTCAAATGTGGGATACTCCTTTCTTGTGTTCATGCTTGCGGAAAATGCATCCCATGTCTTGGGAAGGCCATCGAGTATTATATTTACCAGTTCCTTCTCTGAAATGATTTCTTCAATAGCTTGTAGTTGATCTCTTAACTGAGAGATTCTTACAAAGTATGATGTTATGATGTCATCATCATTCATTTTCATGTCATGAAGCTCATTCTTCACACTCATTACTTGTCCAATGTTTCTGACTGAGAAGAGATTAGTTAGGGCATCGTACATCTTCTTAGATGAGTCAAAATGAGAGATGTAGGGTATCAAGTGGTCTTTTACAAAGTCCACTATGATACTCATAGCATTGATGTCATTGTCCTTGAACTTCTCCATAACTGCAACGTTCTGAGGTTCCTTCTCTTTTCCTTATTCAAACTGTGGTTCCACAATATTTCCTTTCACGATATCCAACACTTTATTCTTAGCAAGGATGAGGTCAATCCTTGTCTTCCATGCTCTAAAGTTAGAAGCCCCTTCTAACTTGTTTTCTGACTTCATAGAGTAAGTCATGACTGCTTTGAATTGGTCAACCTTTGACTTTGACCAAAAACTCAAACTTGACGCCTTGACTTGCTGAGAGTATCAGGAGGTGCACTAGGCTAGGACGCACTAGGCTATCCAGGAATTAGGTCAAGCTCTTAAGGTGCCTTAACAAGAGGGTTATGGTTTCGTTGTTGCAACAAAACTTTGATTGCAACTGCAACTGTAACTGAGAAAAACCTCCCAATCTATCTTCCAGCAGTTAGATTGTATGAAGATAGTGTGGGCCCATAACCTGTTAAAAAAATAGGTATGCTCATTTCACCATAGACAATATAGAAATAATGTCACCCAACCATAGGCCGAAGCCACCCCAAGCACCTTAACCTTGACAGAGAGAATAATTATGGAAGCAAACCTTAGACCGAATAGCCAACCAAGGTGGCATGTCAATCTCCAGAGCTAGCATACCAAGCAGAAAGTTCAAACCATAACCAAGAGAAAGTCCAAGCCGAAAAACGAAAATACAAGTTGCAGTAGCTGCAGCTGCAACTACTCTCCAAACTTGCGCACTTACTGAATTTCTGCGGTTGCGAGCTGTGTGTGTCCAAATGAGCTCTGACATCCTGTATTTATACTGCTCTTTCTTAGTTGTCTGGGTCAACTTCTCTTTCTGGAAGCTAAAGACTCAATATTAATTATTTTCTTTAGGCGACTTGTCTTCTAGGGTTATGTCCAATGCTTTAGGGTTTCTTCTTGCTTCTCGGAATATTCTATTCTTGTTAGGGTTACACGTGGAGGTTTAATACCTCCCGCTACTACCATAATATCAACACATCAATATCATCATATGGAAACAAAATGAGACAGGTGCAACAACAACATTTTGTGGTACTCTGATAGACCGTCCTTACCGGACCTTCGGGATCTGCCCAGGAATCATAAGATTCCATAGGATATAAAATCCTAACGAAGTTGTTATGTCATGATCTTCTGGAATCTCATCATCAAGGGAAACTGTAACTTCCCTCACTGGTTCTGCAACTCTAGGAGCTACATGTTCTTCATATACTCCTTCAAGCTGGCATCGCCTTGACTTCTTGAGTGTTGCATCTTCATCAAAGGTTACATCTCTGTTGATCTCAATATGATGGTAACCTAGCATGTAAATTCTAAAGGCCTTAGAGACCTCACATTATCCAGCAAATATTCCCTTCTTTCCTAAAGGGTTCGGCTTGATTCTTCTTTCTTTCGGAATGTGTACAAACACTGGACAACCAAATATCTTGAGATGGCTTACTTCTGGCTTCTTTCCGAAAAACATTTCTTTGGGGGTTTTGAATCCAAGTGCACCATGGGATAGTTTGTTTTGGACATACACTGATGTTCTTGTTGCTTCATCCCATAAGTGCATTGGAAGACCTTGATCGTGGATCATAGTCTTCACTCCATCCATTATAGTTCTATTCTTTCTTTCTGCTACACCATTTTGTTGAGGATTGTAGGGAGTGGTGAGCTCCCTCTTAATCCTGACATCTCTGCAAAAGCTTACAAATTCTTTTGAGGTGTATTCTCCTCCATTATTTGAATTCCTTGAATTTTCCAAACACTTCATCTTTTGATTTCAAGAAGTAAACCCAAGTCTTGCGAGAATAATCATCAATAAATGACACATAGTATACATATCCACTAAGAGAGGTTGATGGCATTGGGCCATATACATCTGAGTGGATGAGTTTCAAGACTCCTTCTACTTTACTTTCGCTCTTTGGGAAAGGATTCTTTATGTGCTTTCCATGTGCACATCCCTTGCACACACCTTCATGATCAACCTTGAATTATGGTAGACCAGTAACTACCTTGCTCACATAAGGTAAGGATTTGTAGTTGATGTGAGCTAGTCTTTTATGCCAAAGTTCACATGGACACTCAGTGGAGTGAGTCAAAGTTGCATCTAAGTGACCTTTTAACTTATATAGGCCACCTTCTTATGTTCCAATGACAGTTGCATCTTCTATGGTTTTTCCTTTAGGCCACATAAGAACTTCACCATCACTAAATGCAACTCTGAAGCCTTTCTTATCTAAAGCTGAGATAGAAAGTAAGTTATTTGTCAAACTTGGTACATATAGTACATCCCTCATCTTCATCAGGGTCCCTGAATCAAGTTTGTAGGTGGATTATCCCACTCCTTTGATAGGGTACTGGTAATCATCTCAGAGTGTAACTTTCTAGGGAAAGTTCTTTTCTGTAAGGCTAGAGAGAATGTCTCTTTGACCTGTCATGTGCTTAGAAGTACCACTATCTATGAGCCAAGTATCCTCTCCAGGTGACACAGAACCTGAGAGGGCAGAAAATAAAACATAGTTTTCAATCTCTTCTTTAGTTATCTTCGTGGGTGGCTCATCATCTTCAATTGCATGGGCATGATGGCTCTTGCTATTTCTTTTCTTGTATTCTTCTCTTCTGGCTAGACAATTCTTAGCAATATGACCCATCTTATCACAATGATAACATTGATAAGAGGAGAAATTGTTTTCTCTTCTTTGTCCTTTCTGAAATTTCTGGAATCTCCTTGGAGGGTGAGATTCTTTATGGAATTGGGTGAATCTCTATGGGGAGTGAGATTCCTTATGTAGGCAGGTCTCCTTCTAGAAGTGAGACCTTTCATTTCCTCCTTTAGCATGAGCAGTTAGGGCTTGATCTTCATCCCTTAATAGTACTGCTTCTCGGTTAGCTACTCTTGCTTCTTCTTGAACACATTCTTCCCAAAGACTGTCAAATTGGAGTTTCTCCTTTCTTGCATAGTTGGTTTGGATGAAGGCATCCCAAGGTCTTGTGAGACCATTAAGAGCTATCATTATGAGTTCATCTTCATCTAGGTTGTCTCCAATTGCTTCTATTTGTTCCTTGAATTGAGAAATCCTAGAGAAATAGTCATGGATTGTTTCTCCTTTCTGCATCCTTGTACTTTTGAGTTGAGTTCTCGGATTCATCTTCCGGTTGATATTCTTTCCTTCATACAGTCTAGTTAGGGCATCAAACATCTCTTTTGGAGTGTTCTTAGAAGCCAATTGAGGGATCAAGTGATCATTAATAGAATCTACAATTATTCTTTTGGCCCTAACCATATCCTTCTGGTACTTTGCTTTAGCTGCATCTTCTTCGGGTTCCGGTACATTTTCCTTAATGAATTTTGCAAGGTCATTCTCTTCAAGAATGAGTGCAATCCTATACTTCCAGGCATGAAAGTTTTCCACACCTTCTAACTTGTCAACAAGCTTGGTGCTTGCAAACATCTTAACATGGAGCTGGGAAAATGAACAAAAATTGAAAGTGCTCAGAAATTAAATCTAAATTTACCAAGAGGCGCGCCTTGCTGAGGCGAGTAGGCTGGTGCAGTCTATTTTCATAAAATCCAAATTTTACCCGTTGAAACTAAGTCTTCGAAAATATGGAGTGGTACTTCTGGTACTGGTTCTGGTTTCCTGGTTTTTTAGTACCCGCCAAAAACTAGGGTTTCACTTCCCGGAGGCTCTATCCACTGAAAAGGTGTGTTCAAGTTGCCAATGAGTTCGCTAGGCTAGGGTGCACTTCCCTAGGTGGTTTTTAGGATGAAATTTCTTTTTAACAAAAAGCCCTAATTTTCTTGTACAACAACAATGACATTTTTTATTATCCAGTGAAAGGTGCTCTCTTCAGCTTAGCTCTGATACCATGTTAAATTTAGAGCCGCTATTAAGTTCTTTCCAATTAACTAGACAATAATAGCATAAACATGATCACTGAAAGAAACACAATCACAAGGTACACAACATTTTATCCTGGGAAACCCTCATGGGGGAGAAAACCCAACAAAAACTTCCTTAATATAGATTGCCAATATAATGCCAAGATAAAATACCAAAACACTAGAGAATATCCAAGATTAAGCAATGCGCCTCTCTCTCTCTCTTTCTTCTTCCAATTAACTACCTCCAAACTTGCGCACTAGATGAGTGACTTGAGTGAGTGAATGAATGAGGCRTTGTCCTCTCGTATTTATACTAGCTGGCAGGCGCTAGGGTTGTGTCTCTTCATTAGGCAAGGTCGACTTCTTCAACTAGTGGCTAAAACCACTTTAATTAGCCCTGGGAGCCGACTTCTCAATTAGCACCATTTAATTAGGGTTTGGCCAATCCATAAAAGGGGATTTGGTCATACATAAGTCCCAACATGATTAATCCACAAAAGGGGATGGATCTATATAATAATAACTCAATTATAATTACAATATTCTTCACAGTTACAATATTTCAACTAGTACAGCTTAGAGATGATGCAGGTGACTCGCATCATGCCAGTACAACTTAGAGATGGTGCAACGACACCATGCTAGTACGGCTTAGAGATGATGCACATCATGCCAGTACAACTTAGATATGATGCATTCACAACATGCTAGTACGACTTAGAGATGATGTAGATGGTACTCCACAACATGCCAATACATCTTAGATATGATGCCTTTGCATCATGCTAATACGACTTAAAGATGACACAGTGGAGAGGATGGTTCTTATAGCCATTGAGGACAAGGCATCTGTTGGGACAATCATTCTTCTAGGACGTATGTTTGGATTAGAAGAATGGTCCCTGTATCACTCTATTGAGTGAGTGACTTATGCGAGACACTCTGTTGAGTGCGCTAAGTTCAACACATGAATTATTCAACATCATGCCTGATTACTCAGATGGATTATGGCCTAGAGAGATGATGCAGTTGCTGACATATTTTTTATGTCAGGATGCTATCAGATGATATTGATAGTGGTGATGTTGCTCGTGACTTGATCTACGTGATCATGAGATAATCTGTGTGGATATGATGATGCTACTTGTTAATACCTCCCTAGCTAGGAGGGAGTGAAGATATTATGGTAGTTGTGAGAGGTATCAACCTCCATGTGTAACCTCTGACTAGATTAGAATATTCTGAAATCTAGAGAAACCCTAAATAGATGTGTAGAAACCCTAGAAGACAAGTCAACTCAATAAAAGAATTAATATTAAAGTATTAGCCTCTAAAAGGAGAAGTCGAACTAGACAGGTGACAAAGAGCACTATAAATAGAGGGCACTTGAGCTCATTTGGACACACACTCACTCACAAGCTCACACAAGATAAAGTGGTGTGCAATTTTGGAGGAGTATAGTTGCAACGATTGCAGCTAGGTATTGGTCTTGGTTTTTGGTTTTGGGACTTTCTTCTTAGTGCGCTACATTTGGAGAAAGGTGTGTTATCTCTTGGTTATATGTTGGCTCTGGTACTGCTTTCGAAACTATTCTATCTGTCAAGGTTACAGTGCTCGGGGGTGGTTGTGTGCGTATGGTTGGGTGACAATATTGTGATATTGTCTATGGTTAAATGAGCACATCTTAACAACTCCCACCCATCTCCACTTGGACATCACCCTTATAGACCATGACATCACTAGGGCTTGATGGAGATGATGGTTGATGAGGGAGGCTTGTGATGTGACATTTGACACATGTTAGGATGATGGATGGCCTTTGGAGGCCTAGCGCCATACTTTCCTAGCCCAACACTTCACTTCGGGAGCCTAATGTCATCCTAAAGGAGCATGACGCCACCCTTTTAGGGTTGTTTTATGTAAACTTTACAAATTGTAATTGAAAGGGAAAATTTTGAGGTCGACCTTGTTCTATTTTGACATTGACATTTTTAGGGAAAAAGGTGATATAAATACACTCTTGCCATTTCATTTTTACACATAACTCTTCCTCACAAGAGGATTCAAGTCTGAAATTTTCGCCCTAGTGGCTCATTCATTGAAATTTACTAGTGTGCACCTCTTGGACTATATGCTTTGGATGCTTCTTGATGATTTTTGGTGGAAATTTCTGCAACTAGGTGTTTTATGCTTGATTATTCTTGGTGAAGTAAAATCT
>JZKD02S1868122.1:66772-82307 GCA_000966675.3 Picea glauca
CTGAGTTGGCTAATAATCCTAGAAGCCTTGTCGGCTCAAGAAGATAATTAATATTAGGTTATTAGCCTCCAAGAGAAGAAGTCGGCCACAAATAATAATAATATACTGAACAGACACTTATCCAGAAGGAGAAGTCGGCCCCAACAAATCTGGCAGAACCAATATAAATACAGGACGCCAGTTCTCATTTTGACATATCTCAGAATTGTAGTTCTGCAGTTTGGTGCGCATTGCAGTTGCAGTCTTGTGCACAAGTTTGGAGGAAGAGCTGGTGCAGCTGCAGTAGCAACAAGATCTCAGTTTTGGCTTGAATATCTCTTGGCTAGGGTTTGGGACTATCTGATCAGTATTTTGTGTTGTGCTATCCTTGGGGAGAGATGTGTTGCACTTTGTTTGGCTATCTAGCCTAGGGTTTGCTTCCGGAGGAATTCTCAGTCAAGGTTAAGGTGCTCGGAGGGAGGCTTCAGCCTGTGGTTGGGTGACGAGGGTATCGTCAATGGTAAAACGAGCACACCATCTTCTATATTCTAACAAGTCGGTACCAGAAGCATCCTGGCAAGCTATGCATGCACTGGTTGGGACCATTTATAATTGCGGAGATCCGACCTTCAGGAGCAGTCAGACTCGCGCAACTGGATGGTATGTTGTGGCCAGGATGGGTGAATGGCGCTCACCTAAAACCCTATATGTCTTAGAACTGAGCTAAAAAGACTATCGCTCTAGTCTGAAAGAGCATGTATAATAGTTAGATTAGAGTTTTCTGAATTTTTTGTAAATTTAGTTAATAAAGTCGATGTGCGCAGTGTTGCGTCGTGACACGTAGTTCATTTTTTGTTTCAGTGCTGTTTGATGCAGAACTGTTGACTCAGTAGCATAGGATCAACAGTGTAAAGAATCCATTAATGACAGTCATTAATATGACAGGGACCCCTTTGTGGTCAGAGGGAGAAAGAATCTAAATACGATCTCAGTCCATATGCCACACGAACCCAGTCTAGTCACAACTTTTATTTCCATTACGATACCTCGTTTGAATTTAGTTAATCCATAAAGTCGTGATACGCGAAGATGCCATCGGTATTCGCGCCAGGATTCCCACCCGTCAAACAAAAAGGTCTGAAACCAACCACATCCCTATCCAACTCGCATAAGTAAATGCCAAAATCGCCTGATAGGATTTACCCCATTAACCTGTCCCATCGGACAACTCATATCCAAGTTGCATCCATATGGTCATGATGAACAACAGTTATTGCTAAACTTGCCCGCTAAGCCAAATATAAGGCCCTGAGAATTCGTCGGAGAATGCATCGTTTTCAAAGAACTTAGCAATTTCCGAATTCTGTAGAGAGAGCAAGCTTGTGCAGTTGAGAAACCCGTAGTCGCGATCCTTAATCCTTAGCTCGTCGTAGAAGTGTGATAACTCAGAACCCACAATGTTGAGAGCCACAAGAAGCCGAAGCACCATGTCTAAAGATGCAGTACCAGACGAGCCCTGCGACCCCCGAGTCGAGGTCGTGGGTGATCTCAAGGGGAAGGTGGAGCAGGTCAAGCTCCTTGATCTGTACTTAACAGATCCAGTCTTGTTCCCCCAAATGAACATAGACGTCTTCTAGGATATAGCTTCAGACGAGTTGGGAGGCATGCAATTCGTCCAAAACCGGAATTTATCAACTTATTCAACTCGACGATCATGAATCTCAGAGACCTACCAGTATTTAGTACCACTGGTGAGGTTGTGTGGTGCACCAAATTCCTTATCAACAGGGTGCATGACTGAAGTCTCTGGCTGGATAGGCGGTACCCAATCCATGCCGAAGACATCCATCAGCTTACTGGATTGTCCCTTGAAGGTGAGGATGTCTCGAAGGGATTCCAGGGTCCGGGTAAGCACGGAAAAAAGAAAGGCGAGCCCAGCCTCTATGAAATAATCCACACTCAGCGAGGGGGCGCACAACAAAAATTGACCCCATACTACCAGAGACAGTCAAGATTGGTTGTTACATCATAGCCAACAAGGTTATGAGATCATATTACAAGGGCGAATGCACGCTAGATGCATTGTCAGTAGTAGATTTTTGCGCCAATGGCGTTGTATTCAACTTGTGTGGTCATATGTTGGAGGAACTACTAGTGGCTTGCGAGGAAGCCCAGGAGAAGGGAGGTACCTTCACCTACGAATATTTGTTGATGGCATTCAGGATGTTCAAGTGGAAGCCACCCATGGGAAGACTGCCAATGCTAGCAGACAAGGGGTGCCTTGTGAAGATGTTTGAGCCCTGACAGTGCAGGACAGACTCAGAGAATACAGCTTTCAACACCGCATCATTCTCTAAGTGGTACAATGGGCTAATCGACGCAACACATAGGTTGCGCATTCCACAGGAGCTCCTCAACTGCAACACGAGGAACATTGATTTCAGCATGAACCAACATCATACGCTCATATGGCCAAGGCATGCTAACATGGAGGATTTCCACTTGAGGATGTTGTCTTTCTACATGGGCGAGGAGACCTTCGACAAAGAGGTAATGTCGTGGCCAGGAGTTAAACACAACCCGCGCAAGTCGGGGATGCACTAGATTCTACCTGTTGAGCTGTTGAAGAAGAAAGGCAAAGAAGCAGGGGTAGGACCGAGCTTAGGCTCAGAGCTGCAGAAGAAAGAAGCTTCGGCATAGTCGGACTCTAAGGAGGAAGACGAGACAGAGCCATTGGACTGTAAGAAAAGAACGTTGTCGATCTTCCATCCGATGTCAGATAAAGTTGTGTTGACAGGTGAAGACGTCAACAAGATCCTGAGTGTTGTGTTCGTTACCGAAGCAGTGGCGAAGAAGTTCATAACCGGGTTATCGCCGAGTAAAGTTTTGAACCCCCAACCCATTACATCTGCAGTCCCTCACACCCGCTCAACGATCAGAGCAACCCCCATCATCCATATTCAGGACAACCCTGAGCCTGACACATTTCCATCCACCATCATCATTGAGCACCCCCCATCACCACAACCCCAGTCGCCACCCCTAGAAACCACCAGTCCACCCCAAACCATAGGTCCAGAGCCGATGCAGCTCGATCCCCCAGAGCAAGCAAAGAAATAACTCCCAGAAACAACCCAGGAGTTGCCTGAGCCGAGACCATAAGTCTTTGGTCCAAACCTCGAAGTACCAGAGCAGAGCCTGCAACTGACTGGTCTAAACACAGACATCCAGGACTAGCAGATTGTGCCTTTTGTGCCTGAAAAGGACACCCAAACCATGGAGGAGCCGCAAGCTCAAAGTACCCAGCACATCCCCTCATCGACCAAGGTTGAGGGTGGCCAAGAAAGTGCAACGCATGGAGCCGACGCAAGTAAAGGGGAGGAGATACCATAGGTTCAAAAGGAACCAGAGTCAACATCTGGGCAGAGCGCGACACTCGCGCAGGAACAAATGGAGATGGTTCTCCAAAACCCTCAGCAATGCGCAGAGTTGTTGCAACTCTGCCTGGCCAAAACAATGGTTCTAACACTTTTTCCATCAATGTTGAGGTTAAGGTTGATGCCAAGACCATCCGCAGGGGAGGAGGAAGTAGAGACTCCCTCAGAACACTCAATAGCCAGTGGACTTCCACTACAGACCCGAGCACCCAGGGACACAACACTGTCTCCCGTTGACCTTGCACAATGACCAACAACACACTTGATTGGAATGATCAGAGCATTGACTAATCCACTGGAGAAAAGGCTCCAGCAGGCCGAGAGGTCTGTCAAGGTTGCAAGGGAGGAAGCATTCCTTGTGCAAGAATCAAGACAACAAGAGGAATAGGCCAAGGTCCAGGTCGAGCACAGACTGGAAAGAGTGCAAGAAAGGCTTGCTGACACTTGGCCGAAGATTCAAAAGGTTGCACCCAAACTGCTTGAAGCCAACGATGCAGGAGAGATAGAGCATCAGATTGAGTTGCTCCAAGGATCATGGACACAACTGGCCATTTGTGTTGAGCATCTGGAAGTGCAGTTGCGACATACTTAGCAAGAAGTAGAGCAACAACCTCAGAAGCTACAGGAGCAGATGGAGAAGATAGTATTGGAAGGAAACAATGCCTGAGCAGCACTACATAAGCACACAACTGAGTCCACAAAGGTTTTCAGGGAAGTCAGCAATTGGATTGGCATCATCGCTAGACGCAACCAGGTCTTGGAGTATGTGCGCACCAAAATCTAGGTGCTAAATGAAGAAGTTGCGGCCACAATGGATCTGCTGGAGCAACAACAAAAGTTCAACCAGATCCAGCAGGCGGACAATGAACTGAATGCCCTCTTTGAGGCGTAGTCCGTAGCAAAGAAGGAGTTGCGCGACTTCCGGCGTGTCATTCAAACAGTGTACATGCAGATGCATCAAGTTGATGCAACAACAGATTCTGAGTGGAACTCGTTGGTCGCATCCAAGCCAAAGGGGTGTAGTACAGAGGTGACCCAACAGTTTGTAGTAGAGGCATCACTCCTTTGCCAGGAAGTGGAAAGATAAAATTGGAAGCTTTCAAGGAGTGAGGGAGCAAGCCTTGGATTTGGTCCTAAAGTTGGGCCCTTCATTTGAAGAGGCAAAAGAAGAGAAAGCACAAACAGAAGAGCAAAAGAAGTAAGAAAAGGAGGACAAGGGAAAACAACAGTTGCTCCTGGAAGCTGCAAAAGAACCAAACACTTGACTCAAGAGCGAGTCAAGGTTTGTGGTCGGAGCCTGTTGGGCCCTTCGTTTTTGGGATAAGGAATCGCACAAGTTTTGGTCGAGTACCCTATGTGCAAGCTTCAGAAGAAGCAGAACAACAAAACAAGGAGAAGCAACAGAAACCAGTTGCAAAAAGGACAACGCAACGCCAGCTAAGAAAAAGCGGTTGCAACAAAACAAGAAAGCGTGCAAGCCGAGACAAAAGACACAACCTAGCTTATATTTAGGAATAAACACGATTGTAAAGAGGTTCATTGTTGAGTCGTTTGGTTGTTGTTATCGTTCGATCGAATTGTAATTATGTTCAGTTCAATCTTCCCCTGTCTATTAGGTTGTTGTCAATAGAGTCAAGTAAAGGTATGAGTCTGTAATGTAATACGTACACCTTTTGAGAGTTAGAGCTCTGCGACATGAGTCCAAAGCTAAGAGTCTGTAACAGAGCACTACTATGTATTTCTGAGCTTGTAAATGAAGAAAGATTCTGAAGATAATATGAAGAAGGATCTAAATTTTCAAAATATGTTGTGTCTTTCTRTGTTTTACTTATGCATTACAGTACTTCTTTATGGTTTATAAGTTCCACATGATGGCTTGGTGTTTAAATGCTTTYCTGCAACATAAGTAGGTTYAGTTCTTGCACACATGAGTTYAGATATGTTCGATAGTTAGATGTCTTGCACAAGATTAGGATGAATCTTGAAGGTTCTATGAATCCTCCTAAATATTTTCCTTGCCCTTCCCTATCTATTTGTCTCAGCAACGCTTCGGGTGAGACTTCTTCTCTTCGGAGGAGATGAAAATGTCAGCGCTCTAGACTACTCGGTACCTTTTGTTGGTAACCTGAGAAGGACCCTGGTCTGATCAAACTTGCACCAACAGAATTCACATTACAACAGTAAATTAGTGGCTTCAACATGCTTCATATTGTTGTTAACAACACTAGAACAAATGGAAGAAGCACTCTAAAACATTGCCCTTTGAAACTCCATAGCCCAATAACACATAGGTACTGATCTTCACTTCCAACCTCATAGAAAATTCACAAATTAAACCCCTCACTTGGTTAAAATATAAATCTGGAAAATAAACCATGATAAAATGAAAATTCCAAATTAAATTCCAGCCATACCATGGCCACTTGTTGTCTATAAGAGAGCTGATTTTTACCTTCAATTGTTTAAATATTCTACCCACTTGCATGGCTTTATTTGAATGTTTATGAAATACGTTAAATCTGGTTATATGCATCATCCTTCCATTTTAATTTCTGGATTTGGACAGAATTAAATAAACACATCATTCTCACACCAATAGGTTCTTCTAGCTCACATCAAAATCTAGAAATTAAAGTCTAAAACCATACCTCTTTAACAAACCAAATTAACGATAAGTCCTCTTAATTCTTCAAATCTCTTCTCATTTGTCCTAAGTTGCACAAAACGTGGAAATGTGTACAAGTTTCGGAAACGGGAACACCTAGAAACATGACCCCCCCAAATGGGTAGTCGGAGGAAATGCCATATATATATATATATATGATTTTTTCTACATGAGATAATATGTATATTCAATATTTTATTGCAATGATGAGTGTTCCATCCATGAAATGATGCGTCCCTTGGATAATAAATAACTATTTATTATTATTATTACTTATTATATATATTATTTAATAATTCATAATTATATTATTAATTATTAATCTAGAACAATCTCTTCCCGATGTTGTCCAAACATCATCATCATCATCATCATCATCATCATCATCATCATCATCTATATATATATATATATATATAACACATATATATATATAACACATTATCTTACAATAAAATAAGAATGATACGTTAATTTGTAGGTAGGTTTAGAAATGAATTAGAGGTTAATTTGTATTCATTTCCATATATTAGGGTTCTTTATACTTCATATGGGTTTCACGAATTAGAGGTTAATTTATATTCATTTCCATATATTAGGGTTCTTTATACTTCATATGGGTCTCACTCCCCTCATGGGAAGTTGGGGGTTTTTGTGAAGTTTTTGAGGCGTTTCCAAGTTTATGAAAGTTTATGGTATTGGTATGTGGGTAGTTTAGGATTTTTGTGCAATAGAGCCTTTGTTAGGCAATCCCCCCTTGTTGACAATTTGCTCAACTTAAGTGTGGGAGTGGTTCATTGAAGTGACATTGGGTGACCCCTCCAAGTTGTCGTTAGGTATGCACTTAGTGACTTAGGACTTTGACACCTTTGGTGTGCATTTGGACGGTAACAAAATGCAAAAAGCAAAGAAGACTTCCAGAAGATTAAAGAAACTATATCTTCAACTCTTGTGTTGGTAAGCCCGAATTATTCAAAGAATTTTCAATTTTTTTCTTTTGATTATGAATATACCGTTGCAGGGGTCCTTCAAAAAAATAAACAAAAATTTACAAAAACCTAGAGCATTCATGAGCAAAACCATGAGAGGCATTGAATTGGGATATTCAATCTTGGAGAAACAAGCGTATGCATTGGTGCAATCTTTGAAGCATTTCAAAAGCTATATTGGAATTTCCAAGCTAATTACATTACTGCCTCATCCTCAATTCAAAGATATTCTTGTTCAACATGATTGTTTGGAAAGAAGAGAAAAATGGATTTGGAGTATGATTAGGAATTTAAACTTTAAACCCACTAAGTTAGTAAAAGGGCAAGGATTGGCCAAGTTGCTTGTTACCCCCCCACGTCTAAGGGTAACTAGAGGAGATCTTTTATCTCATGATCCACATCACAGACAGTAGTTTCGATGATGACATTCAAGATTCTCCACAGACAGTTGCCCGCATATGCCTTCCACTTTATGCTCAACTCACCCACATCAGATGATACGGTGCATCACACATATGAGGTACCTTATTTTAATGTTTCACATTAAGTGTTAATGCTCAATGTATTTGGCATGAAAATAGTGACCATGGGTTGAAATGGATAATGGATCATGATGCTTTGAATTTATACCTTTTGCCTTGTTTCACCTCGGTGGTCATCATCATCTCCTAGTAAAGTGTTGTCACTCTCGAGAAGAGTTGTATTACTGGGGGGGCTTGATAGGGATAGCACGTCCATATCCCAATCCATACGTAACATGATCCATGTTTCCCATTTCCATTATCCCTTCTTTTGGGTTGGTTGTCATATGTCACCCATAAAGGTTCATGCTTCATAATCCCTTGAGAAGAAGGAGCTAGAATGCCCAAGGTTGATGTAAATGTTTTAAAAATCGATCGAGGATCAACTCAGACTCAGACTCAGACTCGGACTCGGACGCGGGATTGACTCGAACTGATTTGGTTTCAATGACTTGGTTTTACTAAAAAATACAAAAAATATTTAAATATAATAAAATAATATATTTTAAAGATTCCAAATCAATAGAAACCATTCACAAAATATTCAAAGTGTGCTAAGTCTACTCATGCATGTGCCATATACCAAGTAAAAGTGAATATATCAAAAATCTTGAAAATGGCACAAAGTGCAATACATAACAGGATAACACCATAACAGTTGTCACCAGTCAATAAGTTGTAACACATTTCAACAACAAAATACATAATCAATGAGGCTTGTTAACCCCTATATTTTCACCCTTCAAAGTCTTGAGGGTTAAGAGCCAACCTACAACACTTTGGTTGGCATACTAAGATTTTCCCAGGGTTTTAGCACTTATGTTGAGCAGGAAATTGGTTCACACACAAGGCAGGTACATGATCAGTACAAGGCTACTTAGTTCAAGAATCACAACCTACTTGGTTTCCATGCATTATTGAGAGAGAGATATGTATACAGGTGTTGCTACTTTTTAGGAGGCACGGTTTGAGTGGGTCTCCTGGCAGTTTGGGGCAGTTTAGAGCATACAGTATGAGTCCTTGCAAGATCTTAGGCTTGATGACATTTTTCCGGGTGACATGCAAGAACTTGTTATTTTTGGCAAGTTGTGATTCAGGCCCCAGATTCAAATTCCGAGAGCGCAGTATTGATCCTTGAGGCATCCAAAGGCCTTTAAACCTTTTTTCTAGATGATGTCACCCAGATTGTTATTTTTGGCAGGATGAGCATCAAGGCATGCATGACAGTTCTAATGGCATATTCGAATCCCTTGCGGAAAGATGAGATTAATGAGTATAAAGTCAAGGGTATTCAGACGATTTTCTATTTTTGGCAGTGTGTATGTGGAAAGTGTTTCTAAAAATAGAACCAAGATATTTTTAGAGGTTCTATTTTTAGTTGTTCTATTTTTAGCTGCCTCTATATTTAGCAGGTTCAGTGATCGTCCATGCAGTGCCAAGTGGCAGCCTTCGAGGTCGACATGTGGCAGTGATGTGGCATCCACCTAGGCTAGGACGCATATTCCTAAAATTGGAGCATATGATAATTAATTTATGATGGAAGGAGATGTCACATGAGTTTCTAAAATTACCTCCTCCCATGCATGCCATGCGCCTCACTTCACCCTCTTCTCACTGATTTAGCTCGCCATTCACTCACTCATGCGCATTCAAAACTCATACTCACTCTCAATCATCTCATTTAGACTCTATTTTTACCCTTCTCATGCGCCCTTCTTCTTCCTTTGGATGTGCGCCCTCACTAGCTATATATTGGAGGCTTGCCTTGGCTTATTTCGTCAGTTCTTGCAGTAGCGGCATAGTGTCTCTCTCATTCTCTTCTCTCTTTCTCTAGTCTAGTGGCTCCTCTTTGAGAAAAGTAGTCATTGTATCAATTGTAGGCTTGTCAAGTGTGGTGCAATCAACTCTCTTGGAAGCTTTATCAATAAAGAAGTGTGTAGTTTTCATTCAAACCTCTTTTCTTGGCGATATTATGGTAAATTTGTAATCTGATATGTCATTTTTTGAACTGTTTATCATGGTTAATTTCGATCATTTTGAATAGTTTTCATCTTCTTTCTAGTCCATCTTCATTGTGCTAACCCTGCAAGTTCCCTCCAAGCATATAAGATCAATTTTATCACTGTTTTGGACCACTTTCACACATTGTCCAAGAAAAAGMAGCTCGCTGATTTTTTAGTTTTAATGCAGAAATCAGACCTTAGATCAACCAGYAAGGTGCTTCATTGTGCCTAGGGACTCCYYCCAGAGGCTAGCAAGCACTAGCCCAAATGGAGAGGGGTTTATCCCGTGACATCTGGAGCTATTTCTCCTATAATTAGCCAAGTTTTTACCGATGTCATAACAGGTTTATCWGCKCATATTGGAGGGTAGAAATTTGTGCTAACAAATTGGCGCCAATGTCAAGGACGCAAGCCTTGGCAAACGACATTCAATGAGTTTTCATTTATTGTTTTACTTTATTTTTCTCACCTGGCGAATCCACAGGATACATGGGTGACTTCACAAGGGACTGTACGCAGATCATCCCGGTTCGACCCCTCACAAGGGATTTACCCATCCCTTAGTGATCTGGAACACTTGTTCTGGAGTAGTTATTTTGTGACTCCTACAACTAGTCCTGCCCTCACAGTGGGTACAGTTGTTCTTCAATCAGTCCAAGTATCTCTCCCATTTACTTCTACAACCCCTAGCATTGTGGTAAGTACTTCAACACCTCAGGTATCATACTTCCCTTCCTCGACTCCTTTGGTTATAGTTCCAAATCAAAGTCCTTTGATTATTTCAAGTTCATCATCTGCTTCAAGTTCTAGTAACATGGTTGGACAAGTGACTAGGTGTACATTCAATACTTTTGGTCCTTTAGACATATCTAATATTCCAGGGCAACCTCATGCCTTACCTACCACTAACTATGTTAAAAAGATGCCTAAGTTTCAGGGAAACAATGCCATCAACGCATAGAACCATATTGACTTATTTTTTAAGCCATGTGAGGATGAGGGTGTTGAGCATAAAGATGCAGCTATGAAGATGTTCTTTGCTACACTTGAGGGAGATGCACGTGCTTGGTACAAGACTCTCATGGACAATTCCATCCAGGGGTTGAATCCATTTTTCGAGAAATTTTTGGATAGATGGGGCGACAAACATGATATCTCTTTCGTCCTTAGAAATTTTATTGATATCAATAAAAAAGAGAATGAAATTGTGTTAGAATTCAATACTCGTTTTGCAAAGGCTTATCATAGAATTCCTACTGCTCTTAGACCTAACATTGATTATGCTTTGATTTCATATCTAGAGAAATTTGATGGAATTCTTGGTGCTTTGATCAGGCAAAAGGAGCCCACTACGTTGGATGTTTCTTATCAGGTGGCCATCACCACAGAGAAACACCTCACCTTGGCCTCTAAAACACAAACCCCACTTAGTTTGTTGCTTGATCCTCAAGATAGGAGAACCTCCAACCACCTTGTGCAGCCATTGCCTGAGTCTAAATAGGAGGAAGGACCTTGCAAGGATGCAACCTTCAAGCTAGTAAATGGTCTGAGCAATAGGTTAGTGTAGATAGAAAAGAAACTTCAAAATCAATTGGTTATCTCTTAGCCTAAACCCATCAACCAAAGAAGGCCTTACCAGTATCCCAAGAGGAACGAGGAGCCCAAAGCCCCAGCATAAGCACCCAGGACAAACTACATTGACTATGCCTCATCCCCTCTTTATTACCGAGCTTGTCAACTTCCTCATGGTGAACCCTCCTGCGCTATCTTTGCCCAAACATACCACATGTATGAGCAGGAGAAGGAAGAGCCCTCTGGTACCCGAGACAATACCTTGAACATGGTGGCCAAATTTGAACCAATAGAAGACTTTGATGCTTTCCAAATCCCACACGAGTAGTGGAAAGCCTTGCAACCTCAGTTTCAGCACTTGTCATCTCGGCACGTGACTCAATAAGACATCCAAAAGGCCAATGAAGCAGCAGCAGTCAGAGTTGTAGAGATCACTCTACAGTACGCACGCAAGGGTAAAGCTCAAGTTCCACCATATTTTCCTAGAGGGGAGGTTCCTACTGCAAAGGTAAGAAAAACTCCTCCACCTCCTTTGTTTCCCATTCCAGTTCCAACTCAATCAGAAGCACCCCACTTTTCATTAGAGAATGAAATTTCTAAAATCAAGATTCCTTTTCCTTTAAAGGAGATAATGCGCATGCCTACTCACAAAGAGCTTGTTGACATATTTTTAGGAATTAAGAGTGAGGTTAACCTTGCAGATAAGTGTCTGCATGTTTTTCTTGGCCTAAGTAAGGCAAACAACAATCCTACCCCTTTTTATTGCTCATTGTTGGTTAATGGTCGCATTCTATTAAACTACATGCTAGATTCTGGTGCATCTAACAATATCATCACTCTTAAGGTTATGTGTGAGCTTGGATTACAGATTACCAAGCCTTGTCGGAACATGCGGGCAGTAGATGCTAGGGAGGTACCCTATTGTGGGGTTATCAAGGATTTGCAAGTATGTTTGAAGGTGGTCGCAAAGAAGAATTTAGTCATGGATGTGCTAGTCATAGATTGCCAACACAGTGGGGTATGCTTCTTTCAAGACAATGGTCTGCAGATGTGGGGGGTTCCATGCAGATGGACTTATCTTATGCAGACATTCCTATCTCCTAGGTTGATAAGGTAAGACTTTTTAGAGAACCAAAGATGTTGCACAATGTTGAGGATCCCTATGCCAGAGACAATTGTTACCTTTACCCTGGCATAAAAGATCAAGAGGCACGGGAGACAGATTTGGGCATGTACATGCTTTCAGAGATTCCTAAAACACCTAGGCCTTTTGTACCAGAGAATGAACTTGAGCATTCACAGGTGTGATCCAAGACTTTTGATGGCGCGAGTTCATGACAGGGATCAGGTGTTGGAGTGGTCATCATTGCTCCTTCAGGTATGATATTTCCATTTTCTTCACGTTTAGAGTTTGATTGTACTAACATGACAGAGTACGAGGCTTTGTTATTTGGTTTACAGAAAGCTAGGAAGATGGGTATCAAACAACTAAAGGTGGAAGGTGATTATGAGCTTATCGTGAATCAGGTAACAATGAAGTGTGAAGCTCGGAACCAACAACTGAAAAGGTATAGACATGCAATGTGGGATGAGATTGAGTGTTTTGATGCATTTAACATTTCTCATATTGATAAGAATCTGAATGAAAAGGTTGATTCTTTAGCTACTGCTACCTTGTTTACATCTTGGGTGACCAACCCTTACATATATTTTGAATTTCTTAAATGAGATACATGAGGGCGAGGAGATCCCAATAATTCAACTAAAAAGTAACAAGATTCCAAAGGGTTTAGTACCATAGATGATTTTAGAGGCTAAATTTCGCAAATGGGCTAATTTTCTATGTTTTTTCCAAAAAAACGATTCACCAATTTCCATTTTTTCTAAAAACAATTCACCCAAATTCCATAGAATAAAATTATTTTACCTTAAAAATCGCCAAAATTTTATAGAAACTATATTAAATCCTTAGAAATTTGACTATTTTTACAAAACTATCGCTAAACATTTTACATTTTGCATATTAAGGACTAGTAATATTAGCCCAGGTTTCTACATTTTAATATAAATTTCCATCCTTAAAATCATCCATGTTTAGTACCATTAAAACAGTTATTTGATAGGTCAGATACTTTTCAAGGAACTAATAAATCTTCCCTTGATGATTAGGTTTAAAAGGTGAACATTGGCAGTGGGGATACCTCAAGGATCATCAAAATTGGTAATGCATGCACACCAGAAAAGAAAATCAAAATTGTTGCGTTGGTAAGAGAGTACAGGGACGCATTTGCATGGTCTTATGACAAGCTCAAAGCATACAATCCGAAGATCATTAACCATGCAATACCACTATTAGAGCACGTCAAAGCTTTCAGACAAATATTGAGATACATGAACCCAAAGGTGGCGCCCACAATTTAGAAGGAACTACAGAAGTTGTAGGAAGCAAGTATCATTGAACCAATCAGGTATTCCAACTGGGTAGCCAACTGTGTACCGGTAAGGAAAAAATCAGGTGAGATTCACATTTGTATTGATTTCGGAAATTTAAATTGTGTGTGTCTAAAGGATAATTACCCCTTGCCTAGCATGGAACATATTCTTCAAGCAGTGACCGGATCAGGTATGATGTCTATGCTAGATGGTTTCTTCAGGTACAATAAAGTATTGGTTGACAAGCAGGACATGTATAAGACTACCTTCATTACTCCTTAGGGAACTTATTCATATATTTGTATGTCTTTCAGTTTGATGAATGTTGGTGCAACTTTCCAACGTGCTATGGATTATGCTTTTTCATATTATTTGTTCAAATTCATAGTAGTATATCAAGATGACTTGACAGTTTATTCCAAGACTAGAGATGATCATGTTTCTCATTTATGAAAGGTTTTTGACAGGTGCAGGTCTCTTGGTATCTCTCTTAACTCAAAGAAGTCAATTCTTGGGGTGTTTGAGGGAAAGTTGCTCGAGCACATTGTGTTTAAGGAAGGAGTGAGGATAGACCCTGAAAGGATCAAAGGCATCATGGAGATTCCACTCCCATCTAGTCGAAACGAAACCCAGTCAATTTTTGATAGTATTAACTTTTTGAGGCGTTTTGTGCCCAAGTTTGCAGAGATAACCAAGCCCATATCTAATATGTTGAAGAAAGATCATAACCTCAAGTGGAGCGATGAAGCCAAGAAGGATTTCAATGATATTAAACAGGCTTTGTGTCACTCACTTGTTCTCATTAATCCCGATTATGCTAAAGATTTTCAAATTTTCTCCTTTGCTTTTGATTCAACTATGGTTGTTGCGTTATTACAGAAAAATGAAGATGGATTAGAGCAGCCCATAGCCTTCATGAGTAAGGCCTTGCAAGGAGCTAAATTGGACTACAAACTAATGGAGAAGCAAGCCTATGCTCTCGTGAAAGGGTTGGCCCACTTTAGGCCTTACTTTTGGAACTCACATATCATTGCCTATGTTCCCCACCCCATGGTCAAAGAAATTTTGGTTCAAAAGGATTGTAATGGAACCAGGGGGAGGTGGATCTCTAAGATTTAAGAGTATGACTTAGAAGTGAGACCTACCAAATTGGTAAGGGGCCAAGGTTTAGCAAGGATGATGACGAAGAATAATTTGGAGGCTATTGAGAATCGGCAAGTAAGTGCTCAGGTAAATCTCTTAACCGATCCATTTAGGGGTTCAGATTGGTATCAGGATATCATTTTATATTTGGAGAATTTGTCTTTTCCCCCTAACTTTACCAAGACACAGAGGCGATCTTTACAGCTTCGGGCTGCCAAGTACTGTGTGTGGCAGGGACAATTAGGATGGAGGAGTCCTGCAGGAGTCATCTTGCGTTATGTAGACTTGGATGAGTCCAAGGAGATCTTAAAAGAGCTGCATTCTGGGGTGTGTGGTGGACATTTTTCAGCTCGAACCACAACACATAAGATTATGCACGCAGGCTATTATTGGCCAACACTTTTTAGATATGCGCACTATTTTGTCTGAGCATGTGAGACATGCCAGATATTTGAAGGAAAGCAGAAGCTTCCCACTTTGCCTTTAGATCCAGTGATTGTAGAGGCTCCTTTCCAGCAGTGGGGTCTCGATTTTATTGGGCAGTTTTCACAGAGTTCCAATGCAGGTCATACATGGATATTAGTAGCCACCGATTATTTTTACCCAATGGTCATACATGCTTAGTCTCTAGATGTTCATGGTGGAATAGTATCTCATTTGCAAGCACTCTTTTAAACATTTTTCACTCATTACCTTACGCTAAAGAAGATAAAACAAAGTGCTTAATACTTATTGTAACGAACCACCCTTATAAACATAGTTGACCCCATTGCCCAACCTTAGGCACTAGTCC
>JZKD02S1868133.1:0-20923 GCA_000966675.3 Picea glauca
CTGGCATCACCTATAGTCTTGAATTTTGTACTTTGTCAATGGTAATATAACAGGCACTACCCCTTTTTACTTAAAAAAAAAAAAAGTGAATCACTATAATTAGCTTTAATATTTTATTTTAAGTTATTTATTTTGCATGCAACTTTCATTTATAAAGCAACTTCATTGTAAAAATGATCCCCACTTATTCTATAAAAGTGGGTCACTCCATAAGCAACTAATTCTTAAAAAAGAGGGCTATCACCACTTGGAAAAACTTATACTTGACACATGTCTCTTTGATTACCATTTATGCCTTTTTTCAAAAGGGCATAACTTTCACATCCAAAGTCCATTTTCAGTGCCAGTTTTTTTGAAACAACTTATTTTTTTGAGATATTTCCATACAGACCATCAGTTTCAGATTTAAATCCATATTCTCTTCATATTTAATATGGATTATCCCAATGATATTTTTCTTACCAATAACAACTACTTGATCCAGGTGGATATCGGTGGTCGCCCACCTATTCCAATGGCTCAAAGAACAGTTTTTATTTTGGCGGTTTTTTCCTAGTTTGTTTGGTCCTAAAATTCTGGGACCATTTTGAGACCCTAAACAACATTTTTTGGGTGTGGCACAACCACATTGTAGAATTTATCCAAAATTTGATGGAAAAATGTGTATTCCTCATATATTTTTTTCCAACGAGCTATCGTGCGCCTAAAATAAAGATCGTATGCAAAAGTTACAACCCCAGGAAGTCGTTGTACCAACTTACCCCATCGTGGCCCACATGACATTTGGCACTTCATCTCCTAGGGTTATGTTTTTAGATTTTTAGGGTTTTTTAATTTATTCTTTACATTAAAAAGTCCTTTGGAGCCTCATTGTAACCATCTTCTTGCGAATGAGTGTAGCCGTCACATCTCTTCTCAGAGATAAACTACCACCATTTGAGCAAGTTTGTTTGAGTCTACATTTTTATAGTTTCAACATATTCTCTTTATTAACATAATTCATGTTTCATTGTATCTTTATGTAGTTGTTTGTTATACATTTGTATTCCATTTTGTTCCATTTAGAAATATGGATCAGAGGTATCAGAGTGATCTTCTATTTATTTGTTTCTCTATGCATGTCCCCATTGAGGTTAGGGTACAAGGAGTTGGGACTCAAAGTGGTTGAGCCCTTGCAAGACCATCCTCACTGATCACTATGGCCTTCCATGGTGGAAGAAAAGAGAGACGATGGAGTAGGAGATCCTTTTAAACTATTGCTCGAGGAAGCCCTCACACGACAAATGAACAAAATGATGGATAAATTTTCACAAATCCTTCGATGACTGTCAACAGGCGATGCATCTTCATCAAGCATCCATGTCGCCCCCTTCAAGGTACAAGTCAATTTTGATATCCCATTATTTTTACTCCAGATAGATGTGGTTGTTGTAAATAAATGGTTGAATATGCTAGAAGGATATTTTTTGGTTCATAATTTTTTCGATAGAGAAAAAATTTGTGCTCCTTAAGGTTGTCCCCCATGTCAAGAATTGGTGGGAAACTTACTGTGAGCAAAGGGCCACTAAGGAATATGAAATATTTGTGATTTCCCCCAGTTGGGATTCTTTCAGGGATGTTATTAAGGAACAATACTACCCTATTGGAATCTACGATGACCATTATATGAGATGGACCACACTGTGACAGGAAAGGGACTAGACAGTACCAGATTTAACAAATATCTTCCATACCTTGTGCACCAAGCTGGGTATCAAAGAATATGAATGACATATGGTGCTCAAATACCGTGGCTATCTTCATAGATACATCCAAACTGAATTGGAGTTTCTGGACATCTCATCAGTGGGTGTGGCATATTAATATGCTATCAAAATCGAGTAGAAATTTAAAAACAAGAAGAAGGAGTTTGGATCTACAAATTCCTCATAGAAGAAGAAGGGAAAAGGCATCCCCAACCAATAGAAAAAAGGATAGCTCAAGGATGGACCCCCTCAGGACAACTAGTCCAAGCCACAAGAAAAGAAGGGTAATGAGAAGACAAAGAAAGACACTATGAAGTGGTGTGAATTCCATAAAATCCCCTGGTGTAACACCGATTAATGTAGCTCAAAGAATTCGTTGGTGGTCGAGCTGAAATCCTCAGAGTCAGAGGCAGGTTCTAACTCTAAATCAGATCTAGACAAAGGAAATCAGATCATTGATGCAAAACCTAGTTCCACTTTAACTACCACTAAGCTCCATCCAAGTGAACCACATGACCCAGAGCAAGGTGAATGTATTTTTCACCCACAAATGTGGGTGAAGGGTGATTCACTGCATTTCATTGTCAATAACATAAGTCAAAATAGCATGATCTCAGCAAAGGTCATCAAGCGGTTGAACCTACTGACAACACCACACCCACATCCCTACACCATTGGTTCGTTCCACCAAGGATGAGACCTCTGCGTTAGCCAATAGTATCATATACCATACGTCATCAATCCCTTCAAGGATGAGGTATTGTTTGATATTTCCCCCCTTGAATTTTGTGATGTTATTTTAGGCCAACCATATTTGTGGAAACGACATGTTGTGTATGATTCTATACCTCGCAGTCTTATTATTACTTTGGGTAGACAACTGTACACAATACCAGAGGTAGATCCACCTACCACTATTTATTTGATCTCTTCTAAGAAATGCAGGAAGGTCATTTCCTAGAACAATAAATTTTTCTTCTTCATGATTCGTTGTCAAAGTGAACAAAGGTCGTAGCCACATCCAAGGCCTCTGCATAGGGCCTCTGCACACAACATAAGCTATTTGACAAGATTGTGGAATAATACAAAGACATATTCTCCTCACCCAACAAGGTGCCACAACACTGTCTGGTTAAGCATTCAATTGATCTAACCCTTGATGCACCTCTACCCAATGGGCTAGTCTATCACTTCTCTCTCATGGAAAATGAGGAAATTAAGCAACATATCCAAGAGCTTCTTTAAAAGGGAAACATCTAAACCTACTCCTCACCCTGCGGGATCCCAATTGTACTCGTACCAAAGAAATATGGGAATTGGTGACTCTGCATTGATTAAAGGGACCTAAAAACAATAATAGTCAGGAACCGATACCCAATTCCTCGAATTGACGACCTTCTTGACCAAATCAAGTGAGCCAATATTTTTAGCAAGATTGACCTAAATTCTAGCTACCACCAGGTCCCGATATAATAGATTAATGTATGGAAGACTTCTTTCAAGTCTAAATAAGGTATTTTTGAATGGCTCGTCATGCCCTTAGCTTTGAAAAATGCTCCAACAACTTTCATGAGATTGATGGATGATATATTGCGGCCTTTCACCAATTACTTTGTGGTGGTATATTTGGATGACATCCTCATCTTCATCAAGAATTGGGCAGAACACTTGTAGCATATTCAATAGGTCCTTCACACTCTGCGACAACACAAGCTATATGCTAACTTGGAAAAATGATCCTTCGGCATGAACATGGTCCTATACTTAGGCTACATTGTTGATGAGCATGGTGTGCATGTGGATCCAACCAAGATCCATGTCAATCATGAGTGGCCAGCCCCAACCAAACTAACCAAGCTTCAAATTTTCTTAGGACTTGCAAACTTCTATTGCAGGTTTGTGTTGGGATTCTCCCATATTACATGGGAGCTCTACCATGTGACCAAGGGTGGTGGAAATAAAAATTTCATGTGGGGGAAGTCACAACAACAAGCGTTCTATGATTTTAAACATCGTTTGTTCTCATCTCCAGTACTCTCCTTACGTGATCTGCAACAACCTTTTGAGATTAAGACCGATGTTTCAAACTATGTCATGGGTGCAATCCTCATTCAACACGATCATACAATGGCATATCATATTGAAACATTATCATATGTTGTTCGTAAGTACCCCACCTATGAAAAAGAAATGTATTCCATTGTACAAGCCTTCCGATAATGGAAGAACTACATTCTCGGGAAGGAGACAATAATCCACACTGATCACAAGCCTCTACAACTCATGTACACATAAGGAAAATTACAAAACGAATGTCATCAAAAGTGTTTCACATAATTGCAACAGTTCCATATCAACATCAAATATAATATAGGGAGCACCAATTGTGTCATTGACTGCCTCAGTCGAACTCCAGTTGTATACTTAATCACGATGCTTCACACCTATGACCATGAGGCATATAAGTGGCCCCAAATCTACAAGAGGGATCCTAACTTCACTACTACTTACCAGATGCTAGACACATGCACTATTGTCACTAACTTTCATACTCAGGAAAGACTGTTATTCCATCTGGGCCACCTCTATGATCCTTCAAGCGAGTGTGAAAAGTTGATTTGGGAAGCTCACTACAGTCAAATGGAAGTACATTTTATCATGGAAAAGACCATGGCAGTACTACAAAGCATTTCTAATGGATGAAACTTTGACAATACATCAACAAGTATATCAAGTCTCGCACTACCTGCACCATTTCCAAACCAACCACTAAGAAGAAAGTCCTATACACCCCTCTTCCTACTCCCGATAGGCCATGGGAATCCATCTCAATGGAATATATCTCGAGCCTTCCTTCAACCAAGCAGGCATATGATTGTGTTTTTGTGGTGGTTGATTGGTTTTCTAAGATGGCCATCCTCACATCCTGTAAGAAGAATATCATAGCGGAGGCCACTGCCAATATCTTCTTCGAACGGGTGTGGGTACACTTTGTGATACCACATACCGTCACATCAGATCAGGAAATCATGTCGCTCAACACATTTTTTTCCATCCTTTGGTCGTCAACATAATTAGGTCGTCAACATAATGATCATACATATCTTGTAAAAGGCAATTTTTAAGTGGAAGGCAAGGTCTGGTTTCATTTGCAAAAAGAGTGACTTGTAGGACCCCATCTAAAGATTCGTCCACTTCTCTATGGATCTTACACCATCACCAAGATTGTGGGTGAAAATGATTTTGAGCTAAGTATTCCTCCCTTCCTTGGCCTGCACCATGTGTTCAATGTGGACCTCCTTCGACCATACTTCCCACCATTATTGGAAACATTAGAGAGCACAGAGAAATTGACACCGATAGAGATCAACCCTGATTGCATGGAAAAAGTAGCCATTTATCATATCAAGGACACTCGGATTAAGGGCACTTGACAACATAGTACCTATCTTTATCGAGTTGTCAAAGCAAGGCATCCCCTGCACCAAGGAAAGTGTCTCACCTAGGGCCAAGTTCAACAAAATTTTCCCCATATGATGGGGTCACCCAACTCAATGGATACCATTTCTTCCTAAGGTAGGAGGATTGATCTAGGTGTATATAGGTGGCCACCCACCTATTCCCCTAGCTCAAAGAACAATTTTCATTTTGGCATTTGTTTCCTAGTTTTTCGGGTCCTAAACTTTCATGGTCATTTTGAGGCCCTAAACAACATTTTTTGGGCATGGCATAGCCACACTATAATATTTAGCTAGAGGGTGATGGAAACATGTGTATTCCTTGAATAGTTATTTCTAATGAGATATCATGCACCTAAAACAAAGATCGTATGCAAAAGTTACGACCCCAAGAATTTGATGTACCAACTTACCCCATCGGGGCCCACATGACTTTTGGCACTTCATCTCCTAAGGTTACGTTTTTGGATGTTTAGGGTTTTCTCATTTATAATTTATGTTAAAAATTCCTTTGGAGCCTCATTGTAACCATCTTCTTGCGAATAAGCATAGCTTTCATATCTCTTCTCAGAGATAAGCTACCACCATTTGAACAAGTTTGTTTGAGTTTGCATTTTTACAGTTTCAACATATTTTGTTTATTGATAGAATTCAAGTTTTACTATATCTCTATGTATTTATTTGCTATACATATGTATTCAATTTGGTTCCATTTATAAATATGGACCACTACCTCTCATGGAAATCACATATGAAGGATGTATTAAGAAGTACATGATTGTACTAGATTACCTTGGGAAAAGAACACAAACATACTTATGAAGACACATATTCCTAATGGGTTAGTATAAATGACAAAGCATGTGGACTAATTAACATGTCCATCTCTCCTAATGTAAGGTTTCACCTTCAAGGAATTGAGGGCCTAGATTATACTTGGGAAAAACTTTAAGTTGTGTTTGGTAAACACAATATTATTTGAGCTCACCAGTTGGAAAATCAGTTAACGAATTTAAGTCCAAATGATTTTCCTTGCATTGAATATTAATTATCTATGTTCAAAACACTTAGAATTTTGTGTATAGAGTGCCAACTAGATTTGAAGGAAGATCGATGCATATATGTTATTCTCTCTAAGCTTGGGAGTGCATATTATGCTTTTGTATCTATCTTTTATGCCATTAGTGAAGCTCTAGGGAGTGCCTATAAAGAACCTATTGATGGGAACTAAATCCCTTGACTCGACAGTAGGAACCAAACCCGCCACTGAGGCCCAATTAGATTCTGCAATGTTTAAAATGGAATGGTTCTCCAGATCTTGCAATCCAGCCAATTTATCGATGGGATTTGTGTTTTGTTGTGAAGGCTCTTCCTTCAGTTAGGAATGTTTTATTCTATATTTTCTCTTGGGTGGGGCTGATATGAGAAATGAAATCCAGTATAAAACAACTTGAAAAACAACAGGATTAAGTTTTAACTACTGGGGAAGAGATTAAGCTTGGGATAACCCGCTGCTCAACATGCAGACAATTACTCTATACCACAGGCCTAGTACTAATACATTAACCATGTGAGCATCCAATTACTGTATGAGAAACTAACTATCAGAAAGAAAATAAATATGTAATAAGATAATGGGAAGCAAAATAATTCATCTACCATAACCATGCATTACATAATAACACAACGATTTATCTTCATCATTAAAGCAAAGAACATCAAAACATTGCACTAGATAACTTGACAACATAATTAATTGCTCTTACTCATTATTGCATCATTCATGAAACATGATAAGAAGTAGTTCTTCTACAAGTCCAATCACATGCATCTGATGAAAATCATTTGTCTTTGGTCTAGAAGGACTTCTCAATTCGTAGTAGTCTCAAAATAATTCTTAACAACCAAAAAGAAAGAGTTCTTACAACAACCATCGACCCTTTTCTAACTGGCCGATGTATTTATTTATAATATAGAGTTCTAACCGAAACTAACAGCTAATTGCAGTTTAAACAAAACAAAAATCACCATGTGGCGTTATCTTCTAACAGCTTCTTTAACAGTCGTCCCAAGATACATCTTGGAAAGGATTACTACTCTTGTATTCATTCCAGTTAACAAAAAAAAATTCACAAGTTTGGGCCCATGGAAATCTATGTTCTTCCATCGGGGCCACATATATTCCCTTGATGTCTACTGCATGTGCCCGATACTTTACTAATATGGATTTTAGCTATTGTAGCATGGTTCGGGCCTTGATCGGATGTTCTTTGAATTTTCGTACTTTCCCTGGCTTCGCATCGAATATTTTTGTGAACTCTTCGGTCCATAGAGCATCTTGTTCGGCATGCCACTTGACCACATCGCTTAGGTCAATGAAATTATTGGGGGTGTCGAACTCGAGGAGCCTGACATCTTTCATTATTTTTTTAATTTTATGCCATAGCTTCTTACACCTAGTCCATTGTTCTTGGATCTCTCTATGTGGGTCCCGAGACATCTTAGCCCAGTACTCGACTGATCACTTCATGTGATTAAGACTAATTTTCCTATCACCTAAATGCCATGTTTTTCCTTATCCTGGCCTTGCTGGACTGCCTCAATGTACTCGAGTATTTCTACCGCTTGTTGCGCCCTTTCATACCATCGCTCCATCTCCTTTCATGTTGTGAGTACCATGAGAGTGTCCTCATGTAACTCATCTATGTTTTCGGTTAATAGGTGTCTCTCCTTCTTAAAATCATTGTAAACTCCTACAAACCCACCTTTCAAATACACAACAGTCTACATGGCGCCTTTGTAGTATTCAGTAAGATCGCACAAGTGCTCAAGTTCTTTTAGGGCAATGGCTAGTTCCTTTTTGTCTCTCCTGGCTCTGTCCAAGGTGGCCTTAGAGAGGAATTTTCCTAAGCCGATCAGTTCATACGTCTGGGATTCTGTTGTGTTGATCAAGTTCTCCTCTGTAGTAACTAGGATGGAGTGATCCAACGAGATCCTTCTTTTCTTCGCAGTCCTTTGAACAATGGCCTTTCTCTTTTGATCATAGGAGATCGCATAGATATCTGCTACCTCATCTACTGGATCTGGTATCTATTGATCACCCCATGTTAGCTTGTTTCCCAAACTACCAGTGGTGTATATTTGTTCAAGATTGGACTCTTGAACTTCCTCGATGTATCTTGCAGGTTTGACTCCTACTTGTCACCCATCGAGGATTTGAGTATTAGGTAGAATGGAGATGTCGGGTACAGACTCATTTCTTACTTCCTTGTCGGCCACTGAGCTGTTGATTTCCTTTTGCAGGGATCCTTTCTTTGTCTCCTTCGGTTCAGGCTCGTCATTTAGATCCGCTTCGATTTCCNACTACCAGTGGTGTATATTTGTTCAAGATTGGACTCTTGAACTTCCTCGATGTATCTTGCAGGTTTGACTCCTACTTGTCACCCATCGAGGATTTGAGTATTAGGTAGAATGGAGCTGTAGGGTACAGACTCATTTCTTACTTCCTTGTCGTCCACTGAGCGGTTGATTGCCTTTTGCAGGGATCATATCTTTGTCACCTTCGGTTCAGGCTCGTCATTTAGATCCGCTTCGATTTCCGATTCATTGAGTCCTTTGGTGTCAAGGTTTCTTTTGGATTCTGTTTCTTTTTGCGAGACCTCCTTGTCTTGAAACTCGGGATGAGGGGAAGATGTTTTCTCAGGTTGAGGGGAAGAGGTTTTCCCAGGATCTCCTTCCTCTTGGACATGCACCAAGGTGCCATGACATGGATATGGATTCTTTTCATCGCTATATATATGTATAAGTTTTCTCAGGGGGTTAGGCGCTTGGGTTTCTATTGACACTCGGCATGTCTCTAGTTGAGTTGTCCTGCCTTCTGAGAAATGGACCAGCGATGTTGAGGATTCATGATTACCTAACCCATTGGTTTTGTCAGGATTCATGGGACCGGGGCCACTTGACTCCATCGGAACACTTCAGATAGTAATTGAAATTGTAGGTCTTACAATAAGGTATGGATCATCCTACATTTGATTCATTAGCAGTTGGCTTTGTTGGTACAAGAGTTCCACCATTCCCCATGTAACTTGAATTTCAGGGGAATCCCTGGTTCGTAATGGGGATTCATGGTAAACTCTCGCATCTTCAATGTCTTCCTGAGGATCACCTATTTCTTCGCCCGATTCAAAGGCTGCTACTCCTTCCCAGCTCCTAATAATTTCTTAAGTTGTCTTCTCCAAGGACATTGTCTTCTCTTCCCAACTCATAGCTTTGAACCTGGTTTCTTGAGGATCAACCCTCCTTGTCGCCACCTAATTCTAGTCCTGAGCATTTTTAGTGAAAATTTTGTCTTCGAACTGGTCATGGGCATAAGTTCAACAAGACGATACCTCCTATGCGTGTTGTAGGACCAGCCCCTTGGGGTCGTGTTTGTAAAATCATCTAGTTTGGAACCGGAATTCCAATTGACTTAGCCCTTCTTGATTAGCATGTGTGGTGTATTTGACCATATAGAATCCAATATGAAACCCATACAGTATGAAATCCCGCTTCTTGTCTTTTACCAAAGTGGCATTGTATCCTTACAGAATAGTCTGATAGCAAATTTATCCTAACACTAGTCGATCAAGAACATATATGGGTAAAAAGTGGGGTGCCCCTGTGGTGCCGAAAACCCTGATGTAGGTTTCACACTCATATAAATACCCATGACCAACTTTTGATATAACCCTTTTTGCTTCGTCTGACAGCCTAGGGCATTCTTTCCTGAATAGAAAAAATTAAATGTGTGCAATAAACTAGTCACAGATAACATCATAGGATTTTTTGTACCTATTTTCCCATAATATGTTGAAGTATACATGGACCGAGAGCTCCAAGGAGTGCCAATTTAGGTTCATCCTGGGGAAAGCGTTCCTGGTGCAAATGACATCTAGTAGATACGAGGCCATGTAGAAGGCAAGGGTTTCTCCCTCCTTTGGCACTTGAGCTTGCCTTATGTAGGTGCTTAGTTGTTTGGAGATGATGGCACCCCAATTTAAGCCCATGCTTGAAATGGAAACTGTATAAGCTAGAGGCATCCAGGCCTCTGAGAACCGGGACCAATATTTCTCCCCATGCAACCTATAAAGCAGTGCCATATGATATATGTATGGTTCCCTAAGATTGGTCATAGGGTGCCAACCGACAGACTGGTTCATGAATATTTTATCTTCTCTCCACCAAGACACCATTATTTTATTGGTATCGTGTGATGCATAGAAACTTAGAACGAACTCAGTGCTCAGCTTTTCTTCAAGCTCCCTGAGCTTGTAGTATCTTTGAACCTCTCCTGGCAGGAAAACCCCAAAGAATTCACCATTATCATCATTAATCAAACATTTATGCACATCGGTGTGGTTAATGAGCCACTTTAGGATCTCGATTAAAGGAAACACTAGATTTCGTCTTTCCACCATGTGTAGATAATCCCTACAAATGTTTGGGAGGACATCATCATTGAGCTTCCTTGTATCATGATCGTTGTGCGGGGTATACTCGAGGGGTTCTTCTTTCTTGATTTTCTTAAATAATTCTTCCCAACAAGGAAATGTTGTTTTGGCCCCAATGTTTGCCTCTGTGTCTCCGAAGGCCGGGGGATGGACAAAGGCCTTCTTGGTGACTTTCTTAATGATGGGAACTGGCTTGGAAATGAATTCAAATTGTCTTGCAATTGTTGGGGAGGAGCCCTCTCCTGCTTCTGCTTCTTGCATCTTTGGTGCTTCTGGTGATTTCCTAGTGGAGGGTTTCTTCGAAAGCATTGTCCCTCCAATTAAAATAGATTTTAAACATGTATATAGAGAAGTGTTGGGTTGTGAACTCATAAACTGAAGCGTAAAACACCACAAGTGGATACATACCTGTAATGCCTCCTAAGAAATCTTTCTAATGCTTACTGAACTTTGGATGACTTATCTGAATTGATGGCCCTGCTCCTTTGTTTGTTCTGAAATATTTGTTGCATAGAATAAGATCATGCATAATGACTTTGAAAGAATATAACTAGAGAGACTCTATTAGTCACAGTCGTATCAACTAGTTAATATGAGTAATAAATGCAAATTCAAAATAAACTACCGTTGGTTCTCTGCAATTAAATCCTAACTGGTCGATGGCAGAGGCACAGAGGCAAATGCATTGTATCGAAAAGATTAAATGGATTTTTTTGATTCTCACACGGATAAGAAACTAACGCGTGATCTGCAACTTTATACATGCTTTAAATGCGTTGTACCTAATGAATCTGTGGGTAAAAACGTCTCATCACGTCGTATCTCTTTGGTGTGGAGGTCGAGGATCGACATTTTAAAATGTAAAACCGATGTGTATTTTGTATTTGTAACTCTCTGACGCCGAAATAGCGGCGGGTGTCGGCGATCGATGATATCGCTCTTCTCTTTGCAAGACACTTACCTTTTCATTTTCCTTCTGAGATCGAATGGGTCGGTCTTCGACGATACCCCTACCAAAGTTCAATTGTAAAAATAAATTCTTTCATCTGCCAATCTCGATGAAGATTGGTGTTCGACTATTTTTAAACTTCTCAAACGAATTTCATCATCTTTAACGTTTACCGATGTCGAACTCCTAAGCACGTCGAGGAAATATTTAGTGTGTCAATTTCTTAAGTAGCTTGTTAAGGACCCTTTAACGATTAAGATGATTCTTTGTTGTATGTTCAAGCAGGCTTTAGAAAATTCAAACATGAGCGTAAAAATAAGCGCAAGTATCAGTTTCATACTCAAGGCAAAACAGATAGTGTAAAGGATCAAGTGGTACCCAAAAGTAAAAAATAAACATAGACTTTCAGTGTGTGTTGAGTGCTCAACAAAACCCTCTCTTGAGTCCTTTTGTGATGCTCTAATTCGAGAACAAGATAAGCTTGTGCAACTTGGACTAATCAACACTGCAGGTACATCCAACAAAGCCTTAGTGGCCCAATAGAAAGATAAATCCAAGAATCCAAAGAAGCAACATCCTCACCACAACAACAAGCAAAAAAGGGTACCAAATCCTCTCCACCAACTTCTACTCCTAATGGTGACAAAGGATCAAAATATAAAATTAAGAAGACAAACAAACATTGTAACTTTTGTGGGAAATATGGTCATGTGGATTCCAAATGTTTTAAGAATATTGAAGCTTTCGAAGAAATGATGAAGAAGCACAACATCAATATTGATTCGTCTTCTTCTAACTCTTCTTCTCATGGGCCTACACTTTCGGCTTTTGGTTTCTTCTTCAATACAACTTCTACTTCTTCTTCTGATCAGTGGCTTAATGAATCTAGAGAATATTATGATATGGCTAATGATAAAGCCATATTTTCTTCTCTTAATGAGTGTAGCACCAAGAAAATATTTGTTGGTGATGATAGATATCTTAGTGTTATAGGGTCTGGAATAGTTGAGGTGGATAATGGTCATTTCAATGATGTATTATGTGTTCCAAGTATTTCTTGCAACCTTATATTAGTGTATCAAATCATTCATTCATGTGAAGGTAAAACAATAGAGTTTTCACCTCACCAAGTTGTAATCAAGGATCTAAAAGATCCTAAGCATGTTCTTGCAATTGGAATTGTTGATGATATTACAAGGTTTTACAAGTTTCACAACTTTGGGTCATCATATTTTCCATTAGTTTTTGTTGCTCATGGTGATGACTTGAGAAAAATTTGTCATGAGCAGTTTGGTCATCTAAACTATCACTCATTCCAGCAACTATGTAATCAACAGATGGTGATTGGTCTTCCTCGTGTTTCTTGTGGAGATGGTGTTTGTGTTGGTTGTGTTCTAAAAAAAAATCATCGGGACAATTTTGACAAATGTGCATCTTGGCATGCCTCAACCCCTTTGCATCTTATTCAAAGTGACTTGTGTGGTCCACGTCTTTCTTCTCCTTTTCCTGGGTGCAAGTATTTCTTAACTTTCATTGATGAATTTTCTAGATGCACTTGGGTTTACTTCTTAAAACTTAAGAACAAAGCGTTTGACGAGTTTTTGGCCTACAAGGCCCTTGTAGAAAAACAATTTGGACATCAACTTCAAAGCTTAAGAATAGATATTGGAGGTGAATATGTGAACAACAATTTTACAATTTACTACACTACACAGGGCGTCCAAATGCAACACATTGTTCCATATAAACCACAACAAAATGGTGTTGTTGGGAGAAAGAATCACACATTAAAGGAAATGGCTAATTGTACGATCCAATCTAAGGGATTAAGTCTTAATTATTGGGTGGAAGCCATTAACTATGAAAATTAAATAGTAATCACACTCCCACAAAGGCTCTAAAAAATATAACACCAGAAGAAGCATGGAATAAAATTAATCCATATGTAATCCACTTTCGTGTATTTGACAATGTAGCATGGGCTCACATTCCTGTTGAGAAAATGAAATCTTTACAACCTAAAAGTGAGAAGTGTATTTTTTTTGGTTATTCCGAAGATGTCAAAGGTTACAAACTTCTTCAACCTCATTCTAATGAAATTATTATTAGAATAGATGTTAAATTTGATGAAAATATCTTGGCTTGAGATCCTAATTCGACGTTTGTGTCTTCTTGAGCCTGTGAGCCATCTTTAGCGTTTGTGCCATATTTTGTTCCTATTTTGGTTTCTTCTTCTTCAAAAGATGAAAATGAGGATGAAAATCCACCTATGCCTACTCACCTTCCTCAGAATGAGTCCATTGAAAATGAACCTACACCAACACCACATCTTCCTTGATTGGTTTGTTCAACTCAAGAATCAGTTGGTGATCTTACTATTGATCCTTTAGATCAATGACGAACACATTCATAGCTCCAACGAGCCTCTTCTCTTTTAGCTCAAGTTTTAGAGACTCGTGATTTAGATACATTTGCATAAGCTTCGAGTCATCCATGTTGGGATATGAAAATGAATGAAGAGTATCATTATTTACTGGAAATCGATACTTGAGATCTTGTACCTCTTTCAAAAGGAAGAAAACTTGTCAGATGTAAATGGGTGTATAGAAATAAGTATGCATCATATGGAAGTTTTGAAATACACAAGGCCCGGTTAGTTACCAAAGGATTCTCTCAAGTTGAAGGCATTGTCTGTAATGAAATATTTTCCCCCATAGCCAAAATGAATTCCATCCTCCTTGTTCTCACCCTTGCTTGCTCAGATAAATGGGAGGTCCATAAGATGGATGTTTAATATGCCATGTTGCATGGGGATTTGAAAGAATAAATCTACATATAACAACCTCATGTCTGTGTCCAGAATGACTCCATCCTTGTTTTCCACCTTAATAAATCTCTTTATGATCTTAAGCAAGATCTTTGAGCTTGGTATGCCAAAATGGGTTGCTTTCTTCTTGATATTGGATTTTCTAGATATCATTCTGACCCTAATGTCTATACCAAAAAAGTATGAAGCCATCTCACAATCCTTATTCTTTATGTCAATGACCTTATCCTCACTGGTAGTGACCCAAAACTTTTAAACCATGTGAAAACCAACCTTAAGAAGAAATTTGAAATGGTCTACTTGGGCTATTTGCACTATTTCCTTGGCCTCCAAGTTTTTCAAACCAAGGAAGGAATTTTTCTTTCTTAGTATAAGTATTCTTGTGACCTTCTTCATCACTTTCACATGGAATATTCTAAACCAACGCCTTCTCCCTTCCATTATGAAGTCAAAATTGTTGCCACCTATACTTCTCCTGAAGTTGATGCCACTTTGTATCATTAGTTAGTTGGTAGCCCATTATATTTGACTCATACTCATCCTCATATTTCCTTTTTTGTTGGTATTGTTTCCCAGTATATGCAAACACACAATGGAATTCATTTTAAAGTAGATAAAATGATACTTTGGTATGTCTGGGGTACAAATCAGTTCGAGATACATTAGAACTTAGGGGGGACTCCTTTATTGGTTGGTTTCTGATCCAGGAGGATCTAGAACACTCAAAGAGATCCAAGAGGATCCAGAAATGCTAAAAAATTGATCATATCAATTTTTTTTGAAAATAAATTCATTGTGTATAGCTCAAAGAGATCTTTCCAATGATGCGAGAATCACCTAAAACAAACACTGTATCAGAAAGTTATGACTCTTCAAAGTTTTGGTCAAACAAGGTCAATATGTCAAAAAGGGGTGATGGCAGCACTAGAAGGGTGAGACGAGGCACATCCATAAATATCGTATAATGTTGATGTGTCAACACCACATGGTGACACATGGTAGGTAGCAGGTTGAGTTGGTGGGTCGTACATCTAACTCAATAGGTGACATGGCGATCGTACAAGTCCAAGGTGGACCAATCGACATTGAACATGTGGAATGACTATACAGGTACAAGGGAACCAATGAGGGGCTACAACGTGGTAGTATCCCATTGGTATAATACGGTTAATGTATACCCAAAATATAGGGGTCAACACGGGTCGAACCCGTGACCCTCTACAACTCTACACCAATGTCCTTTGTCATTACGCCATCGCATTAGTTCTTACATATGTATGGCACGAATATTATTTAAAGTGTAAAGTTGTATTATTTGGGGTTTAAAAGGCCAGGGGGTGAACCCCCAGACCTTATTATATATATTTTATTGTTAAACCATATAATACGCCAACCATATACCAATATTTGCGGGAATATATAATGTACCACCATATAATAACAAAAAAACCATGTAACAACCAAAAGTTGGTGGGGTTTGACCCCTCCACCTGCAGTATAATGTGCCAATTCCCTGAACGGTGAGCCAATGGAATACCATGTAATGGTATTCCAGTGCGAATCTATTTATTGTTGCCCAATGGGTTCAGGCAAAATTTAGATCTAACCTCCCCTATTTAACCAGTGCGCATACCAATGCACTAGACATGGAATTCCATGCAAAGAGAGACAAAAGGGTATAGTATGGAGTATCAGACATAGAATTTCATGCCATGGTACAATGTGTTGTCTCAATTTGTGTGCCTAGAGGTGCCTAGTTATTGTGTTGCATTGTTTTACGTTCCATTGAACACCATGTCCAAACATAGTCATGTTTATACTCGCTTGACTTAGTTTTTTTAGAAAAGCATGATGATGATGTTTATTTTGTGCGAATATGTTTTCTATGAAGATCTTAGTTTGTATTTCCTTGTATGAGAATTTGAGCACATTGTTTTGCGTGAAGAAGGGGGTCATTTTGATCTAGTTCATAATATAGTTGAGTTTATACTCATTTTTCTCAGAATTTCAAGAGGAATTCATTGGTAACCTCTGTTTATGGGGTTGAGTAGTAGAATTGAAGAGTGACTTCAAGATTGGATTTTGTAAGTCCATTTTCGTTGTTATTTTTGACACTTGATACTAATGACGAGCACTCTCACTATTGAAGAGGACTTGGAAATGTAGTGTTGTGGGTGGGAATCCCTCCTACGGACTTAGCATTTAAGGGCTCTAATCATGCATACAGAAAATAACCATTTCAAAGGCCTCTACTCCTTCCTATTCTCCCAACACAAAACCCCACATTCATGCAATACAAAGGTGTAAATGAGATTCGGTAACTCTACCTTAAGTCCTTCGTTTGATGTTGATCCATTTGCTTTCACTCGCTCTTTGATTGCAAGCCTCCTCCCAAAGTTGACATGCATTCACACATGAACAAACAAAAAGTTGTGCACATGCATTTCATATACTAATTGTTGGGTTAGTTGTGACAATATCATGAAATAAACATTCAACTTGAACACATGATATAGAGGGACAGGAAAAGTATTCCTTTTTGTATTAATCTTCACAAGAGTAAACTTACAATATGTGGTCGGCACTGCTCCTCGAAACTAGTCATGGGCTCCTCTTCAACTATCCTCCAACTGATTTTCTCTATATTTCTCTTTTCACAAGGAAGGCTAAAGGTTGGGACCAGGGGAGTGCTCAATTGGGTATAGTTTCTTTCCTATGATTTTCCTCCTTTCAAATGGGACCCTTACCTCTTCTTTTATAGGCTATAAGGAGCTAGGTATTTGGTCGAATGACCAGCCATGCATGGTTGAAAGGTTTAATTAACTTACCCAAAGTTGTGTTTTCCGTCAGGAATTTATATTTTTTCATGCTTTTGTAGGTACACACGGGTTGTAGTGAGTTAGCTAGAGTCCACACGTGGGCTGTAGTGGAGTAGGGCGCATGGCCCTTTAAAAAGGGTGTTTTTAAGAAGAGGTGTTCAGTATTGTATTGGAAAAGAAGGTATATGATATGGCCAGATGTCAGGTAAGCATGTCTGGTGAAAATTAGGGTTATAAAAAATGCCCCCTAATGTGTGAGGTCAGAAGAGAATTTGATGGCCGAAATACATTATCAATCTTTATCAATGTACAAAACTAGTGAGCCCAGGGACTAGAATTCGGGAGGTACCATCTGCAAAATAAAAATTGTCTCATCAAGGCGGGCATACACATGCTCAGGATGAAATAAAAACATGGCTACCAATCAAATACACTATAGATCCATGTCATATAACTATATAAAGTGTAGCCGCGAGCAATACATAGTGGATCTACAACTCAAAATCAAAAAAGATATACATGTATAGTATCCATGTTCGTAGAAGCTGATAAGGCCTGATGGTTGGAGATGAGGTCTTCAGAGCTCGAGAAACAACTTCAAAATATTCAAAACTTAGGTAGGAGTGTAATATGAGTGTATGAATTCACTACCCAGAGGTCTTCGACGTCTCATCGGTCATGGACTAGAGAATCTTGATGATTAGACTGAAGACTTCATTGATTTCAAACAAAGACTTGATTGGACTTTCGGGATGGCCAGACATGAGGGCAAGAGACAAACTACAGAGGGGCTGACTCAGGCTTGGTAAAAAATTCCCTTGGACAATAGCACGACAAATGATGAGACTCAGGCAACATGGAATTAACATAAGTTCATGATGCAGGAGGCAACGCAAACTCTCCATATGTTTGGAAGAATAACCAAACAGAGGAGGACACAACTCTATGTAGTGAGAACAACTTCCTAAGGTCATATTAAATCCCATATATTTAAGAACAAACGGAAGGATATGCTTTGTCCAAGGTCGACTCATTGTGCTACCAATAAAAAGAAAATACTTTTCCCTTCCTCTTTTTGGGGTATATTTGATTTTTTTGTCCTTTTCAATAAGTTTGGAAAGATTGAAAAAGAATAAAAGAATGCTACGTTACAAAGGAGGATCGAGTGTCACAAACATACTAGTTCCAAGTGCACAGAACACAGGGATGCTCAGGGCAAAGGGACATATGCAGGAAAAGGACACTCGGGAAAAATCCTCTAGGGGCCAAAGGTGTCAAGACACAGAGGCAAAGTGCTACAGGGCTTGCGTATAAGGCATGCTTCATATGGTTCAATTGAGAGCAACATGGAGCCGGAATTAGGCCAAAGATGCAAGTATGCAAACATGGTTAAAAAAACACACAATGGTAATGTCCTTCGATGTAATTTTAATGAGCCCAAAGAAGGTAAGCTCGATGGTTTTTCATATTTAGAGAGTCTGAAAAAACATAAAAGGAGACTTTGATAGGGTACCTTTTTCGAAGGTAGTCTAGTTAGTTTGAAAAAGGGGTAAACTAGCACCAACAAGACATCTATTCGAAACCATTTTAACGAGTGTGATAAAGACAATATCATTCGACAATTTTTTTATTTTTAAGGAGTCTGAAAAAATCTTAACTATGGACTCCGTCAGGAATGTTCTTCTGGACCATTTTAACGAGTGTGAAAGAATAAGGTCACTCGACGATCTTTTCAATTTTAGGGAGTCTGAAAAGAGCTTAACTATGGACTCCGTGGGGGTTCCTTTTTCGTAAATTTAGTCCCTCGTGCCTAAAAAAGGGTTAAAATTATACTTGAGGGTACTCTTCTAGATAAACGAGGCTTTTAGAGTATACCTTTGTTCATACAGTTGACCATCCAGACCGAAAAAGTGGTAGACTACCGTTGGACAGACATGCCTTCAAATTTCATTTTAACGAGCGTGAAGGGAAACAAGATTGCTCGGCAATATTTTCATGTTTAGAGGGTCTGAAAAGAGATTAAAAGAAGACCTGTTAAGTTTTGGGAGTCCTTAGGGTGAGGTCAAGGGTGATATGAAATTATGTGAATGAGGTTCAAACTCGTAATCAAAAAAAGCTAGTAAGGACTCCCAAGACGGTAGTTGTTAGTGACAGCATGGACACTAAAATGAAACTAGGATATACCTAGGGAATCCATGTTAGGGTGGGCTCTACCACTAAATTATGACACTTCTAAAGCAACAATGATGGTTTTGTGTCGCAACTCAGTGGGATCGATCCTATGGCAAAGCGGAAAAGACAAAAATATGCAGGAAGTAGCAGTGGAATCCTAACTTAAATGCAACAAGTTGACAAATTGACTTTTTACCAAAGGACCTTCAAAACGACCCAAATCTCCAAAAAKATTCCAAATGCCCAAAGTAACACTTCTCGTGACATTCCAAAGAAAACTCTTGAACCATGCTAAATGATTTTTARTATAGAAAAAATGACAAAAGGGTWAAAAAAAATGACAAAAAGAGGCCAAAAWGTCTATAAATAGAAGTTGGTAGCTCATTATCACCATTGTTAACTGAGAAATTGAYTGTGGAGCCAAAAACACCCCTTCGTTTAGAAAGTCAATTTCGAGAGATTCAGTGGACGGAACGAGCTTYCGATTGGATCAAGTAAGTAATTAGTAMCCCCTCTTGCAATTTAATTAGTTTTTTATGCATTTAAATTCATGTTTTTGGGGGGCGTCGACCTTTTAAAAGGTCRKCCCTAGGTCCACGCGGGTTGTCTTATGACAGCCTGAGTGTACACGTGGGTAGAGGAAAAACTACTCAYGTGTACATGCTACTATYAGCATTACAGCCCACGTGGACCCTTTATTTAATGTAAAAAAATAAAAAAACAAGAGTTAACCCTCCTGAACTGGGTTTTTGCAGGATGTATGTTCACTGGAGGGAAAGAGAGCATGAGGATATTAGTGCATTGGTTGGGGAGGACCCGGATTTTGTTGCTACATTAATGCAATATGGGTTGTTAAAAAATTTCCTATGTCCTTTCATGCGAGCATAACCTAGGCTACTGAATGCCTTGGTGGATTATTGGCATCCCGATGCAGAGGCCTTTATGATAGAGGGGAAGTCGCTAGTTCCAACCACATAGGACATATACTTTATGACTGGCCTCTCTAGGAGCAGGGAACCAATCAATTTTCATACTTTTACTTCCAGGCCTCACAACATATCAGAGTTGATTGGACTCCATTGTGAGGCGGGTACAGACATAACGAGCTCGCAAATACCGATAAGAAAGATCTCAGACTTATCACTGCAAGTGATAGTGTTGATCATCAGGCAAATTACTGGGTATGCGGCTTTGCATCAATCTTCCCATGCACAAATTAATCGTGTAGTTTAGTGCTTAAATGCACAAATTTTCGATTGGAGCACCACATTCCTGGATTCTATGAAGAGGCAACTAATAGATTGTCAGTTGCGGAATTAGAGGAACTTTGGGTTTGGAATGATTCTTTGCTCTTTCTTCTTTGAAAGAGTGCCCAGTTTCAGCCCTCGATTAGTGGTACGAGGGCACCAGGCTTCTCTTCCCGCATTATGCAGATGGGCGGTGCTACTGCCGCGACAGGGG
>JZKD02S1868133.1:27858-42673 GCA_000966675.3 Picea glauca
CATCAAGAAATAATCATGCAAACCCTAGTTGTAACACCTTCCTTCAAGAAAAACACCATAGAATGCCAAAAATCTCTTCCTTCAACAAGTGTGCCTTCCTCAAATTAGCCAATAATCCAAATAGGGCGCAAATTTCAGACCTCGCTATGAGTGAGTGAAAAAATCATTGATCAAAATGAGAGTCAAAACCCTCAATATATAGTGTATCAATGACCTAATTTTACCTTTTAGGTCATAAAAAGGCCGACAAGGCCATAATGTCAAAATCATATTTTTTTTACATTAACTGCTAAGTAAAAATCCCTAATCAAGTAAAAATGAGAGTAAAATCCCCTTCAAGGGAGGCACTAGCCCTTTCTAGGTCATATGAGATACCAAGGAGAAAAATATTATCCCCCCAGGGGCCTCTCCAACATGCCACATGTGCCATTGCTTCCCAGTTGCCTCCAAAAGCATCCATGAAGCTGGATGACGTCATGGTGAAGATGGAGATGTCCCAAGACTTCCAAGGTTGGCGTTCCACTGAAAAGGGGTCATTCCCCCTAGGTCTAGTCCTGTCAAAGTGCTTCTGATGGAACGTCCTCTTCCTCTCTGGTGCAAAATCCCTAATCCATATCCATATTATCTCTACCCCTTGATGGGGTCTCAGCATCCATCTGGTGGGCTCTTCAGCCCCATGGAGGTTCGAACTGGCCATATCCCCATGTGTACCAGTCCAAATGGTACCTATTCGTCGGGCATGGTCCTGCACATTAAAAGCTACGCCCTCCATGGGCTCATCAGTCACCCGGATCATAGAAATGTTAATCAAATCTCATCATCGATATTATTAAACATATGCATAAAAACCCTAATACATCAGTCAATAGCTCAAAGACATTACAAAAACCTGCAATATAAGATTGGAGAAAAAGACAAGACGTCCTATTGGGCTGGTGTCCACAAGAAAAGGAAATTTTCTAGGAAGATTTCATCCAAGCCATGTAAGTGAGGTGATGTGGCTAGGGGATGTCCATACATGTGGGTGTAATGAAGGCCAAGGATGTGTAATGTTATCTGTGGGTGCCTTTGTAGAAGGCGAGTTGTACCTGTCATGGATGAATTTTTTCCAAGACCATTCTTGCCTTTATTCTTTTATTTGCTTTTTCTTCTTCTTTTTCTTTTTATTCAAGGGCTAACCAGAGGACACTGCCTTGGCATGGTAACTAGAGCTGACAATGTTACCCACAAGTACTTTCAAAGAGATGAGAAGGTTGGCTCGTGATGAGACCCCCTTTCCCTTGGCCATGCACCTAAAGGTCACTGTTGTGGCGTGGTAACTAGATGGTGGCAATGTCACACTATTAGGTACTCATGAACCTAATAGGTTGGCTCGTGATGAGACCCCCTATCCTCTGACTAGGTCTTGTTTGTTATTTTCTAGGTCCCTCTTAATTCTTGTTGAGAGGCCTTTTATTTCATTCTTAGGGATCCCTTAGCAAAGCATCTCAAGGTTTTATTTCTAGGCTTTTGTCTTTTACCAGTTGCTTTTACCTTCTGGGCCTTTATCTCCTTCTTCCCACGAGATAAGGTGCAATCCTGCAAATAGGTCAACCCAATGCCTAGACAAGGGGAATGGGATAAATGAGCGGGAGATAAGATGTAAAAGTGGTAGTATGATGGGAGCGGACGATGGACTTTCATAAATTCCTTAGTGCCAAACCAGAACCTATGGGCATAGGCTTACTAGGGCATCATGTCAATTTCCCCAACCATGGTCAAGTGGGCCAATGTAAGATCTAAGTAGTTGTTAGAGATAAAAGGAATCAGATGCATATATTTAAAGGTTTCAATGATCAAAAGTGACACATACCATGATACCTAGACCAATTACCTCATGGAGCAAGAACCTCTTTTGATACAATACCAAGCCAATGGTGATGGATGTTGCTACTGCTTTACAAGACAAAGCTGATGGAAGAAGAAAAGAATGGGCCCTCTAGGGCCATGCTCAGGTCAATCCTGCTCTCGGTACTCCATGTTTAGGACCTGTGGGCCTCGAGACATGATCTCCTAGTTATCCCTAAAAATCAGAGATAACAGATCCTAAAGTGGCTAACAGAGCTTTTCTCTATGAAGGGAAGCTTTGGAGGACTTCCAAAGTAGACATCACACAAGGGGTTTGTGACAAATCCTCCACCATAGAGTAGTTCTGGGAAACCCTTGCATTTGGGTTGTGAGAAGCTTTCTTAAACTCACCTTTTGGGATGTGTGTCGTGGTTTTTCCCAACGTCTTCTCGATCTGGAGAGGAAGATATGGGGTTTCAGCTTCTTTACCTTTCTCAGAGGTGCTTGGCTTGCTATAATCATGTGCTCTATTTGATATATAGGTATCACCTTTCATCATATACACATTAGCGGATGCAGGATTGTTTGAAGATAGAGGGGGTCCTTAGCTGCCCCCTCCCGCACTTGTAGAGGCTCAAGTTAGATTTTGTCCATGTTGAGAAGGGTTTGTTAACATAGCCGATTGTTGTTGTGATAATAAATTTTTGGACTTTGCAAGCCGAGGGCATTGGTGAGTCGGGTGGTCTTCCACACACAGATTACATGGGTACCTCGACTTCCTTTTTTTCATTCTTGCCCCCGCCAACATTATTAGTGGGTTTCTTGTCCCCTTTACCCTTCTTACGTTGTTTCTTCTTTCCATCAAGCTGTTGGGTGGCCTTTGAATTTTTCGACTACACACTGTCTACATCCGACGTTTGGGTAGGGGGAGCAGCTAGAACAGTAGTCGGTTTGGTCGTTGTATGTTGGATAGAAAATTGTTGCAATTGTTTCGTCAGTTGTTCAGCGGGCTTTGTTTGTGCTGAACCAACAATAAAATCGACATGTGGTCCATCTCTCTATCTAGTTTTATCAAGTATTGATCATGGCACATCTAGCAAGATCTCATACAGTAGACCGGACTGAGAATATATTAGCTCAAGCTGTTGAGCTCTCATGATTTCATCTTCTTCAAAAAACACTCCTGATGTTGCGACGTCTTTGGATAACTGTGGGACCAAAGACTTAAGGAACCACTCAAGAAGGAAATCTGGTGGGACTTGCACTTTAATCAAACTCTTTTAGCATCTCCATTCTCAGATGCGATCAGAGATATGGTATTCCTTTGTCTATTCGAAATTGGCCAGCAATTTTGTGCCATTGTTGTCTCTCACAGGTAATTGGAAATGGTTCAGGAAATCCATATCCAATTCACCGAAGGAAGAGTATCTTGATCAGTTGAGCTCAATGTACCATTTCGTAGCACTCCCAATGAGATTATGTTGAAACAATCGTAATTTTACAGAGTCGTCTTTCAACAAATTAGATGAGCACCAAAGGTGAAAAGTAGTCACATGATCTCCTGGGTCTTTGTTAAGCTTGGCTTCGAACTTTAGTATGTCCGAAGGCAACTTCGTCGGCATATGGGGCCAACGCGGATCATGACAGATAGGGTCATTCAACAACCTTGTTAAGTCTGGCAAGTTTAAGGTTGTCAGGAAAGGTAGTTAGGGTTGTTGGTGATAACCATGGAAAAAGGGGCCTAGAGTTTGACTAGCACTAGGTTTCCAGGAAAAGTTGGGTTGTTGGGCGGGGTTCTGGTAAAAACCATGGCCATGAACAACGTACAGATTTTTCATTTGAGGAGACATCATCAGCTGATTCCTAAAATGGGACGTAGATGATTGGGCGTGCATTACATTCAAAGGACTTTGGGAAGGGTTACCCCATGTTGATCCCATGGGCATAGGTACTGCACCTTACCCGGGGTTCCATTGGTTGTGAAAAGAATTGCCCTAGATCAGCATTCCTGATGAGGGAACTGATCCTTGCCAAGAATTCCAAGGTCCTGATGTGGAAGAAGTTCCTGGGTTTGCCCCCTGTGTAGGAATAGTACCTTGCATAGGATTAGGTTGGTCATAACCGGGGTTGCCCCAAATTGGGAAAGAAACTAACAAGAAGGCGTTGTTACCAAATGCATCGAACAAAGAAAATGGTGTCAACCCTATTGGCATATTATGAGAAGGTGGTCCTTGAATCCCTACTCCAAGTGGTGTCGACGAAAGAGGTATATGACCTCCCTTGTAAGGGAAAGCGTTAAAGGGAGTTGAAGTGCCCCCCATGGGTCCTTGCAGAGGAGTGTTAAAGCTCCCTGCCCCTAGACCTAAAGTCTGTAAAGTGGAGTAGGATAGTACAAGGCTTGTACCTGATCTAGGCATCCTATATGAGAATGGAGGGCATGCCACACTCTGTGTGAAAGGAGCAGTGGTCGTCGTGAAAGATGGGATCAGACCACTGCTCTAGGTAGAGGCAGTTGAGACCATGGTGGCTCGGACCAGCGACAGTGGGTTAGGAGGTCGAACACCCCCTATGGTGATAGTCGTAGTGGGAATAGAAGAATTCCCAGAAGAAGTGGCAACATTTGTTTCCATTGTTGCGTGTGACATTGTCTAGAGCCCGTAAGGATAAATCTGTACTATGATGGGCGACGAAAGATCAGTGGTTGGATTTTCGAGTGGACCGAGAGCTTCTACTCCAAGGTCTGAAATAGTTGGTTCCTCTGGATGTTGGTTGGGCACAATTTCCTGTGACCCGATCACTTCAAAAGACCCTTGTTGGTCGAGCTTTCGCCTTAGCGGTGGCGGGGGTGGCTCTAGTGTAACCGGAAGCAAGATAAGAAGCCTTTGTGATTGGAGGAGCTCGTGATCCTCCACTGTGTGAGAATATCAAAGACATACTAGGGATTTCTATTCGTTCAAAAACAACACACACTAGAAAAAAGACCCTACAAGATAAAACAAGAAAACACTAAACTGGTTGGAAGAACAGTTACAACAACCAACACTAGAGTAATTTACCAGTGAAAGTGCAACTTGAACACGAAAGAAACCTCTGGGTATACTCTGGAAAGCATGGCCTGATGTCTATCCTAGGTACTGCAGTATACCCCCACAGTCACCTATGTATGTCTCTAAAAAAGGATAGGAAACTAGGATGCTAGCACGCGAACAGTCACCAGGCGGGTACATTCGACAGTCGGGTAGACCACAATGAGCAGGGTATCAAACTCGAAACCTGTCAAGGGTATCGAAAGAAAGTGGTAAAGAAGAAAACTAAGGACCTCGAATGGATTCGAGACCCACGAAGATCCATGGAAAATGCAATCAACGAAATCCCAAGACAAGCCCTCTATATGTGTTCTCCACTACGATCGGTCCGGAATTGGAGGGTTTATCTCCGCTACCTTTCCGCACGCAACCTTGTGTTTATCCCCTATGTTAGATGGGGGTATCAGATAACTTTCATGATACTGGACTTTTAACACTCCCTAGCACAGACTCTTATGTATGTTTTGCAGCCTTGAAGAGTTTCCTCTCCAACCTAAATCAAGGCTCTAGCCTAGACTAATTGATGGACCCTACAAACATAAAGTCTAGTTGATTTTAATTAATCATTAATTTTTTATGGCTTGTGTTAAGTCAAAGGATATGAAAGTGAAACTAATGATGTTTGAGAGACGAAAGAAAAATAAACAGAAAGTTGGAAAGGAAATAACTTCTTCTTGACACAATTCTTAATCAACTTTTCAAACTAAAAAAGTTTCCAATATCTTTGAACAACAAACTCAAAACAGGATTTCCCTCGACTACAAGCTACTTATTGTCCTAAGTAAAAAACCAAGAACTTATGAAAACAAAACTTTTCCTGGTTATTAATGCAAACCAATAACTACTTAACCAAACCAAGAAATAAAAGAGTTTTTTTTTTATTTAATGCTCACAAAGCAAAAAAGGAAAAATGACGACAAGTAAAGACCAAGAAAACTTCTGGCCTAAGAGCATATCGCAAAGAGTCACTGACAATAACACACAAACTGATGAAAACAAACTCTCATACTTGTCTAAAAACCCTATGAAAGAAAACAAATTCTAGGAAAACTTTTTGATGAAAAAAAAAGTTATTGTTGTGATCATACCTAAGTTGTTGATTGTTATGATGGAGACCAAGAACCCTGAGAGGTATAAATTTTGACAAGGAAAAGGATGACTGCCTCTCCTTGAACAAAAATTTTCTCAATAGGCACGCAGTTGACAGTTCAACAGCTAGCATGTGCACGCTAGATGTAAAAGGTCAGAGCACATGTACACGCATGCAGACTTTATGCAGGCCATGTGTACCTCTACAACTCTTCAAAAAAAAATGAAAATATAAGCAATCAAACACTGGCAAAGACCACAAGTATTGAGAACCAAAATCTCTTAAAGACTCAGAAACTTACTTTGTTAGAAAAGAAAAACCATCCAAGGAAAATTTCATAGAACAAAACCAATCTGAAGTGGTAACTAAGCTACAAGCTGAAAAAATAGAGACCGGAATGAGTTTCAAAAAACCCTTGAGAAGGATCACTTCTTATAGGGAAGAGTATGACTGCCTCTTTAATAAAAAAATTATGAACTTAACCACGCTAATGTCACTTCATCAACTAGTGTGTCCATGTGAGTTGTGTGAAGGTTGGGTGCATATACATGCATGTAAGCCTTAGACAGGCCACATGTACCTCTGTGACTTCCCGTAAAATAAAATGCATCCAAGCAAAGTAAGAAGAAATAACTAGTATGGAAGACTAGAATCCCTACTAGCTCAGACTTTTGCAAAAACTCTAAAAACAAGTAATGAAACCAATTTTTTTTAAATACCCAAAAATACTCCCAGAATACCCTAGAGATCCCCAGTACAGTTGCCAATTCTGTTGTGGGTGGGAATCCCTCCTACGGAATTAGCATTTAAGGGCTCTAATCATGCATGTAGAAAATGACCATTTTAAAGGCCTCTACTCCTTCCTATTCTCCCAACACAAAACCCCACATTCATGCAATACAAAGGTGTAAATGAGATTCAATAACTCTACCTGAAGTCCTTCATTTGATGTCAATCCCTTTGCTTTCACTCGCTCTTTGATTGCAAGCCTCCTCCCAAATCTAACCTGCATTCACACATGAAAAAACAAAAGGCTGCAAACATGAATTTCATATACTAATTGTTGGGTTAGTTGTGACAATATCATTAAATAAACATTCAACTTGAACACATGATATGGCAGGACGGGAAAAGTATTATTTTTTGTATTAATCTTCACAAGATTAAACTTACTATATGTGGTCGGAACTGCTCCTCGAAACTGGTCCTGGGATCCTCTTCAACTGTCCTCCAACTTATTTTCTCTATATTTCTCTTTGCACAAAGAAAGGCTAAAGGTTGGGACAAGGGGAGTACTCAATTGGGTATAGTTTCTTTACTATGATTTTCCTCCTTTCAAATGGGACCCTTACCCCTTCTTTTATTTTGTCAAATGACTGGCCATGCATGACTGAAAGGTTTAGTTAACTTACCCAAAGTTGTGTGTTCTGTCAACAAATTTCCCTTTTTCATGCTTTTGTAGGTACATGTGGGTTGTAGTGAGTCAACTAGAGTGTACACACAGGCTGTAGTGGAGCAGGGTGTGTGGGCCTTTAAAAAGGGTGTTTTTAAGAAGAGGTGTTCAGTACTGGCTTGGCAAAGAAGGCATATGAGATGGCCTGATGTTAGGTAAGCATGTCTAGTGCAAATTAGGGTTATAACATGTAGCCTAGGAGAGGTGAACTCTTTCATCAAATATTGTCTTATTATTTCTTTTATTTTATGTTGTGTTATCTCACATTATTCTGCAAATTATTAATCATTTCATGAAGTTTTCGATAAATAAAAGATTCAACAAAAATTTCAATATGATCAAGAAATATTATGAATCAGGTTAGATGTTAACATGTGTGTTTGAAGAATAATTTAGCATCCAAGGATTTTTGGATCAAGTTGGTATTAGATCTTATTTTGACAAGTGTTTGCAAGTGAATGTGACAAGGTCCAAGACTCAAGTTGGTGGAGGTGTTTGAAGACTCCTTGTTTAAGATATTTTTGTTATACAAGACAACATGAGTAAATTTCTCATGAAATTAAGGCTTCATAGGGGCATGAACCAACATATTTAGAAGGATAATTTTGAATTAAGGATACAACTACAATCTCTAGAGTAGGAGAAACATAGGAATCAATATCGATTGATATGTCACGAAGAATTCCTTAGAGGTATTATTCATGAATTGGAAAGAGAGTTGTAGACTAAGGACCATATATTGGCACCATTTTATGAAGCTGGGAAAGTGGAGAATGAAAATTCTCCTATACAAGAGAGACTATCTCCTACAAAAGGTTTACAGAAAGTAACCAAGGAAGATAATTCATCATATTTTTCTTCTCCCTGTAAATATAAAGAATGTTCTAGAATAGTTGAAGTAAGGATAAATTCAAATGAAGATGTCCTTCATAAGCATTATTTCCTACTAGATCATACTTTCAGCCCAGGGAAAGGTATGAAATGCAAGACATCTCCAAGAAGAGATAAGCATTCGAGAGAGAAAAGGTCATTTTCCAAGACAAAATAATAGGGAAAGTGTCAATAAAGGATTGTGGTTCAGAGACAGGAACAAGAAATTTTGCTCTTATTGTGGTAGGAGTGGACATCATATAGATAATTTTTGGAAACTTTATCCACACTTTTTTCCAAATTAGAACCATGAATATGTAAAGGAACTTACAAGAAGACAAGTAGCAGCCTCAAGTGAAGTTGATAGTCTTGTTGAAATATTCGACAGAGAGTTCTTCTTAATGGTTGGTCTTAACAATGTAGTGTATGAAGACATCGAGGTATGGTTCATGGATAGTGGATGATCTCGCCACATGATAGGAATGAGATCAATATTCCTTAATTTCTCATAAATTGACACAAATTGCTATGTAAGATCTGGAAATAACACTAGAAAAGCAATAAGAGGGTTTGGATATGTAAGATTCCAACTCGAGTTAGGAGGATTTCTGGGAATAGAAAATATGCTAGATGTTCCATATTTGAAAGTAAAATTACTCTCAGTTTCAACTTTCAAAGATGAAGGATATCCATTTGTGTTCTAGGATGGACAGGTACTAGTGTATTCAGAGAAAGCTACTCAAGACACAACAATGGTGCTTGGTGTTCGTAAGGAGAGACTATATAGGTTGCTTTGACAGCCTATAATTGGATCCAATGGCTATTTGGATTTAGCAATAGATTCAATGTTGAGTCAAGAATCATTGCTAGAGGCATTGGAATATATAAGAAGTTGTGAGACTCCTTCCAGTACTATTGGAAAAATGATTCTGTGAAGAAGTTGCCTATCTTTGTCCCTGGATAGGTATCAAAAAAATTCCATTTTGGAAATAATTTGTAAAATATGTATATTTCTAAAATAAAAATGTTAGTATGCATATGTAAATACGTTCTAAAAGTCTATTTCCATTGTTGTAATAGAGGGAGTGAGAGGAATATTGTAGGTATTTCTAAAGTCCTTCGACATCAATGTAGACAATTGTTATTGTATTGTCTTATTATTAGCTAAAGAACTGCATATGGATTGAATTGTCGATGTAATATCATTCTTATTCTAAAGTACCAAAGGTAAAGGAACAAAAGAATGAAGGTAGTTGGAACATGTAGATCAAGAGCAGGAAGAGAATCACAACTATGCAATGTATTCCTAGAGCTAGTAAATAAATAGTCTTCTTCATGTGAAGATGAAAGGTAAAATACTTGTAAAGATGTACGCTTATGCTATGAATATAGTCAAGATGTTATGTTATGTTCATGTAGATGTATACATTAAGCAGAAGCAAGTCAAGCAGTACAAATGTTTGTGGAAAACATGATTGGGTTTGATTTCAGGGCAGGAGAGAGGAAATGAACATGGAATTCATTTAGAGACTCCTATAGATACATCAATATTACAGGAACAATTAATCCATATGGGTGAGGAATGGATCAACATTCGACTTGGTTTCATGATTACCAAGATGGACTATCTTCATCAGAAGAGGATATGGGAGTGGATGTTCATTCATGATTCAGATCTATATATTCCATAGCAAAGAGTCAGTGAGAAAACATATGTTATGAAGGAATCAATGAGATAGAATCAGAGCTAGATCTAAACTAACACTAGTAGCCAGAAGCAAAGAGCCAGAGTCATAGCTATTGCCAGGAGCTAGAGTCAGATGATTCAGATTATTTTTGGCACAAAATGAGAGTGAAGATATAATAAATAAATGTACAGAGATATCTCGGATATCCAATAATATAACATAAATGTATCAAATATGCAACCATAAACAAAGAGATACAATAATACACAATTTCTATTAATGAGAAAAAATGTACAAAGATTGTAAAAATACAGAGTGAAAGACTCGCTAGAATGGTGGGAGCTTGTCTCTGGGAAGAGATGTGACGAATTGTAACATCCCTCTCTTGCGTGCACTGAGAAGACTTATTCTTTGAGGAAACTTGCGTGCAAGTGATCCGGGTCATTATACTATTGGTTGTTTTTACTATGATTATGAGATATTGTGGATTATGATATGTTATTTTTGTCATATTTACATCGACATGTGCTATTGATGGGGTTCTCCTTAGTGTGCAGGACTCTGGACATTGAGGATGTCAAGGCATCAATGAAACCCCTTGGACTCTGGATTGAGTCAGGGAGTGGATCTTTATGGTTTGAATGTTGTTGATGTGGCATATGTACATATGATAAGATATTATGATGTTGATTGTTATTGCTGACATGATCTGTTGATGGATGCAGGCTAATGATAGCTTGTCGACCAGACCCATATTTGTAGTGAAGGGGTCATGCACAAAAACCAGAGACATTGAGAGAGAGTTGTGGCAACAGCCCTGCCACATCCTACTAGCACTCCCACAGTGGCTCGAACTATAGGTTAACGATTACCTAGTTCAAGATGACCCACAATGTTGTGAGGGCATACTGTGATAGTCACTCACGATGATTCTAAGGGGTACGCAATAAGGTAAGGTCCTTATTCCTTAGAGGCCTTTAGTCTCCCACAAGATCACCTGACGAAGTATTGACTCCAGGGGTTTGACTTCTACCAAATTCAATCAAGAGGCGAGTGGCACCCTTGGAGCACGTAGTGCATCTTGAAGGGCACATCATGCAAAGAAAATGGAAAGAGGTGAGTGACACACTTGGAGCACATAGTGCGTCTTGAAGGGCATGTTGCACAAAGAAAATAGAAGGAGGCAAGTGGCACCCTTGGAGCACATAGTGTGTCCTAAAGGGCACGTCGTAATTTTAACTATGGTAAGTTAATAAACTTAATGCCTAGAAAACTATGCCTCCTTAGGACTTGGTCGACCTTAAAATGAATGATGTGTTTAATGACTAATTTTCCCTTAAGAATTGTCACCAAGCCTAGTTAATTGAAAACGTAGGTCTTAGTAAAACCTTAGAACAAAAAAAAACTAATTAGACATATAATCGAATTAAAGTGGAAATTTTAATTCCCTAAGGGTCTTTTATAAAATTTTAATTCACTAAGGTTCTTTTTATAAAATTTCAATTCACTAAAGGTTCTTTTATATCTAATAAGAGAAATTCAAACTTTAACTATTAAAGTAAAAATTATAATGGAGGATTAAATTCATAAAAAGAGTAAATGGTTATTTGTCTAAAATTGCTAATTATGAACTTAGTTAAAAAAATAAAATAGGGAAACTAAAAGAAAAAGGGAAACTAAAAGAAAAAGGGAATTTAAAAGAAAAAGGGAAACTTAACGAAAAGGGGAAACTTAAAAGAAAAAGGGGAATGTCTAACTTAGTAATGAATCTAGCCTTGGAACTTTCTATTTATGAACTCAACTAGGATTTAAGTAAGGCGTAACTCATTTAAAAATTGTAAGGGAATAATGGTACACCAAGGAGTTTTTTTAGGAACGCTTTTAGGTGGGTGAGGGAAATAGACAAATTTAATTAATTAATAAAATTCATTTTCTGGTGCAACTAGGGGATTGGGCAACATGTGTATGGGGGAGGATTTTCGAAATTAATTAAATGAAAAAGGGAATCTAATGAGGGTTTTAGAAAACTAATGAATAAGAAAACTCTATAAAAATGATGGCGGAGGAGGAGTGTGCATCACCTGTGGCTTGCGTAACGTTACGCTACTGAAATTTTATCTTGACTGAACTTTCTCTTGTGGGAGTTGGGATACCCAGCTCGGGTAACGAGTGGTAGCTCGACCTTTTAAGGTGAGTTGGGTGCTAGCATTCTCTGGTATTGTGTGCGTGGCCCCTTTGCAGGCTAGGAGGCTCAGGGGGAAAAAGAGTACCCCTAGTGTTGGGTGGGAGGTATCGAAGATGTCTCATCGGTCAACAAGACGGAGTTGGACATGTTAGAAAAGCAGGACCGTGGAGCAATAAAATAAAAGAAATGCGGAAAAAAAACACAGAAGATACACAATACAATAGAGACACAGATTTACGTGGTTCACCCAGTGTGGGCTACGTCCACCAGAGAAATTACCAGGTCCTTCCTTTATTATTATCCGGCATATGAAGGGATACAACCTACAACAAACCTGTTGTAACTTCCTCTTCTTTCTCTCACAGTCTCCTATCTCATAATACAATATTCGCCATCAACCATAGCTGCAATACATTTCCCTCATAAAAGAGGGTTGCCTTCTAAGGAAAAAAACCCTAACATAATCTCTACCGTTAGATCTGTGACCTTATAATGAACGGTCCAGATTTACAATGAAATTACAATATACATTTACAAGGCAATTTTTCCTTCGAGGGATTCGCCCCCGAACCCTCGCTTGCCCCCAAACCCCCCCAGCCGGGGGGATATCCCCCCTGGACCCCGCAGAGGGGGTACCCCCCCTCTGCACTCCCCCACGTGGAAGAGTGTACATACTTTTGGGGTGTAAATACTTCATGGGGTATAAACATGGATGAAAGCAAGGACCTCTGAATCAGGAAGATAATTAGGATCCAAAACTAACAGGACAGAGCGCGAGCACAAGCGCAGTACATTCACTTACAGTTATTCGCATTTGGCTATGGTATGCATGTGCTTAATTTGTACTAGATAATAGCACAATTTCTTGTTCGTGCATTTTTTTATTGTTGAAATCTCGCTTGCGTAGATGTTGTTAAAAGAAAAATACTCGTTTAGTTATGCAAATGAAATTCTATCTGGGTGATAGTGTGTCGTGTGAAATTGCAAAAGGGTCACTAAATTTATGTTTATGAGCTTCATTTTATTACTATGTTTTATTGTAGTTTCTGGTTTTGGTTGGGAATTTCACTGTGTTGTATTATTACCGAGGAAGACTTTGTTTTGGTCTTGGGCCATTTTTTATTTTACTTTGTGTTTTTATTGTTTTTAATACAAAGCAATTGTGTTTTTATCTTCCATTCCCTTATCCTTTAAGTTATTAGTTCGTGCCTGAGCAGTCGGCCAGGAGCCGAATCGAGTGTCTTTCACTCCAGTGTTAAAGATTTAGATTCAAATGCCTTGATTTCCTGTGCATGGATAATAACTGTAGGAGTGTTTCTCTACCCAGAAAGGAATTCTCTCCTGGGCGTTTATTCCCTCCTTAGCCTCTGCGATTATTGTGATTTTTTTCTCTCTCAAAAGAATGCAAAAGTTGCTTGGAAATAAGCTCTAACCTTTGACAATAAATGAAATATAAACCCCGCATAGTTATTGATCTTAAAACATTTTATGTTCAAGAATTCAGAAGGGAGGTATGGAAATCTGATCCAGATGGGAGTGTCTATGGACATATCTATTCTTTGGTCAACCCAGTGATTCAGTATTTATTGAAGAGTTGTCCATTAAACGATTTGTTGTATAATCTATTTTTATTTAAACGATTTGTTGTATATTTTACTCATTTGGATACATTTCTTATTGGTTTAGTTAAATGCGATGTTATAAATTGTTGATCGAATAATTTAGTTGATCTTGAGCCAAATGTTTAGTTTCAATCTTATTCTGAAATATATATTTGTTAAACGCATGCACGCATAAATTGAATGCTTTAAACAAATTTAAAATATATATGAAAGTTGATCATTCTTAATATCATTTATATGGTACAATAGAAAATAATAGATGTATCGTACATTTATTGATTCTACTGTTTGTTTGAATTCTCATACTATATGATTGGCATATGGCGAATCGATGTAAATATTTTGGATTTTGTTTTTTTTAATAATGTTGGGAAGCTCTCCATGAATTGACGTATATTCCTGTAAACGAGTGCACATAATTACCCGTCCAGTAAAATGGTGGTTATTTTAAGATCCTCTGTGAGTTTATTCAAGTCTCTTATGGAGATATGTACAAAAATTGTGTCATTGATGATAGATCTGTTAATTTGGCTGATTTATTTAAATAGGTACGGAGTACCCTCTTGAGTAGTGAATATTTCTGTGTAAAATTCTTTGTACTTTAACATTTGACTAAGGTGCCAATAAATCCTACTTGGTCTCTTTCCACAGTAATCCTAGTGAATCGATGATGATCAAGAGTGTACTCCTGTTGTGTAAATCTCCTGATTCAAGATTTCTAGTAAGCTTGTGCCCCAAAACCAACCTTTTGGATTTGTTTTTGATCCTCAAAAGGAACATGCACAAGATTTCTTCCGCTTTGGTAAAGTTGTGTAAGGGTAAAATACGTTATCTCTTCTAATGTCGTAATGCAGTGTAATGTGTTACACTGTAGTGATCGCTAAAATCCCACCTTTCTAATTGGACTTCATTCCTTGGCATATTTTACTGTTCATTTTATTTAACCCTTGGATCTTTTTAAACATAGTAATTTTTTTTTTTAGCCGTCCTCATG
>JZKD02S1868144.1:0-38713 GCA_000966675.3 Picea glauca
TCTAACTCCTTAGGAATGAGGAGATATGAACTTATCCATCAGACAACCTAGCCACAAAATTCAGGTCGGCTCAACTAGTCTTTACAAGTCATCCCTAAAAGTGAGGAAAAAATAATATGAATACACGATATATGCATGCATTTGAAGAGTATATTGAGGTGTGCTACAGGATTTGGGGCGTCTTTTTGGGATCTAAAGGTGTGCAAGAGAAGTATGGGGGATTTTCTTGTGGTTTTTCTTGTTCTTAAGGTGTGCTATGAAGGACTGAAAGTCTATGATGTTGCAAAGTGTCTTGTTTTGAGGTTGTGATGATGCGGTCTCGGATCATATTCTAAGAATGATGTTATGAGTATTTTTAGGACATGAAGGATAAATGTGACTAGGGTTTGAATGTTTGTTTGTGATATAAATCATGCAGGTGAATTCAGAAGTACTATGTGTATGAGGATCTTATATTAGTGTCTATACATATCTTAGTGAGTTGGTGCTCAGGTGAGGATATTGGTGTCTCCAATAGGTTGGTTCCTACATAATATCTTGTTGAGTTGGTGCTTAGTTGAAGAGATTGGTGTCTCTAGTAGGTTGGTACCTATAGGTGTTGTTGAGTTGGTGCTTAGCTAAGGGGATTGGTGTCTCCTGCAAGTTGGTGCCTACAAATATTATACCAGTAGGTTGGGGCCTACATGAATTTATAAACATAAGTTTTATGTTTTTCTCTCGATTGGGTTTCCATTTTAAAATATGTGCATTGTGATATGTGATTATTGTTTCTCAACTAATGAATGATTAATGAATGGTTAAATACAGTAAAAATTATAGTATATCGATTCACCCCTCCCCTCTCAGTATAAGCATAGTTCAAAAATTAGTATCAGAGTAGGTTCCTTCAGAAACATTCTAACCACAGGAAGGTAGATCTCGAGAACACGCATGGCTAGTCAACAGGGTTTCTTCACAAACATGGGTCCATCGTTTGATGAAACAAACTATGCATTATGGAGTATAAGTGTATCACACTCGACCATCCAAGTCGGGCCATGCTACTACAATGATGCTCTATTCAAGCTCATTGGTAGTGTCCCCATCCATCCCAGAGTCAGTCCATGCCACCTTACAAAAAGACTCACTTTCATATGCGGAAAATATCATACTTAATAAATTAAAAGCAAACATCTACTTTATGTTAACATACATAGAATTATGCGGAAACGTACAGTAAATAAAAACATCTGTAACATACAACATGTAATTAAGCATGTATAAAGAGTACTCATATGTTTAAGAAGGCAACCAACTATGTGTATACCTTCCATGAACCTCCCAGCCTTAAACCATGTTGCTCCAAGCTATCAACAGTGGGTCACCCCCAAGATGGGACTAAACTCCACCCAGGGTAAAGGGAATCCTAGGCTAGGCTAGGGTTACAAATTCTCCATGAAGGATTCTATCCCTAGGAGTCCACTCATGACCACAACTTATAGTCCCTCATTCCCCACATGTTTTTCCCACACAAGGAGTGTGCCCCTTCTCTTCTCGACAATCCTTCGGCTACCCCACTCCCCTTCCAGGGCTTCAACAACAAGTCGGACAGGAAGTCTCAAAGCACTACAACTGTCGTGAGGATCCCTCTGGGAAAATCACTTCCCCAACAACCTCTCTCACCTAGAGAGATTTTCTCACAGGCCTGACAACCTTCTTCTTCAGTCTAGCTCCCAGGCCAATCCAGTCAGAGTAATAACAGCAGCAAAATCAGGTATGGGCTCTGGTAATGAAAGCAAGCCACACCAGTCCAGGGAAAAGTGTGGGCAACAACAGAAAAATGGCTAGGGTGATATATGGCTTAGGAACTATGTAGTCGTGATATGATTCACATGATTAAAATGGGTTATCTTCACAAGGTTTTCAAGTTTCAGAGCTTGCAGGATTGTTGCATAGGTCAACAAGAGAGGTAATGGCTCCTTGTGTCCATGAGTGAGTGCATGGGAAGCCAGGAAAGAATGGTAAGAATCCCCACAACGAACTAATTGTCCTACATATAATTTCATGTGCCAAGATTGACACATGGCTCTCTTGGGACTCGTTCCTCTCCACTTGGAGTTCGCTCCTTTCCCCAAGGGAACTTAGGATAATAGGATTTATTTCCCAAACCTTAGTCTTTTAGGAAATATATTATAATATTCCCTTAGAGATAAGCCCACAAGATTAGCCATTTTCCTAGCCTCTTAGCACTCTCTTTCCCTACCTAGTGGAGCTTAGTCCCCCATAACTCTTTCTTTGTGGTCGCTCTACACACAACGATGTATTTATATTAATGATATGAGTATTCACATATACAAAAACAGGCTCACTAGCCTTTAACATCTAGGCTCTCTGGCCCAATCATCACATAATCCCCCTAGCTTATAAACACTTCACTCACCAGCCTATAAACATAAGTACAATTCAATAGGGGCTCATCCTTGGGGTATTACAATCCCCTCCCCTTATTTATGCACTTTCCTTAAAGCATCATATTTACATATTACAACAAGATTTTCAAAAATATTCAAAAAGATGTGGGTATTCTTCCCGCATGTAATCTTCATGCTCATAAGTTGAATCCTCAAGACCCTACCAACTCCATTGGACCTTTACAATCTCTATGGATCTATTCTAGACCTGCTTGATCTTCTGGTCCAGTATGCACATTGGATGCACCTAAAAAATGCCTTCTTTCTCCACCTGAATCGCATTCCAATCAATAACATGATTAGCATCAGGTATATATTTTTTGAGCAATGATACATGGAATACATTATGAATAGTCATACATGCAGGTAATGAAAGCATATAAGATACATTCCCAATCCTTTCTAGGATTTCAAATGGCCCACGGTAACAAGCTACCAATTTGGAACAATTTCCCAACTTTAGGGAACTTCTATTGGCCTTCACTTTCAGAAACACATGATCACCAATACAGAATTCTCTGTGAATTCTGCCCTTATCAACGTGGCTTTTCTTCATGTCTTCAGAAGCCTTTAAATTATGCTTTATCTTTGACATCTTCTCTTCCATTTCTCTGGGCAACTCTAGTCCAACTACTGCTCTATCTTCTAGGTTGTCCCAGCTTACTGGTGCATTGCACTTTTTGCCATAAAGTGCCTCAAATGGGCTCATCTTCATAGATGCTTGGTGCCCATTATTGTAAGAAAATTCTACCAAGTGTAGATAGTCTTCCCATTTATATGGTTTGTCCATCACATACATTCTTAGCATATCCTCTATCACTTGGTTCACCCTTTTTGTTTTCCCATCAGACTCGGGATGATAAGTTATGATAAAGTTCATATTTGTTATGAACCCTTTGAATAATCCCTTCCAGAACTTTGAGGTGAATTTTGGGTCTCTGTCAGACATAATTGTCTTGGGTATTCCATGCAAGCATGCTAATTCCCTCATATAAATATCAGCAGCATTGGTTTCCTTGTGAGTAATCTTCATTGGAATGAAATGAGCAACTTTAGTAAGCTTGTCCACCACCACCATGATAGAATCATGATGCTTTCTTGTTCTGGGAAATTTGGTGATGAAATCCATTGAAACCACTTCCCACTTCCACTCATGAATGAAAAATGGCTGCAGCAACCCAGCTTGGTGTCTATGATCAGCCTTGACCTTTTGACACTCTAGACATTTAGCAATGTACTCAGCAATTTCCCTCTACATGCATGGCCAATAGTATTGGCTCTTGCAAAAGACATTGGTTTTTTGATATCCTGGGTGTCAAACATAAGGTACATTATGCATCTCTTTCAGGATCATACTCCTCAATTCATGAGAATTGGGTACATAAATTATGTTCATGTATAAGAGAATTTCATCATTTCCCAATTTATAATCTTCAACTTTCTGTTGCATTTTACCTTGTTGTAATTTTGTTACTATCTCCATGAACTAAAAATATGCTTTTGCAGCCTCAGAAATTTTGCCTTTAAGATCAGTTTGATACATGTTAATGGTTGTAGCATGCACTCTCCTGCTGAGTGCATCGGCCACTTTGTTCTCTTTTCCTTTGATGTGCTTGATATCAAAGTCATACTCATAGAGAAACTCTAACGATCTACTTTGTCTAGCATTTAGAGTTGGATGATCAAATAGATATTTCATACCATTATGGTATGTCCTCAGCTCAAACCTCTTTCCCATGAGGTAGTGCCTCCACTTCTTCAAGTCATGTACTATGGCTGCCAACTCCAAATCATGAGTGGCATAGAGCCTTTCATGCTCTTTCAATTTTTTGGATTCAAAAGATACCACAAAACCATTTTGTCTGAGGACTCCACCAAGTCCTTCTTTGCATGCATCTGTGAAAACCATGAAATCCTCATTAGGATCTGAAATTCTCATAATTGGAGCACTGGTTAACAACTGCTTCAATTTCTATAAGCTCCTTTCACATTCTATTGTCCATTGAAACTTCACCCCCTTCCTTTGCAAGGAAGTGATCGAGTGAGAAATACTTGAAAACCTTGCAATGAATCTTTTGTAGTAGCCAGCTAGACCCATGAAGGATCTGATTTCTATCACATTCTTAGGTGTTTTCCACCCTTTAATAGCTTCAATATTTTCAAGGTCCATTGCTATCCCTTCTTCGGATATGATATGCCCCAAATAGTGAATTTGGTTCTAATAAAATGAGCACTTTCTCAATTTGGCATATAACTAGTGCTCTATTAACACTTGTAACACCATCCTCAAGTGATGCTCATTTTCTTCTTCTGACTTGGAATATACAAGGATGTCATCCAAAAATACAATGACAAGCTTCTCTAAGTATTCCCGAAAAACACCATTCATCAAGCACATGAAAAAAGCTGGTGCATTTGATAGCCCAAATGGCACCACTGTGAACTCGTAATGACCATACCTTGTCCTAAAGGTAATCTTGTTGATGTATTCATCTTTGATTCTTACCTAATGATAACCATATATGAGGTCAATCTTTGAAAATATCCTTGCATCCTTCAACTAATCAAAGAGATCATCAATCCTTGGCAAAGGATACTTGTTCTTTATAGTTACCTTGTTCAATTGTCTAAAGTCGATGCAAAATATCAATGTCCCATATTTCTTCTTCATAAATAAAAATATGGCACCCCAAGGTGACACACTTGGGGATATATACCCCTTCTTCAGAAGTTCTTCAAGATGCATTTGCAGTTCCTTCAGCTCTGGTGTACTCATCCTGTAAGGAGTCTTGGATATTGGAGTTGCTCCAGGCTCTAAGTTTATAGAGAAATCAATATCTCTCTTTGGGGCTAGTCCAGGTATATCCTTGAACACATCCTCAAAATCTTTCAGGACTGCATGATTCTCAATATTTGGCACCTTATCCTTGGGTGCTTCCCCCATATGAGCTGCAAATATTTGGCAGCCCTTCCTGTAACACTACTTCAGCTGCATTGCTGAGATCTCTCAGATAGTAACTACCCTTTGAATTCCTTGGATTGTTCTTGGGTTCCCTTCCTCATTCAGGCAAGTAAATTCCTTGTATGATAGTCTAAGAAAACATGGTGTTGTTCCAACCAACCCATACCAATTAGACAACCATATGAACCCAAGGGTAGGATGTTCAAATCTTCCTTGGTACTTAGACCATTCATGTGCACTGGACATGATTTAACTAGCTCAATAAATTTTCTCTTGGCTCCTGTAGCCAGCTGCACCAAACAATATTTCCCATGCTTGTTTCTTGGAAATTGCAATCTCTCCACCACCTTAGGATCTGTGTAACTATGACTATATCCTGAATATATTAAAATAGTAAGGGCATGGTTATTGATCATACCTTCTACTTCAATCATGTGTGATTGAAACTATACTTTCTTGTTGTCCAGGGCTGCATAGATCATTGGAACACTTCTTCCCATGTCATCCATTGTTTCATCTTGTTGTTCATTGTGGACATCTCTCACTTTGTCATTCCTGTGAGGGAAATTTCTATACATATGATCTCCTTTACAACCCCAACATTGAATGGGTGTATGCATTGGCCTTTGCCCACCTGTCTCAGTCATTCTGGGATCTCTAGAGGTTTGTTGTCCTTAAGAACTATTTATGAGGAAGGGTTGATTGTTCCCCTTCTTTCTCTGTTCCATATTGAATTTCTTCTTGTCTTCCCAAGATCTTTGAAAAGTAGGCTTTCCCTTATGTTGATCGTATAAGCACTTGGCTCTTCTTATGGTTTCCTCCAAAGTTTTAGGATCATCATATTGAATTTTATCATTGATGAAATATGGCAGCCCACTCAAATATCTATGGATCTTAACCATCTCATCTTTGATGAAGGAGACATACGTCAATATTTACAAAACTTTTATTTCATACTCATCAATGGTCGTGTTGCCTAGTTTGAGTTCAAAGAACTATTTCATCTTTTTGTCATAATACCTCTTGTTCAAGTATTTCTTCTCAAAATGCTTCTTGAATTCCTTCCATGTAACATTTTTCTCTATGATGTGATGCACTTGCACAAGTTGATCCCACCACATGGATGCCTTTCCTTTAAGCTAGTAGATAGCAATTCTTCTTTCTGCATGAGAAGAATAATTATGCAATTGGAAATATTTTCTCATTCCAAACAACCATGTCTCGACATCTTAATCTTTCTTATGCTCTCCATCAAAGGCAGGAGGTTTGATCTTGTTCATTTATCATCTCAATTCATCCACCCCAAACCTCTTATGATGCTTTCTAACAGGATATGGACTTGATTTGTTGTGTTCTCTCCTATTGGAATGTCTTTGGGAGTAATGGTGATGTCTACTACCACTCCTTCTTCTTCTTTTCTCATCAGGGGACCTATGGCTTCCTAATTTGTTGGAGCCACTCTCCTTATCCAATTTCTTTTCAAGTATGTCCAGGCTCTGCATTAACTTCATATTGAAGTCTTCTTTCTTCTCTTTAGCTTTCATAAGCCTTTCAATATCATCCTTGTGACTCTAGACATCTTTCTACAAATTTCTAATGGTCTCTACCATATTCATGTTATCATTCTTTCCTTCTCCATGTCCATTGGAGTAGGTTCCTTCATACCCAAATGGACATTCATTCCTATGATCTCATATTCCTAGATGTAATCCCCTAGTGTATCATCCATATCACTACACTATGTGTTGATCTGATCTGATCAATCGACTGTTAATTCTACAAAATGTGCAGCCAACATAACCTTGTCAAGCTAACTGATTCAACAATTTTATAAAAACATGAACCATTCTGGTTCAATAATATATCAGATTCCTTTCTTCTAATTTTCTGAAATATTGAATGTTCAGCCCAATTTTCTGGGTGAGCATTTATGTTCTATTGTCCCAGATCTTTCCAATGACTGCTCCCTTGCTCAATTCTGAATTTTGAGCAGGAAGTTATGGATTTTTGAGCAATTGTGCTTCCTGGGAGGTAATCCCTGTACAGTTCTTCTTCTTTCTTAGAGTCGAATTGGCCCTTGGACCTTTGCTAGATCCACTCATGTTGGTTATAATATCTCTACGTTTATACCTTTGACTTGATTGACCCAAGGTTCATGTCTACTGGGGTTCCAACAAAGCCTCTAAAACTATCGTCTCTCCTGGTAAACCAGAAGGCAACGCAGTGCACAGAGTGCACTGCGCGGTCTCACCTGAGATAGTCTTAATGGGTGACTGCAATACTCAAGTGTTTGTAGTCCAAGATTGAGTGGAGATATGAGAAGTGTCCGTTGAGAGTTCTAATTACTTATTAAAGCAACATATTGTTATTCATGATCATGCATGCAATACAATCAACTCATTCAATCATCATGCTAATACCTACTCATAAACAATAAAAGAGATACAAACATTCAATCACATAACACATATTTTACCATGGTTCACCCCCTCCTGGGATACGTCCACAAAGATCTGGATCTTAAGCTCTTCTATTATAGCAGTTCCAAAACTACAGCACCACACGCTTTACAACTTCTCTAAGTCGGGCCGAGATCTTGTTATGAGGTGGACTAGATCACACCAGGCTTCTCAGCCTGTGATCTAACCCTCGAGATCTACCCTTTTGGACCTCTCCATCTCAACAACTTACAAAATTAGGTCATATACAAAAATATTACAACTAGCTATCAAAACAGGACTCCTCCTCAAGACCCTCTATGTCTACCTCCATCTCCCTCTATGAGACCTAGGTATCTATATGTATATGTTTCTAGATCATCGGCCATTACAATGTATTAAAAAAACCCTAACCCTAACGTCGTTATCTCTTCCATGCATGCGCACATGTTGCTCTTACTTACAACTATCATTTTCCTCGTGCATGCCTTCCTTCCCCAAAATAACCTTTCTTTCTGCTTTGTCTTGCTTTCAACAGGCCCCCAACACTGACATGTGGCTCGTCCCTAGCCACCTAACCTCTGTGTGCTTTGTCAATCTCCCTAGTGATCGCTTGGAACTTCTCCATGAGTTTTGTTGCTTGCATTTAGGCCTGCGCGGTATTCTCATTGAGTGCGTCCAATACCTGCACTGCAATCTCGTCGTTGACCAACCTTCCACATGTTGGCTGGGTTTGTGCCATATATGCTTTGGCTTCCTCTGCCTATGAAATGACTTATGTTGCTCACTCCGGGGGCCATTCCATTTGAGCCTGACGCTCCTGTTTCTGCGTCTGCACAATTATGAGTTATGTCTGCAGTTTCTTCATGTCTTGCGCCCCTTTGACGCGCTCTATGAGTGACATTGTCTTCTACCTCTACTTGAGGTCTTGGATAGATGCACTTATCCTTTCTCCTTCTTGGTCCCACTGTTGGACCTGTTGATCCTCTTCCAGCTTCACCCAAAGATACGCTGCTTTCTCGAACAAGTTGTCCGCTATGTGGGCTTGTCATTCTATCTCCTGTATCTGCTATGTTGCATCATGCTTCCTTTGCTCCCTCACCTCCGGTGGAGTGGTAGGTGTGAGCTGCTCCCAGATATTCTTGATCTCCTGTTGGTATTGATTGATTGTCAGCACAATCTAATCAATATTCTTTGTTGCTGTGAGTTCAGTTGTCTATGTGGTCTTTGGAATCTACTCGTAGGATACGACCACTTTCTGCTCCACTCCCTTCATGTGTTCCCTCTCCTCTTTGGTATCGAGCTTGGCCTTCTCAAATGCCAATTCTAGCTCATCCTGTTTATCCTTTACCTGTTGTAGTTCGGTTGTATATGTGCATGCATGAGACTGTACCTCTTATGTAACGTTGACTTGTAGTTTATACAGAGCCTTGGTTGGTATCTGTGGCAATACCAGCTACAATTGATCCAAGTTCTTTAGGGGTGTCTGCCCCATGATTTCATCCATGCGCAGCATGCTGGGTGTGACATGAAATTTTGAACTTGGCTATGCTATCGTCTAGACTGTGTCTCGCTCTCTTTCTTCTGGTTCTCCTCCTATATGTGATGCTAATGGGCCTGTTTCTATGCTATTGTCGATTTTCTGCACTTCCCTGATCTGCCTCAGGAGTTTTCGCATGTCTACCATCTCTTCTTCAATTCTGTCCCTTTGGCATGCAACATTCTCAAAATCCTCGAATGTGTGATCTTGAACCACTTGGGCCACCATTTCTGCATCATCCTCCGTGATCGTGTATTCTGGAGGCATCCTATGTGCCTTTGTCTTCTTGCGTGCACCCCCCGTCTCAATGGCTATCCGCTTAGTCTGGCCTGGATCTTGTGGAGTAGGACTTGATGTAGTCCCCTGCGTTGCCTCGACCTGTTTCTGTTGTACTTGGGGAACCTGTGTATTGTTCTTCTTCCTTGTATGGACTCTTGTCTTGGATGCCCCCCCTTTCTTATGTTGTGGTTTAGTCTAGCATGTCCTTGGCTTCTTGGGCACCGTGACTTCCTAGGGTTGTGTCTGTTCCTGCCCTACCTCCTCAGCATGTGTATATTCATGTCTTTCCTCCTCCTCCTCTACCCCTGCAGGTTGGTTTTCATAAGGCCCCTGAGCCAACTGTTTTTTTTGTTGTTTCCTAGATTTTATTAGGGGTGTGTTATTTGAGTCTGATTCTAGGTCAGCCATAGGTTGATTGTTTATTGTTACTTACATAGAATTTTTATCGTGGTTGAACTATCACATCAATCCCATCAATTACGATAAGTAGAGCCTATTACAGAGGTGGAACCGCCTCTAAAGTGGTGTCATATTTGTGACGAAGACTCTGAAGGTTCCTATATGTGGTTTGACGAAGATGGCTTGGTTGAGGTAGAAGTGGTTGATGAGCATCCTCCACCCAACTTCAATCCACATTTAACTCAACCGGACACCCCTTTACTAGTCCAAATGAGGGACATTTTTAGTGAGCCTTTTTCATTATTCAATCATCCTCCTACCATGTCTAGACCTAGTGCAGATGAACCCGTAAGCCCATCCTCAAGTGGGATTGGAGGAAACTCATCCAGGGGCATCCCAATCATGTCCTCATTTCCACCCCTTAGATCCATTGGACCTCCACCGTTCATACCTTTTGTTTTTGGTTCCTCCATGTGGGGGACGTCATCTATATTTTCGACTCCATTTGTTAGTATACCTATTGTGCACATGCCCATCCCATATACTTCTATGCCCACTTATGGATTCTTTTCCAATGGGGGTTTGAGCTTTGGTTACAGCATGGTAAGTGGAGCTCCTTCCACTTTCTCCAATCCATTGATTGGCCCGGCGTCATCAGGGGAAGGTATACCTTTCGGATGGATTATGCCTAGTGCGTTTGGGGCTATCCCTAGTCAACATGGGGGAGCAGTAATTTTGAAGGATTTCCTTTTCCATGGGTCAGTACACCTTTTCTATGCGGGCACATACCTTGGGGGAAATTGGAGTTTTCCCTTTGTCCATACATCTAGTCCTAGGGTTTCTTCCTCGAGACTAGCACTGGGAACCCTTTTCCTGGAGGGTCCATTTTCTCCCCTGGGATGTTTTTTGGTGGTGGGAGTAGTCATGCTCCTACTAGTTCCACCATCCCTAGGGGCACCCACTCTCCAACCAATTCTTGACCTTCCAGCAGCACCAACATAGGGGGACTGCAAGGTCCATCTAGGAAAGCAGAGACTTCACCTCCTTCCCAGTATCCATTCACACATTGTCATTTCTTGCAATGCTTGACTTACCAGATTTATCATGATTGACGGATGACCCTATTTCCCATGATCCCTCATGGCCCATGATGCCATCAAAACTCCCATCAGACATTCTAAAGTTTGACAGTAAGCCGGGAGAATACCCCTCCACACACATCATGGCATACCATTTGTGGTGTTGCTCCAATTCTTTAATGGATGATAGTGTGAGATTGTGTCTTTTCTAGAGATCCCTAACTGGAGCCACTGCCAAGTGGTATCTTGAACTGAAGGGTGATTATTTTAGAAGCTTCAATGACCTAGAAATGGCACTTTTAACACATTACCAACTACCTATTCAGTATGAGATAGGAACAAAGATTTTGACTTCCCTGTGTCAAAACAATGCCACCCATATTTCTGATTATATACATGAGTGGCGGAGGAGGCATAGGGTGATTAAAAATTAGATTTCATACAAGATCCAAACGGAGTGGTTCACTAAGTCCCTCTTACCACCCATTTCCAGGGATGTAGCTATGGTCGGGTTGGCCACCGAAGATAAAGCCATCTTTCATGCCCAACATTTGGATTTGATTTATTCACAGTCGGGTATTCTCTATGATATTATTCCAAATAATTCTTGCCCATCAATTGATCCTCGTCAACCTCTCCCAGGGCCCCATGTCGATGGTGTGGTTGGTTTTGTTTCTCATGAGTTTATTAACCAATTAGCTGATCAGATGGGACAATTTTCCATTCAATAACAACCATTATCATCTGGTGCTAATTCTCAAACTGTTGCAGTCCCTCCTCAAACCTCCGAGGTGAATTCAGTGCAGTCCATGCAACCAAAGAATCCTCAAAAAACTAGAGGCAAGAAAAAGAGGAACAGAAAGAAAAATTCCACTAATGAGAAAGGGACTTCCACTATCAAAATTGCCTAGGAGGGAGGCATTAAGGAGAAGAGGAAAGCTCAGTTACCATGCACCATCTGTGGGGAGGACCATCCCACTCACCAGTTCCCTCAGAAATATGAGATCCATCGATATTTGGCACAACAGCAGGCCCCCTAGAAACCTAATGTAATAACTCATCCCTTCCCTCCCCAACCTCAAATTCATCCCCTCCGCTAGGGGGCATCACAAGTACCCCTCACCATGAGGGGTCCTCATCAAATGCTTCCATTTACATGTGTGACCACATGGTCAACTTGCATACACGAGCCAAAAAATAAAACATTCCCGAGCCTTCCAATGCTTCCCCAGATGCGACATCTTCTTCCCAACCTAGTGGCCTCTTCAGATAGAGAAGTCATTCCTTGATGCACCACTTCACCCCCTGCAGAGCATACTTCTTCGTACGACAAATAATCCCAATGCACAGGCAGCCCACAACTACATTATTGTGTAATAATTAGCATAGGCACCTTGTTCCATGTCGACCCTTGAATTTTTCCAAATCTTCCCCACATAGATGAAAGCATTACTATCAACCATAGGTGGGGTTGATCCCTCAGAGTCGTTCATGGTCACATTTGAGACCATTCAGGTTACTCATAGGCTCTCCCATCAGGTTTCCTTTCATATCATAGTGTGATCGTTGGGAAAAAATATCTACCGGATAGTGGTGGATGAAGGATCCTCGACTTGAAATATAACGATTTCTTGTTGGAAATCCCTTGGCTCTCCTAAGCATGATACTTCTACCACACTTCTGAAATCCTTCGATGGACATATATTCCAACCACATGGAATAATCATCACCTTACCCATCGAGTTAGGTGGAAAGACGGTCTTCGTAGCCATGGAGGTCATCGACGCACCACTTGAGTACAATATGTTACTCAGGCACACTTGGTTCTATGAGATGATCGTTGTTGTCTCATCAGTCTTTAGGGTCCTATGCTTCCCTCACCAAGGGAAAATCATTACATTCGATCAGCTTGTGTTTTCCACCCCAGAACTTGCATCCAATACATGGTCTAATGTACCCTTCATATGTTATATTGTCCAATATGCAATGAACATTGATGCAGGGATGTTCAAATATCCTTCGCTTATGGGTATATTTCCACTTCCCCCACCATCTCCTACTGCAACCATTTCTCCTATCAACGTGATTTCTTCATCTACTAGTGGATCCCTCGGGTCTTTTGATCCTTGGGTGGTACCTCTCCTTGAGAATATTGATTCGTATGGCACTTCCACACCACTCATTGTGGTCAAAATTGTCAATCTGACAATCCCATCAGCATCCATTGATATTGGTCAGAAAATCTATCCTCATATGGAGTGTGTGTTGTGTATGTGTTATATTCTTTGCACGAGAAACGTGTCATGTATTTAAGTGGTTTTTTCGGCACATGGTTTTTTCCGATGGTTTTCTATTTCCGGTTAAGGAATTAGGGTTTTGGAATAATCTAGGTCATTGGGTTAGGGTTTTGGATTCCATTGGCTCCTATATGTATATTGTATTGTAAACAATGTAACACAATGAATGAATATAATATATGATGGTTTTCCCGGTTTGGGTTTCCAGGGAAAAAATCTCTGTGTAATGTTTGTATTTTCCATTGTATCTTTTCTATTCTTTTCTGAATATCTATTTACAGTAGACATTGTACAAGTTTAGGATTTACAGTGTGACCAACCTACTCCACCCGTACAAGTTGTTGACTCTCCAAGTTCACATGACTCCCTTGATTTTGAGTTACCTTCAGAAAACGCCATCTTGGAAGTCGTTCCTTCCATACAAAATCCAAGGGATGAGGTGCTACATCAATCATCTTAACCTCATTTAGAACCCATGAGAGTTAGCATGATGAGTTTTGATCCGGGACTGAGGGCATTTGTTGGGGAATCCAATGAAACCCCTAGTATTAACCCTTTTTTTCTCGATTATATTTTTCAGAACTTTCCACCAAATTATCTGCTTCCCCTTCCCTCGAAGATTTGTGTTTTGTACTTCCTTCATGTCTTGATGGGTCCCATCAAGGAGTTGTCCTAGCTCACAAAATCAGTCATGATGAGTATCTTCGGTCACATAGATTCATTCCTATGTGGCTTGGCCTTGGCATGGTAAGCCATATGATGCCAACATTGGCTCATGAGTTCATTGATTATGAAAAAGGATCCTTGGCCTGAGCCTAGCCATTGTCTCTACTTTGCCTGAAGTATCAAGATGTATAGTGCCTTGTACATAAGTGTGTGGTGTGAGTGTGCTTTTGTTTTGCATTTATCATATCTAAAAAATCAAAAAATATTTTCTTTTTTGAGATTTCACTATGTGTTTTGACCTTGGAATCTAGTTTACATGTGCTTGATGGGATTCTAGGGACTTTGTTACGAATATGGTGACATCCACTACGATTGAGGTAGATATTTCTAAACTGGAATATAGGGATAGGTTTTCCCCTACATTTTTCGTTTTGCATTATTAACTGTCCATATTGCCAACAATATGCCTTAGGTTCAAACCCGGTTGGTTGTGACACTAGCCACTCCTCTTGCATGTTGTAACTGGTTCAGTAGTGCCTACCTATCATCAACGCCCTAGTTAGCACCCCAATTTCCATTTGGTTACCATGCTACGTTTTCCCGTAAGCCCAGGATCCCTCCTTTAGCCCTGCCATGACTTGAAGATTGAGCCTCATTCTCCTCTTCTTTATTTTGGCCATATCTCGTGGGGGTCCCCAAAAAAATTTATGTTGCTTAATGGTCGCCTATGTATTTTTTGCTTGTGTCATGCCTCTCATCGCTACGATGTTGTTTGCCCATATCCTTCTTACCACTATGCAATATCCTTGACCATACACCTCTTGCACTATTTGGCCTCCGCTTTGCATCTACCCACCCAGGGAGAGAACAATTTCTAAGAGTAGACCTCACTTTCCAATATCGTTTGCATCCCTCATTGATTAGGTCGGTTCCATGCACTTGGAACATAGGAGCATGTTGTTAAGTCACTCGTTCTCTCCCGACAAGTCTTTTTTAAGATCTTTTCAGAGTCTCTAAACATGGAAGATTGTTGAGTGATATTGTCTTTTTTCACACTCGTTAAATGGTTTTTAAAGGGCATCTATTTGGTGTAAGTTTAACCCTTTTTAAAACTAGATGAACTACTTAAGAAAAAGGAATATTCTTAGGATAGAAGATTTCTCCCTTGTATTTTTTTATCCTTTTTCAGGCTTGGGGGACTAAATTTATGAAAATGAACATCGATCTTACTTTGGTAACTCTTTCGTGCTCATTAAACCATGAAGGAGACCAAGCATACTTGTGTCATTCTTTCGTGCTCGTTAAACGATGAAGGAGATGAAAAAAATAAAAATGAGTGGGGGTTTTTCACCATTGGTCTATTCACAAAATGGCAATGTCAGTCGTGTCACCCTTGAACATGGCACCTATTTGAGTCCTCATCATAGAGTTGGTTTTTAGCTTGCCTAGGATCCATCCTAATAATATGAGTCAGAGATACTCCTCTGGTTGGTTACTCTTCCAACCATCATGGAGAGTGCTTCAATGCCTCTTGTGTTGTTGCACTATATTCGTCCAGCTCTTTTGTCTTGTTGCCAAGTTTCCATTGTGTCATGCTATATGTTCAACGAAAGTTTAAGCTTGAGTCAGCCATCTATTGTTTTGTTGACTTTCTGAGTCGACCATCCCTATGTCAGTTGTCCTTTGTAATACTCTCTTTTCGCATCATTTCTTGGTGTATGTTTCCTGTCGATTGATGGGGGATACATCAAGGCCCTCCTTCGACGGATCTATTCCTATCGACTTCAACACATTAGCTAGGATAGAGATCTAGAAACTAGTTATTACTTTGGAGCTTGCAGTCATCAGTGGCAGGCCTCCTCGTGATCAACAATGGGTTTTCCTCATTGACTCCTGATCGATTGATTCTACAAGTGTTCGACATCAGATCCTCTATTCACACTCGCTATATTGTACTAGGTGCCTTAGGGTCCATCATCATCATCGATGGGTCCCCTCGTGTATGTTAATGGTATACATCATTGACCGTTAATCAAATGGTTTCTAACATACTCGACTTCAGCTCATCTATTCACATGATGTAGACTCGTGCCATCATAGTTTGGGATGAAGACCTTGGGTTTGGGTCCACATCCTTCATTCACAACACCCCTCACAAGTTGCGTTGAGTATATATCTTGTATCTGAGTAATTTGAAGACTTTAGGGGCACTCTCCTTAGTGCTTGTGGTCTTCATGATATCTATATGTTGTGTCATAGATCCACATTGTATATGTTGGTGGCTATGATTATGCTCCTAACATAGATCCACATTGTATTTGTTGGTGGTTATGATTGCGTTCATGATGTAGATCCACATTGTATTGTCTCATGGCTACAGTCTTATTGATGACATGGATCCATTGTGTATTATTTTGTGGCCATGGTCTAGAATTTCATATCATGGATCTGTAGTATATTGTTTGGCGACCATGCTCATTCAAAGTCTAAGTATGTCTACCTAGGGGATTGTTAGTCAATATATGCTCTCATCCTTGATATCTGATTGTAGGTACTCACTAGTTCCTTGATCTCTGAGCTCCTTCCCTATGCCACTCGTCACCATGAATTTTCATAATGTATTTATGCCATCCATTCCTTTCCTGATATCACACATTAGGGGGCATCTATTATACTTGTATTTTCCACCATAGATTGTGAAATCATGTTATTAGATGTTATGAGGCTAGAATTACATAATTGAGTGAAATTCTCATAATTATTTCATAAGGAAATAATTATTTTGTCACAATTTCATAATTTTGAAATAAGAATTATTTCATAATTGAGAATAAACTCATAATTGAAAAGAAAGTTCATGGTGAGTTGGAAAAATCTCATAATTGAGCATGAAACTTGATCAAAAAGCTCATAATAGAAAAAAAAGTTCATAATAGGTTGGCAAAAGCTCATAATTAAGCATGAAACTTGTGCATGACTTGTAATTGCTTAGTTCACATGCCATCAAGCATGTCTATGACTTGTAATTGCTTAGTCCACATGATATCAAGCTATCCATGACTTGTAACCACTTAATTCACATGTCATGAAGCCTATCTCCAATCTCTTCTAAAATACTATAAGAAGAGGCCAAACCAAGGAGATTGGGGAGGAGAAGTTTTGAGGGTGGTTATGCTCTCAAAATAGAGACAAAAGCTCAAGAGGCTAAGGAAGAGCATTGAGATCCTGAAACTAGGAGGAAAACATCTACATCTAAGGTATGGTTATGTTGTAATTTATTTCTAATTATCAATAGATCATTGGTTGTCCCCTTTCATATTGTTCGTATTCAATGATATATGTTAGATCTAATCTTACATTGAATAGATCAGGATAGATATAGATGAATTTGTGATTTCCTAATGCTAGAGAGAATTTGTAGATTGCTATTGTTTTTCACTTGTGTGTAGGTAGCAGGTTGAAGGAACTTGAAGCTAGATCTTCATAACTACACCAGCCAATGATACACGAGGACAACCTTCAGGAAAAGGTGTGCCTATTTACTATCTCTTAGAATAAAATAGCAAACATATTGTTTAGATCTAGGGAGAACCATAGGAATCTACCCCCTTTCTATCTAGGATCAATGACATATCCTAGGGAGATCTTGTTGTTCATTTAGTGAGATCCTTGTGAGCATTTTTCCCATAACACTTAAGCTTCATAAGCTCTCCTTGCAAGTTGTCCAACTCATATATTCTTCTTTGGTGCCTAAAAAGAGACACTTCTGGACTTCTCCTTGACTCTTCAAATGCATAAAACTTCTTGGCTAAGTGAGGAGGTGACTGATGTCTATGAATTCTACTAGCACTTCTTGAGTGACTGGGTCTTATGTAGTCATCTCTCCTTGCATGATGTCTGCCTTCTTTCTCGTGTCTTGAACCTGATCCATTCTTCAGTTGTCTCTACAACTTATTTAGGCTTTGCATCATCTGAGAATTTATTTTATTCTGCTCCTCATAGGCTCTCATTATCTTCTCATTGTTGGCTCTATAACTTTTCACTTCCATTCTTAAAATTCTCATAGTCTCTACTAGTTATGATGGCTCCACTTTGCTCCTATGTCCATTAGATTATGTCTCTTCATTACCCACACTGATATTTTGGCCTTTGGATTCTCTCTCATGACTATAGCCTCTTTATGCATCCCCAATGTCTTTGACATGCAATCCTGACTTGATTGGACTAATATGCTTATACCCCTAATTCTGCAAAATGTGCAAGCAACCATTTTGTTAGAGTTATGCATATTATAAAATGTTTCAATTATTGTTACATGTGCTTCTTATTCTCAATCCATGAATAATTATATCACATTTCTCCAAATTCTACTAATTTCAGGTTATTCTCCTCATAATTATATTTCTAATGACTATTACCATGTCTCGATCTTATCTATGAGCTGAAAGTTATGGCTTCTTGAAAATTCCATTTTCACCCAAATTTTACAATTTCCACTGTGCAATTTTAATATTTTTTTGTCAGTTAATATCAAAATTGATGTAGATTAATGATAGGTTCTTAATGAAATCTCGATCCAGACTTTCCTTTTCAAGAATTTTTCCAGAAACCCAAATTCTCAGTTTGAGGGTTTCACTGCAAGGTTCTATATCTACCATCCTAATTTTGTTAAAAAAGGTCTTCGAAAAGAAATATTAAATCTCCACAAACCATATTGAGGGTTCCATTTGTAGCAAGGTTCCATATTCGGGATTCGACTTTTGCTAAAAAGTCTTCCAAAAAGAAATCTTGGATCCTGCTACCGAGATTGAAGGTTACACCATGTGTCAAAGTTCCACCATTTTTCCACCAGGAACCTACCATGGTAAACCTGCCACGTGGGTTCCACATCATTCACCACATGGACTCCATGTCATCACGATATCCCCAATCTCAGGGTTCCACTGGTCAACGTTATGTATTCAACATTCGGCTTTTAATAAAAAGGGACTTAAAAAGAAATGTTGGATTCCCGCTACTTGGATGGTCTTCTTAAGTAATGTGGTCCCCACTTGCACCTAAATTCCACTATGGCTCTACTGATGTGGCACTGATGATGTGGAACCATTGACATGGCATTGCTAATATGTCACTTGAATAACATGGCAAGATGACCACACGACACCTGCAGAGAATGCTACGAAACTTTTCTAGCCACCTTGGCTCAACCTCTGATATATGGATCTGACTTTTCATTTAAATCATAAAAAAGGGACTTGTTTGAAAATCCAGATGTATGGATCATCATTGTTCCACCCACATTGTTCTTCCATCCAAATCTGGGTTTCCATTAAAACTCACTTAGAAAGAAATCCCTAATTCTGATCTTCGGATGGACACAATTCCAGCAAGTCACGGTTCCTGCATCCAGATCTAGGTTTCATAAAAGGTCAGTTAAAAATATTTCCCAGACCTCATTGTCTAGACTGAAGGTTCCACACGGTCAAGGTTCCTCTATCTGGGATTCAAATTTTCATTCAAAGGTCATTTTTAAAAGAATTATGGATCTTTCCAACCAGATCTTCCACGATGTCCCATCATCAAGAACATGACACGGGAAACTGCCTTTGTGGCTCTGCCATGTGTAACGTACCCAGCCATGCACAGGTTGGGCATACCAATTTGTAGTGTACCCATCCACCCACAGGATAGCCACGCTACTCCAAAAACTCAAGCTTCTAAACTGATCTTGAATTCTAATAACATTTACTCTGAAATCAAGCATGAAAGACCCACATGCATTAATCAAGATCCATGCTACAACATAAATTAAATAAACAGTGTGCCATGCATAGAAAATAACCAACAGACATGCACATTATAAATACATATCTCGGAGATAATTAAATACATAGCAGAATATACATTATACAAGAAACACATGACATAGAGCACTTATATTTTCAAGAAAACATTCACCAACTCACTGCAGACCAAGGACGTTCCTCCCAACCATAGACACTGCTATTCTTTTACTCTAAAAAACAGGTCACCCCCACGCCAAGGCTATGAACCCACAAGGATGGGTCCTAGGCCAAATATGAAACACACAATAGTTGGCTAACTAACTCTCAGGTTTCCCAATCACACAGCAAATCTGAATTTCCATCTCTCTTTCCCCCTCAACCTGCACAACCCAAAGAAATGAACACCTTTCTTTGCCATGTATTCCCTCGGTCTATTCCATTTCTCTCCAGGGATCCAATGCTATTGGTCAGGAAATATCCATGTTGGAAACTCCTAGAATTCTTAGTTGTGGATAGTTCTTTTTGAACTGCCATCAATCTCATGCACACATGCATACTTTCCCAACCACACAGCAAATCCAAATTTCCAGCTCTCTTTCCCATTCAGCCTACACAACCCAAAGAAATGAACACCTTTCTCTGCCATGTAATCCCTCAGGTTGTTCTATTTCTCTCCAAGGCTCCAATGCTACTGGTCAGGAAATCTCCCTGCTAGAAAATCCAAGGATTCTCAGTTGTGGACAATTCTTTCCGAAATGACATCAATCTCATGTACACAGGCATCCATTGCCTCATGGAATGATCAGTAATCTATTACAGCCATCTAGCAATGGATCTCCTCCTACAACCATTTGTTTCCATGCTCATACCAAGAGCACACGAATTAACAAGAATGAGGCTCCCAAAAAATGAAAGAGTGAGAAGGGTGTAACCATGAATGAATAAGAACAAGTGAACCCAAAACAACGAGAGAGTGAGTGAAGAAGAAGAAGAAGAAGAATTGAACCACGAGAGAGTGAATGAAGAAGAAGAAGAAGAAGAACCGAACCACGAGAGAGTGAGTGAAGAAGAAGAAGAAGAAGAACCCCTCAAAACAGCCCCCAAGGGATGTTTATATAGTTGCATGAAAACAAGAACCACATGGCCTTTCCAAGAAGCTCATGTAACCACTTTTCTCCATAAAATCAATTATGGGTAAATAAAATATAATAAAAATACATATCCCTTAAGCCCCCTATCTCTTTTGTCCTTGTTCGTCTTGCAGTCAGCGGTGTATTTTATTAATGTATATGAAGTATTACATTTCCTAGGCACTCTGGCCCCTTTTTAACTTTACTAGCTCACCAGCCTAAGTCACAATTACATAATACATTCTAGTTCATAAGGGTTAAAACCGAGGTGTCACACCATGTCACCTACCACATGGATTACACATCATCCTGACATCATTATACAAAAAAAATGTTCGAAATTTTCCTTATTATCAAGAAACGGTTTCAGTTGCCCAATGTAACATCCCACTTATGCAACATTACTAACACATGAAATAATATAGTTCCAAAGAGGAAATTTTTTGTTGTTGCTCTTAATATTCTTATTATTATTATCTAACTTGTTATACCAGAGTTAACTATAGAAAAGATATCGACAAGGAGTGTGATTAATATAATCTATCAAGAAACCAACTCATCTTCCTCCAATTCCTCACGAAGATAAGGCTTGATTTGACTACCAGTAAAAAATACAAAAAATAAATCATCTTTCAATTTCAAAAACTTGGATGCTCTAAGTTACAAATTTCCTTTGGTTGAATTGTAAATAAAATAAACACAAACTAAGCTCAAGTGTCTATGAATTCTTCAAAAAAAAAAAATGTATTTGACACCACAATCCTTTATGAATTTATTCATAAAATAAGTTTAAACGAAACCGATTATAATAATACAACCTAGCTATTAAGAGAGTACAATTGTTTATGTAATTCTATAAATAGGAAAGTATCTTTCAATAATGTAAAGAAAGTTCATCTCTAACTTGTATCCATAGAGAAACTAAAGTAAATGCCATGCCTTGACTTGAGGATTTACAACAAAATGATAGGGATGAATCCCATATGAATCACTATGACATTCTGGAAATTTTAGAGTTTACTTTTAATTAATTAACAACAAAATAAATAAATAAATAAATAACGAAGTCAACAAATTAATTAATTGCTCTCACAATCAACCAAATGTTTCATATTAACCACCTTATGCTAAATCGAACTGAAGTTATACAAATGGGTATTCTTTAACATTTTTTAAAACGTGTACTATATTTCCCATGGAAAAAGCATCATAAAGTACAAGAAGAAATCACTCCAAATTAGATACACAACACCCTATTTATTGGTTGAGAAAAGGAAGGGTTTGGAATCCGCATGCATTCTTTAGGTAAATTGGATGCCTCCCAACTCTTTGTATCAATGAAATTTTCATTAATAAATAATTGTGGGTCTGGAATAATTATCGTGCCAACAACTACTATAGGAATGCTTTATTGCCATCGACCATCGATGAGATATGATCTTGCTTAATGGACTAAAAACATAGAGAGACTTATTAGTCCCTGTCAAAGGCCAGGACTCTTGCAATCGATTCACCATTGACCATGTATTAGTTCATGGTTGACTCAAAAATATTTGTCCATTCTCCAATATTGACATTGAAAAAACAAAATAATTATTTTTATACCATATTTAAAATTAATTTTATAAGTAATACTATTGGCAGACATATTTGAAGTCTTATTGCGGAGCGAATGTAATTTTTCATTGTTAACCTAAAGTCCTGAGTCATTGTTTCTTTGCCCCTTTCCCACAAAATGTAATTTTACATTTTGAAAACCTATATAACCTAAGTGTTAAGTTTGGATTATAACTTTATGTGACTGCTTTAAATTTATTAAAATCATTTATTAAAAATNTTCTCCTTGACTCTTCAAATGCATAAAACTTCTTGGCTAAGTGAGGAGGTGACTGGTGTCTATGAATTCTACTAGCACTTCTTGAGTGACTGGATCTTATGTAGTCATCTCTCCTTGCATAATGTCTGCCTTCTTTCTCGTGTCTTGAACCTGATCCATTCTTCAGTTGTCTCTACAACTTATTTAGGCTTTGCATCATCTGAGAATTTTTTTATTCTGCTCCTCATAGGCTCTCATTATCTTCTCATTGTTGGCTCTATAACTTTTCACTTCCATTCTTAAACTTCTCATAGTCTCTACTAGTTATGATGGCTCCACTTTGCTCCTATGTCCATTAGATTATGTCTCTTCATTACCCACACTGATATTTTGGCCTTTGGATTCTCTCTCATGACTATAGCCTCTTTATGCATCCCCAATGTCTTTGACATGCAATCCTGACTTGATTGGACTAATATGCTTATACCCCTAATTCTGCAAAATGTGCAAGCAACCATTTTGTTAGAGTTATGCATATTATAAAATGTGTCAATTATTGTTACATGTGCTTCTTATTCTCAATCCATGAATAATTATATCACATTTCTCCAAATTCTACTAATTTCAGGTTATTCTCCTCATAATTATATTTCTAATGACTATTCCCATGTCTCGATCTGATCTATGAGCTTAAAGTTATGGCTTCCTGAAAATGCAATTTTCACCCAAATTTTACAATTTCCATTATGCAATTTTAATATTTTTTTGTCAGTTAATATCAAAATTGATGTAGATTAACAATAGGTTCTTAATGAAATCTGGATCCAAACTTTCCTTTTCAAGAATTTTTCCAGAAACCCAAATTCTCAGTTTGAGGGTTTCACTGCAAGGTTCTATATCTGCCATCCTAATTTTGTTAAAAAAGGTCTTCGAAAAGAAATATTAAATCTCCACAAACCATATTGAGGGTTCCATTTGTAGCAAGGTTCCATATTCGGGATTCGAATTTTGCTAAAAAGTCTTCCAAAAAGAAATCTTGGATCCCGCTACCGAGATTGAAGGTTACACCATGTGTCAAAGTTCCACCATTTTTCCACCAGGAACCTACCATGATAAACCTACCACGTGGGTTCCACATCATTCACCACATGGACTCCATGTCATCACGACATCCCCAATCTCAGGGTTCCACTGGTCAATGTTACGTATTCAACATTCGGCTTTTAATAAAAAGGGACTTAAAAAGAAATGTTGGATTCTCGCTACTTGGATGGTCTTCTTAAGTAATGTGGTCCCCACTTGCACCTAAATTCCACTATGGCTCTACTGATGTGGCACTGATGATGTGGAACCATTGACATGGCATTGCTAATAAGTCACTCGAATAACGTGGCAAGATGACCACATGGCACCTGCAAGGAATGCTACGACACTTTTCTAGCCACCTTGGCTCAACCTCTGATATATGGATCTGACTTTTCATTTAAATCATAAAAAAGGGACTTGTTTGAAAATCCAGATGTATGGATCATCATTGTTCCACCCACATTGTTCTTCCATCCAAATCTGGGTTTCCATTAAAACTCACTTAGAAAGAAATCCCTAATTCTGATCTTCGGATGGACACAATTCCAGCAAGTCACGGTTCCTGCATCCAGATCTAGGTTTCATAAAAGGTCAGTTAAAAATATTTCCCAGACCTCATTGTCTAGACTGAAGGTTCCACACGGTCAAGGTTCCTCTATCTGGGATTCAAATTTTCATTCAAAGGTCATTTTTAAAAGAATTATGGATCTTTCCAACCAGATCTTCCACGATGTCCCATCATCAAGAACATGACACGGGAAACTGCCTTTGTGGCTCTGCCATGTGTAACGTACCCAGCCATGCACAGGTTGGGCATACCAATTTGTAGTGTACCCATCCACCCACAGGATAGCCACGCTACTCCAAAAACTCAAGCTTCTAAACTGATCTTGAATTCTAATAACATTTACTCTGAAATCAAGCATGAAAGACCCACATGCATTAATCAAGATCCATGCTACAACATAAATTAAATAAACAGTGTGCCATGCATAGAAAATAACCAACAGACATGCACATTATAAATACATATCTCGGAGATAATTAAATACATAGCAGAATATACATTATACAAGAAACACATGACATAGAGCACTTATATTTTCAAGAAAACATTCACCAACTCACTGCAGACCAAGGACGTTCCTCCCAACCATAGACACTGCTATTCTTTTACTCTAAAAAACAGGTCACCCCCACGCCAAGGCTATGAACCCACAAGGATGGGTCCTAGGCCAAATATGAAACACACAATAGTTGGCTAACTAACTCTCAGGTTTCCCAATCACACAGCAAATCTGAATTTCCATCTCTCTTTCCCCCTCAACCTGCACAACCCAAAGAAATGAACACCTTTCTTTGCCATGTATTCCCTCGGTCTATTCCATTTCTCTCCAGGGATCCAATGCTATTGGTCAGGAAATATCCATGTTGGAAACTCCTAGAATTCTTAGTTGTGGATAGTTCTTTTTGAACTGCCATCAATCTCATGCACACATGCATACTTTCCCAACCACACAGCAAATCCAAATTTCCAGCTCTCTTTCCCATTCAGCCTACACAACCCAAAGAAATGAACACCTTTCTCTGCCATGTAATCCCTCAGGTTGTTCTATTTCTCTCCAAGGCTCCAATGCTACTGGTCAGGAAATCTCCCTGCTAGAAAATCCAAGGATTCTCAGTTGTGGACAATTCTTTCCGAAATGACATCAATCTCATGTACACAGGCATCCATTGCCTCATGGAATGATCAGTAATCTATTACAGCCATCTAGCAATGGATCTCCTCCTACAACCATTTGTTTCCATGCTCATACCAAGAGCACACGAATTAACAAGAATGAGGCTCCCAAAAAATGAAAGAGTGAGAAGGGTGTAACCATGAATGAATAAGAACAAGTGAACCCAAAACAACGAGAGAGTGAGTGAAGAAGAAGAAGAAGAAGAATTGAACCACGAGAGAGTGAATGAAGAAGAAGAAGAAGAAGAACCGAACCACGAGAGAGTGAGTGAAGAAGAAGAAGAAGAAGAACCCCTCAAAACAGCCCCCAAGGGATGTTTATATAGTTGCATGAAAACAAGAACCACATGGCCTTTCCAAGAAGCTCATGTAACCACTTTTCTCCATAAAATCAATTATGGGTAAATAAAATATAATAAAAATACATATCCCTTAAGCCCCCTATCTCTTTTGTCCTTGTTCGTCTTGCAGTCAGCGGTGTATTTTATTAATGTATATGAAGTATTACATTTCCTAGGCACTCTGGCCCCTTTTTAACTTTACTAGCTCACCAGCCTAAGTCACAATTACATAATACATTCTAGTTCATAAGGGTTAAAACCGAGGTGTCACACCATGTCACCTACCACATGGATTACACATCATCCTGACATCATTATACAAAAAAAATGTTCGAAATTTTCCTTATTATCAAGAAACGGTTTCAGTTGCCCAATGTAACATCCCACTTATGCAACATTACTAACACATGAAATAATATAGTTCCAAAGAGGAAATTTTTTGTTGTTGCTCTTAATATTCTTATTATTATTATCTAACTTGTTATACCAGAGTTAACTATAGAAAAGATATCGACAAGGAGTGTGATTAATATAATCTATCAAGAAACCAACTCATCTTCCTCCAATTCCTCACGAAGATAAGGCTTGATTTGACTACCAGTAAAAAATACAAAAAATAAATCATCTTTCAATTTCAAAAACTTGGATGCTCTAAGTTACAAATTTCCTTTGGTTGAATTGTAAATAAAATAAACACAAACTAAGCTCAAGTGTCTATGAATTCTTCAAAAAAAAAAAATGTATTTGACACCACAATCCTTTATGAATTTATTCATAAAATAAGTTTAAACGAAACCGATTATAATAATACAACCTAGCTATTAAGAGAGTACAATTGTTTATGTAATTCTATAAATAGGAAAGTATCTTTCAATAATGTAAAGAAAGTTCATCTCTAACTTGTATCCATAGAGAAACTAAAGTAAATGCCATGCCTTGACTTGAGGATTTACAACAAAATGATAGGGATGAATCCCATATGAATCACTATGACATTCTGGAAATTTTAGAGTTTACTTTTAATTAATTAACAACAAAATAAATAAATAAATAAATAACGAAGTCAACAAATTAATTAATTGCTCTCACAATCAACCAAATGTTTCATATTAACCACCTTATGCTAAATCGAACTGAAGTTATACAAATGGGTATTCTTTAACATTTTTTAAAACGTGTACTATATTTCCCATGGAAAAAGCATCATAAAGTACAAGAAGAAATCACTCCAAATTAGATACACAACACCCTATTTATTGGTTGAGAAAAGGAAGGGTTTGGAATCCGCATGCATTCTTTAGGTAAATTGGATGCCTCCCAACTCTTTGTATCAATGAAATTTTCATTAATAAATAATTGTGGGTCTGGAATAATTATCGTGCCAACAACTACTATAGGAATGCTTTATTGCCATCGACCATCGATGAGATATGATCTTGCTTAATGGACTAAAAACATAGAGAGACTTATTAGTCCCTGTCAAAGGCCAGGACTCTTGCAATCGATTCACCATTGACCATGTATTAGTTCATGGTTGACTCAAAAATATTTGTCCATTCTCCAATATTGACATTGAAAAAACAAAATAATTATTTTTATACCATATTTAAAATTAATTTTATAAGTAATACTATTGGCAGACATATTTGAAGTCTTATTGCGGAGCGAATGTAATTTTTCATTGTTAACCTAAAGTCCTGAGTCATTGTTTCTTTGCCCCTTTCCCACAAAATGTAATTTTACATTTTGAAAACCTATATAACCTAAGTGTTAAGTTTGGATTATAACTTTATGTGACTGCTTTAAATTTATTAAAATCATTTATTAAAAATNAGGTACCTTCCTTATATTTTTCTATTAAAGACTCCACGTCTTGTCAAGACATGGTAGTGAGTTCACATCCTTATGTTAGCGAGTTGGAAAGGCCTCACCTTGTATCCTTCACATACATAGTCACTCGCATACAAGTAATTAATGCATTAGTTGAATCATACATTCCCTTCCACATGTCATTTTTTATAAGTATCTTGCTCCTTTGCAGAGGTTTATTAGTCATAACACAAGTAATTCGATTGACATAATTACAATTGTCCACAATCAAGGCTTTAAAGACAAACAAACAAATCATGATCTACACTATAAACCATCTAAATCAATCATATCACATCATTTGATCACAAGGCATAATAATTCCATACAACATTCATGTAAATCGCTACCAATATATATCCACATATAAATATAACTAGTAATATGTCCAAAACATTATATAGAACTCCTCCCTTTTCAAATTCATATGTTAACATATGTCTATCAAAATAAAACAAAAATTAACCCATAAGTCCTTCTAAATATAATATAATTTCATGCAAGAGAGGGCATTACACCCAAGCACCCACCAGCTCGACCTCTACACAAAAGACAATCTTTCAATTTGTAAGTCGGCCCATACGGCCCAAGCATTACAAACCATGCTTTGATACCAATCTATAGTGTACCCAACTCCCCATTGGGTCATGCCACAACAAAATTTATGCTCCAACACCATCAATTCGAAAGGAAATTACTCTAATATCAATTTGTAATATACTTGTTGCTCGTGTACCTCTAAATTCACCTTCCTAGGCAAATTCAGATTTCTAATACCATTCTTATGAATAAAGAACATGTTAAACACACATGCAATTAACAGGAAACATGAATGACTGTAAAAGATACATTAAACAAGTCATGCACAACAATTAATCAACAACAAGTATGTTATAAACATATCACATAGATAAATTACACAGACACATAGTGAGAACTTATCTTTTAAGTAATCAATCCACCAACTGGATGCAGATGTCAGACATTCCACCCAACCATAGGCTCTTTTGCACACAATATTTGCAACATGCCACCCGTGAGCCGAGGCTATGAATCCACAGGGATGGGTCCCAGACCAACACTTAGTTTCCTAAACTAGTCAAAAATCAACTCTCACAATTTCTCAACTACACAACAATCCTGGTTTACTAGCTCTCTTCCCCTTCAGCCTACATAACCCAAAGAAATGAACACCCTTCACTGCCACACAGTCCCTCGGGTTTTCCACCTCTTTCTCAGGCTCCAATGCTACTGGTAAGGAAATATCAATGTTGGAAACTCTAAGGAAGCACAGTTGTGGACAGTCTTTTCACGAATCACAACTATCACCAATCTCATGCACTCATGCATCCTTTCCTTGTTGGAAAACACTAGTAGTTGTTACAGCCAACCAGTCATGGTTCACTACCTCCAACAAGTTTGTTTTCAATGCCCCAAACCCAAACTGAGAATGAGCAATAATAAGAAATGAAGAGTAGGAAATGAAGTAACAATGAATGACCAACGCCCACACAACTAAAAACATGTTTAAATAATCACCTCCAAGGCATAACATGGCCTCCCCAAGAAGCTTATGTGACCCCTCCCCTTCTCACTAAATCAAGGATGGATAAAATTAAATGTAATAAATGGATTGGCCCCTTAGCCCCCCTCTCTCATGGAATCATAGCCCCCTATAACTCTTGTCTATGTCTGTCTTGCAGCCAACGATGTATTTTATTATTAAAAATATATTCAAGGTATTACATTTCCTAGGCTCTCCGACCTTTTCAACTTTATAGGCTCTACGACCTTTTCAACTTTACAAGCTCTCCAACCTTTCATCAAATAAAAAAATACATTATTAATCCAAGGACTCAAAACTGAGGTATTACAGAGGAGCTATCCCAACAAAAACATGTGTCAAACATATGTAATCATTCATTTTTTTATATGTGTAATTAGAGAGTTTAATTATCACATGAAATACTAATTTTAAATTGTTTTGTTGTCATAGAAAATAAAACTAGATGGAACCCATTCAACAAATAAGACAGGATGATAAGGCAAGAAAGGGTTGATTGCAAACTTTTGTGAGTACTTTCATTTTCCTTACTTAACATTTCATATTTGTTGTGATGTTTATATTTCAATTAATTTACAATCTTCCATGGATATTTTCTACCGGGTGTTAGCGTACAAAGAAGAACCATCTAAATATTTGGTTGACATTAGATTATGTATGGGTTGTGAGTATATGATAGAGTATCAAGGGTTAATTGGACATTTTTTTGTAATCAACTATGTCGTTTTACTTCCCTATTTTCAAATTAATGAAACAAGAATAAACCTTTCATTATATCTATGCTTTATCATGGTGTATAAAACTCATAGGCAACAAAGTATGCAGTGGAGCCAATAGAAGATATGTTAAGAGATAGTGTGAGGAATGAATTCAAAAAAAGGTGTATTATTCATGAATCACTTGTTGTTATGGTATGCTTTTCAATTTATTCATTCATGTATATTATACTATAAATGAAGATATACACATTACACTTTATTTCTATATTTGTAAATGGAACATGAGGAGGTGAAACAAAATCAAGTTAATCAACAAAACATTGCAAATAACCCAAGGATAATATCGCTTGCAAGTGATGAAGAAATGATTCATGTAAAAAACTCGAGTAATGACAATAGCTCAAGAGATGAATGATGATCAAAACAATTGAATGTTACAAGTTTTATATTTTGGAATGTTTGTCTATAAAACTCAAACATTTTGTTTAATGTAAACATATTGTTCCAATTGGTATGACAACCTGTTACTAATAATTGTAACAATTATATATTGACATTTTACTTATTTTGGTCCTTTACATTGTCTCATTTTGTATGGCAAAGGGCCCCTTATTCATATACAACAAAAATGGATTTCTTATTTTAGTAAATATGATTTGGTGTTTCACTAATATTTGGTCTCTCTTTACTACTTTGATTTAGCAATTTTGATATTTAATAATCTATATTAAAATGCAAATGTCAAAAACATTGAAACCTTGGTTACATACACAATTTGAAAAAATAACATAACTTTCCAAAAATAATTATGCGAAAATTACTTCCTCATCTCTAAAACTCTTAAATTCATAAACTAAAAAAACAACAACAAAAAAGTTTAACTATTAAAGAAATTTACATAAATTGAACTTTATATTTTAACTCATTTTAATCAAAATTTACAACATCTTAAACACTTAATTATATTATAATAATGATAATTATATACTTTAGAAAAATCATATAATAATAATTATTATTATTATATAATTTAGGAAAATCCTTATTACCACCCAAAAAAAAAAAAGTTGATTACTTAAATGTAAAAGACTCTCGAACGTTTACCCCAATCAAGCTCTTATAATGAGAAGTATAATTCGTGTGGAGTTGCAAAACTCCAAACACCATTTTTGTTTTATTTGGTTGTAATGTTTAGCATCCATTGAAGCCTTCAATTTTCTAGAATAATGTCTTAGATGGAACTCAATTCAATCGACATCTATACAAACTCCACCAACACACTAAGTAAAAATGCTAATGCTAGACCATTATAGGTTTACAACATAAAAAAATATCATAATTTCTTAAAAGATTTATTTACGAAAACGGAAGGAGGTGTATGCACGTCTATGTAAATTGCAATGAAAAATAATAAATGTACACACATTATTATGGGTATGCAAGAAATTTGCATAATGGTTTGTATTTGTATATAATTAAAAGAAAACCCATAAATGTCTATCTTGACTTTCTATGAAGAGAAAATTAATTTTCAAAATTCAATGTCTTGAGCTTAGAGTTATATGAAAGATAATTTTAAGAACAAAGAAAGTAGTACACTATCAACTTTTGGAGGCTCGTTAAGAGCTGGTGCATTTGGCGTAGCTATTTCTTCCATCCATTCTAGAGGAATATCTTCCTCAACCATACAACCACCCAATTTTGTCATAGGGTCGACGTTTGAAGGCTCGTTAATAGCTGGTGCGGTTGACATTGTTGTTTCCTCCAGCCATTCTGAAGGAATATCTTCCTCAACCAGACAACCACCCACTTATGTCAAAAGGTCGTCGATTGGAGGATTGTTTACATCTGGTGCAATCAGCATGGTTGTTTCCTCCAACCATTCTAGAGGAATCTCTTCCTCCACCAGACAACCACCCAATTCTCTCACAGGGTCGACGCGTTGAGGCAGTTGTTCCAAATTACACAGGGGTTCTTGAGGGCCTGAAACGGTGCACTGGGGCTCATAAATTCAATTCTGATTAGACTGAGAAGGACCAACGGGGTTGATGAAGGGGAAAGGGGGCAGAGAGAGGGTCGAAGAGGGGCAGGTCGACGGTGTCGGGACACAAAATTGTAATAGGTCGGCCCACGATTAGGCTTGCCTAGTTCGCGCAACATTGGTGAGACACGGTCAATAACAATAGACCAACACCAGAAGGGAGAAATACCAAGAGAGAAATGGGAGACAACATGTAAATCCATAATGAAATAACAATTGGTATGCTTTACCCCCATAAAACCAATAGAAGTGACATAGAAAGGTTCCATAAAGATCGAAGTGATGGCTCTGAGTTGCCTTGTACCTTCTCTGATAATCCTCAACCGATGTTGTGTGTGCACCATTAAAACCACCTTCACGTGAAGGCACACTACCCCCCTTCCTGAGTGAATGCTACACATGTTGAGTTGATGGGGAGGAAGGGTGGCGGCCATGGGAATTAACAACGTTAGGTTCATGTGTGCCAGGTGTTCCATGATATCCATGTGTCACCCTATCCGGGGGAGGGAAATATTTGAGAGCTAGCTCTCTGCATTGAACTAGCAACTGTGAAGAAAAGTGATATTGTGCATCGATTAGGATATTCCCTACTTGATAAGAAACTCATTCATTAGCCATTTTATTAGTGACCTTGTTTGGTTCTTGTTTCACATGAGAGGGGATAAGAGTGATAGATGGGCGTAGAAGAGATCGCAAGGTGTTAAGGGGGCCAAGAAAGCGCCAAATTGGAGTGACTTTCTAAGGATCCGTCCCATGGATGATTTTGGTGGAAAGCGAGATGATTACTTTGGAAATCACCTTCAATGATTAAGTGAGTCAAATTTAAATCAGAGGCTAATTGTATCCCTCTTATAAGACCCCGGAGCTCTATCGAGTTGTTGGAGTCATGCCCTAGATGTCCAGCTAAGAGGTACCTGATTTGTCCTGTGCTATCTCAGAGAACCGCACCAAAACCTGCAGGACCAGGATTTCCCTTTGAAGCACCATCAAAATTTATTTTGCAGAAACTGGAGGGGGGCAATGCCAAGTGGAGGGGCTCAAGGAGTTGGATCTATGATGAGGATTCAGATTGAGTGGAGAGTTGGGTAAGTTAAGCTTCCAAGAAGAGAGGATAAGAGATTCATGAGGTTCAGTGGGGAAGTCTTCATGGGTCTAAAGCTGGGCACGGATAGTTTCCTGTATATTCTCAAATATCTTTGACCAAATGCTGAAAAAGGTGGAAGCTTGGGAGAGAAAGATACGTCTGTTCCTTTCTTTCAAAAACTGCCAGACAATGAAACCTGGCAAAAGCTGCCAAATCCTATTTAAGATGGGGATTTTGTAAGCCTCGGTACCCCAATTCTTGATGGTGCTTATAATGTTGTCCCTTTCTCTATTGGTTTTCATCGTGATATGTGAGGCATGATCCCATATTTCCCCACTGTTGGAGCATTGGTTGAGAATATGCTCCATTGATTCTTCTTGTTGTTGACAAAGGTAGCAAATCGAGGGTCCAATGAAGCCTCGCTTCCTAAGGTTGTCCCAAGTAAGGATTCGATTATGTACCATGAGCCAAAGGAAGGTAAAAACTTTTATCCATAACTTAGATCTCCATATGATATGCCAGATGTTCTCTTTTGGTTGGTTTTGAAATTTCTCCTGAAGGAAGTAGGCCTCTTTGATTGTGAACGTACCTGAGGGGGTATGACCCCAACGTAGAATGTTCGTTCCCTCACTGATGCGAATTTTCCTTTGGGCTACCATTGTATGTCATGGTTTTAAATCACAGTCTGTTGGAGGGTTGAGGTCATGATGGAGTGTTTCCCAACTCCTCCAAGAGGGATGGTACGATACATTTAGCCGAAGGTCAACAAATTTAAGGTGCTCCAACCATTGTATATGGTCATGAATGGGGCGTATGTTATCCAGCGATTGCAGTGGAGGTAGTTTCTTCCATGAGTCCATCCAAAATAGAGCATTCTGACCATTCTGTATTTCCCAGAATGCATGAGTTTGAATGAGAGGGCGATTCTGCCAGGGTGCATTCCAAATTATAGAACCTTAGATCGGTTCATTGAGCTGAATAAGTTGTGCTTGCGAGACATGTGGGGCATATTTTTCCTTCCAGAGTTTATTCCATAGTTTAGTAGGATATTTGAGCTAGCGCCACCAAATTTTCGCTCCCATAATGTTATTCAACTTACCAGGGTCTTGGAGGCCAAGTCCCCCCAAGGACTTTAGCTTGCAAACTTTTTCCCAGCTGATAAGGGCCCATTTTTTCCCTGGATAATGACCATACTAGAGGAAATTCCTCTGTATATTTCTTATACTTTTGATAACCGTTTGCGGGGCAGCCAAAGTTGAGAATAGATATGCAGGGATAACTTGAAGGATAGATTTTAAGACAATCAGTCTAGTGGCAAGATTGAGGGATCTAAAGGTCCATGTGCTTAAGCGATTGGAAATTGAGGGGAGTAGGGAGTCCCAAGAGATGTTACAAGAAACCGAATATGATAAGGGAATGACCAAGTAGTTGGACAGAAGGGAGCTCCTATGTATGCCCAGAAGGCGAGAAATGTGGCACTGAACTAGAGGGGGGAGTGTTGAAGAAGAAGAGCTAGGATTTTTTCAATTTGAAGGTTGTACCAGGGGCTTCACTAAAGTCCATAAGGATGGATTTTAGCTTGTTGGCTTCCTTAGAAGTGGGAGCGTTCATTAGAATGGTGTCATACACAAATTGACTATTAGAGGCAGCATGCTACATGCCATGAAGAGGGAGACCTTGGAGGCAACCTTTCGTTATAGAGGCAGTTATGTAACATCCCAAACCTTCTACCATGATGACAAAGAGAAAGGGGGAAAGAAGATACCCTTGAAGAATTCTCTTGGTGGGAGAAAAAGGTTGGGAGGGAACTCCATTCACTAAGATAGAGAAGAAGGCAGAGGAGGTGAGTTTCATTATCCATTGTATCCAATCCCTACTAAACCCAAAATTTGAAAGAAGAGAGTGCATATAATTCCAACTGAGGCGATCAAAATCTTTAGAGAGGTCAAGCTTGATAAGAACACCTGGGGTGCGAATGGACTTGAGCGAGTGGATCACATCGTGGAATAGGATGACACTATCCATGATTTGACGCCCTTCAACGTATCATGACTGCTCCTTGGAGACGATGAAAGGAAGGACGGGTTTGAGTCAAAGGGCAATGACCTTGGTAATGATCTTGTAGATGACATTTCAAAGCACAATGGGTTTGAATTGCTTCGGGTTGGTGATGTGTTCTTCCTTTAGGATAAGGGTGAGAAAAGTGGCACCGAGGGACGAAAGCACTCATCCCAAAGTTATGGACTCCTCCACTAGTTTCCAAACCTCGTCTCTTCTCATCAGCCAACAGTAGTGGAAAAAATAATTTGTGAAGCCATCTAACCTAGGGGCCTTGCCTAAGGGAATTTCCTTGACTGCCTAATCCACCTCTTCCTGCGTGATTGGTCTCATTAGTTCTTGATTTTTCTCAGGTGTAATGAGGGCCAGAATATGTTGGGTTACTCGATTTATGGCTGGTGTTCGATCAATTGGTGGTTCTGAAAGAAGCTCTTTGTAGTAATTTACTAGCTCAGTTTCTAATTCTCCCTGGTCCAAAATTGTGTTTCCCTATGCATCTTCAAGCTTTGTGATGTGATTGATGTATCGTTTGTGTACCATGGAGCGATGAAAGAATTTTGTGTTCCTTTCCCCTTCTTTGAGCCATTGCACTATGGTTTTCTGCTTCCAAAGGATTTACTCATGCTTGCATCGCTCTTCAAGTTGTTGTTTAAGCAAATCCTCCTCCTTTCTCAGAGCATCTGAGTGCCCTAACAAGATTTATTCTCGTTGAATATCTTCTAGGCGCTAACCAAGGCCCTTTGTGCCTGGAAGATATTTCCGAAGACATTCTTATTCCCATCACAGAGCTGCTACTTGAAGTTCTTTAGTCTTTGTTGGAATCTGTACATTCTTGTGCCATGCGATATTTCTACATTGGCCCGCCAGGATCAGGAGAGCTCGGGAAAGTCGGGGGTGGGTTAACCAAAAGTTTTCAAATCGAAAGGGTTTGAATTTGGGTGTAGCTATCATATCAATCCATAGTGGTACTGGACAATGATCCAAACCTGATTTTTGGAGGATACTTTCCTCAATTGAGGGCCCTTCTAACATCATGGTTTCAAAGATGAGAAAGCGGTCAAGTCTACAGGCTATTTGTTGGGATCCAGAGCGCTTATTGGACAAAGTGAAAGAGCCATTTATAGTTTCAATAGAAATCAACTTGAGACAGACAACGAGGTCCCTGAACTTACCACTATCCTGATCCAGCCGCTTCGAGCCTCCTCTTTTTTCTCCTAGAGTGAGAATGATGTTAAAATATCCTCTAAGAATGCAATGATTTTGTCCTATTAATTCCCCTAAATAGGAGAGACTATTCATAAAAATATATTTCTCCTAATTATTTTGTGGACCATAGGCATTTGTGAGCACACCCTCCTTGCTAGACCCAATGGATCGATAGTGTGCTAATAGTGTGCCTGCAGTAGAGAAGGGTTGATCAACGATAACTATGGCTGGGTTCTAGAAAATTGCCAGATCTCCTGCTGCACCTTTTGAGTCATTATGGATGAAATTGCAGTGCCTCCAACTTATTCTAAACATTTCTCCTATCGTTTCTCATGCACATTTTGTTTCTTGTAACAAAAGAATGTCTGGATCCTCTGCCTTTATGCAGTTACGAAGAATCCTCTATTTGGATCTTCCATTTAGGCCCCTTATATTCCATGTGATAATCTTCATCATGAGGAGTTAGGTGGGGGAGAGAATAATCCCTTGGTGAGTCGTTGTATCTGTCCTGAGTTAATCATAAAGTGACCTACCTCTTTAATTAGTTGTTGCACCGATTTTTATTTTTATTTTTTTTGTTAATTTGTGCGGGACCTGTTGGCTACGCGATTAACCTGTGGCTTGAGAAACCGCGACTCAGGGGCATCTAAGCCGTCAAAATCACCCGGGGATCGCACCCGGCCTGAGCCACACCAACCCTTAACATGGTTGGATTTTTTGTCACCGCAGGTTTCGAACCGGTGACTTTAACATCACGGAGTGGCTTAACAACACACTCCGTCACCGACTGTCCTACACCTCGGGGACGTTGTTGCACCGATTTACTCCCCCGTCGTTTTCCCTCTTTAGGGATCCATCTGGGGTCTAGATCCAGATTAGAACTTATGCCTAGTCTAGAGGTGGCTCCTGTTGTGGAATATATGAAGACCTTGTGTACTTTTTGGAGTTGCTCAACCGGTATTGATTGCAGTTCCTTCTTGTTGAAGGCGTCCTCTAGCTTTTCAAAATCCATGTCAGCTAGTTCTCGCTCATCCATCTACATCATAGTGTCACCCCCTTCATCAGAAATTTTTCCTGGTTCCAGCTAGGCTAGGGAGCCATGTCCAGTGATTTGTTCCAGGACTAGATCTAGAGATTGTTTGGCCTTACCTTTGTCTCTGCGAGGATCTTCTGGTTTATGGGGGTTTTCCACTTCCTCTGCATCCGACAGATTGCTTAGGTTATTAAAAGAATTATTGGCGAGGATCTTCTTGCCTCTGTCCTAATTGGATTTCTTTGGAGGTTGTTTCCTACGACCCATTACTTGTGTGAAGCCATATTTCGATTTTGCCTTTGTTGTTGGTCATGTCGGGACATTGAGTGGGAAATCTTGCAAGAGATGTCCATGTTCATGACATTTTCGGTAGAAGAAGGGGATGTGTTCGTAGTCTATGGTTTGGATCCAGTCTTCATCTTGATATTCTATGGTAATCAATCCCGACAGAGCCTTGGAAATGTTCATATACACACAGATTTAAACATAAGACGTATATCTTCTCTGCTTGGTTGCTTATGAGGATTTTACATAGCATCCAAGTGTGTTGCCAATTCCCATTAAGATTTCTTCAAGCCAAAACTCATCTGGCAAGGAGTAGAGGCGAATCTGGACTAGAGTGAAGGCAAAGTCCTTTTTTTCTAGGCAGAAGCGATCAATCCAAAATCTGAGTTATAGCCCCGCTGAATTGTAGAAGTATGGGCCATTTTCAATGACCCGATCTTTGTCCTCAAGATTGTAGAAAATGATCGTGAATAATCCTTTTGAATTGAACTCTGAGTTCATAGTCTCCTTTCGTGTTCCACCATGTCTTGATCCATCGCACGAGGTCTCTTTCAGAGGGCCATAACCCTACAAATTTCCCAATAAACACATGGTCCTTCATGAACTAAGTATGTTCTCCAACTCTTGTGGAACTAACCACATATCTTGGTGTTGTAGTTGCCTGGGGGATGCATTTCCTTGGCTCCTAGTTGTGAGATGCCTTTGGATGAGACGATTCTGCTTCTACCTCCGTATTTTTTCCGGATCCATGTTCATCTTGCAAGAATCGATCACGTAGGTGTGGCGGGGGCTCAAAAGGCGGTCGCCTGGCTCAAATATCCTCTTTCTCATTAGCTTCTACATT
>JZKD02S1868144.1:38759-56900 GCA_000966675.3 Picea glauca
TGGGTCCATTCTACTGAATCGGGCGCAATGCTCGTGTTGTTGTCGGCGTCTCTTAGCGCGGAGAAAAACTTGGTTGTAACAGGGCTGGAAGCATGCGATCTTTCAAACCCTAGGGTTGTTCAAAAGAGCCTCATTTCTTCACAACATCACATGAAATAACGATTCTTGAGCATCTTATCATATGGCTATAGAAAACAATAGATGTTAATACAAACCCAAACTAGGTGCTACCTTAAGCTGCAAAAATGGCAAAGGAACATAACACGTATTAAATAATAAGTTAGTTTAATATCAAACACAAGACAAGGAACCATGCTCACCACCTCACCCAACCATTAACAACAACTTAACCAACCAATGTTGAAATTTGATGTTCACCCTTGTTCATTAACTAAAAAAATCATAACATTTGAATATTTGTATTGCCCTTCAATTTTTATTCACATAAATTAATATCCCATCAATTTTAGTTTCACAAAAAAAAATATAAATTATGAAATTTTTAAATAACAAAATTGATAATCGTTTTCAAAATAATAAAATCAAGAATTCAAACACACATTTTCAATCTAAATACAAATAAAAAGTAAAACAAAGTATATTATAAAAGCAATACTACTTTTAAAATTTTAATATAAATTATATATTACATGTATCTAAATAAAAAGAGTCAAAATTACATTATTTATATTCATAAAAAAATAAAATTAAATAATTATATATTTACAATAAAAATCATCCTATTTTACCATGGGATACATAATATCAAGTAAAATTGAGTCAATAAACTATAATAAATTTTAAACATTAAAAATAAAATATTTTAATAATTTAATAATACATCCGATTTCACCATGGGATACATAATATCATAATAAATATCAAAGATTAAAAAAAAATATTTAAAATTTTTAATAATTCAAAAATACATCCTATTTCGGTATGGGATACATAATATCAATTAAAATTGTAAAATTTTAAATATTTTAATAGCTCAAAAATACATCCGATTTCATCGTGGGATACATAATATCATAATAAATTTCAAAGATTAAAAAAAAAATATTTAAATTTTTTAATAATTCAAAAATACATATTATTTCACCACGACATGAGATACATAATATCAAGTAAAATTGTAAAACTGAGACATTCAACTATAATAAATATTAAAAATATCAAAAATTAAAAACAAAATATTTAAATTTTTTAATAATTCAAAAATACATTTTAAAGGTAAAGAAATTTTCTAGATTTAATTTTTCTCCCTCTTTGATACATTGAATTCCAATCATTATTGGAGAATTCAAATCCATTCTTATGTTTAAGGGGTGTTAGTAGTCCCTGTCTCAGGGACTACTATAACTTTCGGTAAGGAGTCAAACTATGTTGATTGTTTATTAATTTAGTTGCATTTATTAAGTTTTTTTTAAATTTTATATTAATTAGATTTATTTTTAAAAATAAATTATTATTTGTACTTATTATCAAATTTTAAGTATTGAATTTTTTATTGGCTCAATTGTATGTGACATGATCTTAATCCCTTGGTGTATCATATTTTTTTTTTCCATTGTCAAAGTTAATAAATGATTTAAAAATTAAAAAACTTATATTGGTCATTTTAGAGGTTTGACAATGTGGTTTTAACTAAATCTTTGTCTGATAATGGCTCTAACAAGACAAAATCTCATACTTCTCTACTTCCTTGCATGTTCTGACAATGCTACAGTTGCAGGTTTGAAAAATGGCTTTGATATGCCAGCTTGGTGTTCACCACCTCACGACCTTCCCACTTCCCTACACAATGCTACACGCCAGCTAGCCGTTGTGGAGGCTCTAACAATTTGCAATGAAGGCTTGACAATCTGCAATGCAAGCTTCAACAATGGTGCAATCGATATTGACACTGACATTGTTGCAGTGCAATCGAGGCAAGCGTTGACACTGTTGCAGTGCAATCGAGGCAAGCGTTGACACTGTTGCAGTGCAATCGAGGCAAGCGTTGACACTGTTGCAGTGCAATCAAGGCAAGGGTGGGCATGTCATGCGAACTTGGTTGAGGCCTGCAAGATGGTGGCTATTGCTTCTCGCTGGTATGCATCTTGCTAAGCCTTCGCTTGACCTGTCGCATCCAAGACGGTGGCTATTGCCACTAGTTGGTATGCATAATTCTAAGCTGGTATGCATCTTTCTTTAAGCCTTCTCTTAAAGCATTTGTTCCAAACTTGCTTGTCTATCCTTCAGGGGAGCAACAATATCAATAACTATGAATGTAGCAACAAATCCACAACCACTGAGCAAATCCTTTTTTAAAACATCAGGAACAACAAGGCCCAACATAGTTGTATCTCATGAGCAATAAAAACATTTTTTAGTGTGTTTCAACTCTTTCCCAAGTAGAGAAGGAAGGTATGCTATGTTCTTCTATAATTGCAGGTATGCAAAAATTATGATTTACTTGTGATTTTATCTGGAAAAAATGACAATTACCTAAATTTAAATCCCTGACAAGAATTCTATGAACAAAAAGAGATTAATAGAATCCAGAAAGGCCTAAAATAACCATGGGTTTTAAAATTATCCCCATGAACTTGGTGCACATGCACATCTAAGAATTTGTTATTTTAGCTTGCAAATGCACAAAGAAACTATTCATAAAAGTAAAAAACATAGGATGGTTGTCTTGGGCATGTTTAACATTTTATTTCGAGTGACCAAATCTTTGAGCTCTTCCTGCTAAGGGCCACCCCATAGTTCACAAAGGATCATTATGGTCAAACAAATAAATTACTCCCTTGCATTGCATTCAATAATCGAACCTGATTGATGTCTAGGGATTACTTGATCATCTTCTTTTGCGTTGGTTATTGATTTAGTGGTGTGAGGTCTATCTAACCCAAAATCCTCTAGTTGGAAAATTTAATTGGTAAGACATAAAGCATACTTTTGGGTACAAGAGTTTAGTTGATGTTTTTTCACTTATTCTGAGAGTGCCTTTGTCTATCCATTCGATCACCAATTCATCCTACTTCAACCTGCAAACATCCATTCAACGATGTGGTTGGAAATTTAACTAATTGACTGCAATTTTAAAAGTATGTCAATATAGACAAAGAAAATTGTAATATTAAAAAGGGACACAAGTAGTTATAGTCCCTACTATAACAAAATTAGTATTGAATAATACTACAGATAAACTTTAAAATAGAATAAAAAACAACAAAGCAGTGTGTTGTGTAGAATGTCATCTTGGGCGCCTAATAATGTTAGCAAAAAATTAAAACCTTTAAAAAAACCAACATAAGTTGTTATCTATAGAGAACAACAACAATATTCACTGAAATTTTTTGAGTTTAATGAAGGTTTCCAGGTTTTCTGCAGACAATATGTGACATCTACCCTCATATTATAGGACTTGGATTGGCTTTAAAGAAACGACAAAGTAAACTATGCACCCAATATATTTGCACCTTTGTTTTTGAGTGTACATCTATGTATATACATATCTATATAAAATGGGTTTTTAGAATTCCCCTATCCCACCAACAATAGCTTCTTGAAAAGAATGATGTCTCTTTCTTGAGAAATCCATTGTGCCCCTTCCTCTCAATACATGAAATTACTGAAAGAACCCAATAATCCTTTTTATTTTTTAACTATTGCTAGATTGAAAACCAACTTCAAACCCACCCAAAGCTTTTATCCTATAGATGATAACACATAAATAGAAATAAACTCACCATGAATAAGTAGGCTGCGAAGATCCATATAGCATTTTTTTGGGTAAGTATGAATTGCAACACAAATGCAATAATTCACTGCTGAAGGAATAAAACATTTCCCACCCAAGCGAAGTTTTTGGAAAAAAGGAAAACACCACTGCCACAACCACTATTGCTATTGCAGTCAATGACTTCAAATTTCCTTCTAGAAACTATGCCCTTTGAGAAACCATTACACCCCAAGTGACACTATAAATTTTATGAAGAACAAAAACATTCAAGGTCCTCTTTTTAAGTTCACTCATACAAGTTTGTCTCAAGTACCATTTGTTTAGTTTTGAAGGGAAATATTAGCATGGGATGGAGGGGAGTCAAGTGTTTCTAGCATATGTCTCCATAAGCCACTGGATAAGATGTTGGTTTTTTTATTAGGCCTGCACTATTGCTATAGTTCCCAAGCATGCATATTATTGTCGTTACCAGTTGGCTATTAATTCACTCCTAGTTAACGTAGATTGATCATATCACCAACACACAACGGTAGGAGAACCATGGGCCTCTACTAAAAAAAAACTTGGCAAGCACATCCAAAGAGAACCCAAGTTTGATGGTGCCGCTACATAACAATGAAGGACAAAGGACACATGGAAGTAACATAATACATGATTTAGCTATTTATTTTTATTTTTTAAGTTGAAATTTGTGCAGGTTATCTTGGCATATGGAGAACAACTACCTCAACCATCACATATTATTGTATTCAATGCTAGTATTTAAATTGAAATCCATGCAGGAAGCATGTTGTTTGAAGGCCATAAAATGCATATACAAGATGTGACCCCTCTCTATCACTAGTCATGGTTGATAATCTCTATAAACAATCGAAGCTAATGTGTCAAATCAATAAGTGCACCTCTTAATTCGTGTCTCCAAATACCATAAGATTTTGTAGGGAAATGGGATGGCTAAAGTCTAACAGTGTCGATGAAAGAGGCACACACACCAAAAATTAGTTTAATTAATTTATATTACATAATGTCCATACTTTGTCTATATATGAATATTCAACCTAACATAACATCGTAGCGAATGCCATATCTGCAAGGTTGCATATAAAAAATATGCTATGAAAAAAATTTGGTCTGTAAAACCACAACTGTGGTTAGGAGACACTACAAATGTTTTAGGTTTCCTCTCGTCTCTGTGCAAGTAGATTCATGGGAAGCTGAAAAAAACCAAATTCAAAGGAAAGAAGATTATGAGGTACCTAATCAGTATTTTTAAATCACTTTTGCATCCACTCTTTTTCAATGTAGGATTGGTGATGGTTGCTACTATGCACATTAGGGGAAGTCTATGATTCATCAACATTGACTTACACCAATACTTCTATGAGTTGATCAAGCTTTCATGCTTAATTTCTAATGATTTCTTCTTGTAGAAACAAAGGGGATAAAGTGGGTTTCATTGAGAAAAAATGTATTTGGTCTACTACATTGATAGATAATCACATTTTTATCTTTGTTAGATGTTGAGTTGAGCATAAAAATTGTTGGGTGACCTATTTGCAAGTTGTAGGTGAGAGTTAAAATCCATCAAGTAGCTGCATGAAAACTGGGACAATAAGCGACTACAATGAATATGATTTTGTGATTATTGTGCTTTCCCATAAATTCTTTGTTGTAAATAAATAAATTTACATTCTTTGTTGTAAATGAATAAATTTACATAAACAAATAAAACAAAATTCATTCGAAAATTATTTTATACAATTTATTTAATAAAAAAACAAATACAAAATAAATTTTTTTTATATAAAAAGATTCAATACGAATATAGTTTTCAATTAACAAAATCATGAAATTTAAATATTAACATTTTTATTTTGTTTTTCCTATATAAATGGAGCCACTAAATTTAAATATTATAATTAGACAGGGACTAGCTGCATAACAACTTATCCTACTTATTTGACAATTCTTTGCCATCAACATTTAAATAAATAAAAATAACAATAAAAAACATTCACTTTACATACTTATATGGATATTTTGAATGAGAAAATAACCTTTTAAGGTAAATTTCAAAATCCTACAACAGGCCTTTGGCTCTAATGGCGGGGTCGATATCCAATTTCGACTCTAGTGGCTTACTAGGTAGTTTTGGTGACATACTGATGGAGTACTAGTTTTTTTACTTTCTTTAGAACCTGGTCGACACCTTCTAGTTTGGCGTTTCTAATGGTGGGACCTATTATAACGCTATAGTTTTTTGACGCTCCAACTATTTTTCATCATGATTATCGGTGGTGTTGATTAGAGTAGCTAGAGGTTTTTGATGGGGCTTCTGTCACTTTTGTTGGAGCTCCTACTATACTAGTTTCTTATATTGATGGGACTACTTTTCGGTCTGTGTTCCTTATGTGTTTCCACCTGTTTATTGTGGTAACTCGCATTAAATTTATTTACTGTCGGTTTGTGACAACTTTCCTTTGGGTGGGTGGACTTTAATTGCCTTAAACTCTATCATTAACGAAGCTCTTTGCATAGTGTAACACCTCAATGTTCTACCCATTCTGCCTTTGGTGGCAAGCAGGTGGCACGCCTTTTGTTGGACCAGCTTACACGATGACGGAAGCAACAATTAAAGCTCTGATGAGTGCGGTAGATGAGGGCGCTTGGGAACATGAGGGTTTTTTTATTGATTCTGACAAGCCCATTTATGCACAACGTCCCGCTCTAGAACCATCATCTTTGCTCCCGACCAGCACTGTGGAGGTTTTACCAAGCTCTGCAACGGGTAGAGTGACTGGAGGGAGGTCGAATGTTGTGTGCCCGAGTCACACATCGACTGGTTATGCTGTAACAAGTGGAGTTCCAAATCTTTGGGGTGGTGGAGAGCCTTTCTTGGTGGGTAGGAAGCAAGCTTCGAGGTCCTGGTTAACTAAGAAACCGTGGATACCCAATACGACCCGATGAAAGATGGTGTTGGGGGATGACATGGGTTTGGAGGAAGCAACCAATTTGGCATTGACTGCTCTGGTGGGTAGATTTTCTTATCACTCTCGTTGTTTTACACTAGTACTTTGTTGGATGGAGGTGAATTGGATGCCCTTGATAGGGTATACCCTTGAAATTTACCTTCTCCCACGTGGCTGGTTTGGTTTTTGTTTTCGCTCTTCGGAGGATGTGGAGAAAATCTTAGTTTGTTTGTAGCCTTTTGATGGAGGGATTCTGATGCTAAAGAGATGGAGGATCTCTTTCAACCCAGCTCAAGATTATTTCGCTACAGACATCTATGGATTCTACTGTCGGGACTTCCTTTAAATTTTTGGAACATGAAGGCTTTAATAACTATTGGTAATGCCTTAGGTCGATTTATAAGTGTAGATGAGAAGGCTCTGTGTGCACCATAACACAAGCTAGGTAGGATTCTGGTCGAGGTCGATATACATTGTGGTATGCTGGAAACTTTAGACATATAGTGGCGGGATCAGTTTTTTTCACAACGACTCAACTACCTGGGGATATCGTTTCGTTGTACACTCTGTAGGAAGACAAGACATCTGAGAAACACATTTCAGGGATGTGAAGAGGAGGAGGAATTAGAGAACTCTCAACTTTGGAAAGCGCTAAGAGTTTGCTCACCGAAATATGAATCGACAGCCCGAGAAGTACCTGACCTTATTTCCTTAGATTCTTCGAACGTCTCGGGATCAAACACTATACGGGTAAGCCTAAATCTCAGTGTCCTAGAATTTTTAATACTTTATCTTCTTGGGAAAAACTCGCATTGGATGCGACTTATCCACATGGGACGGTGTCATCTAGTCATCCATGTGACCCTACTCCTGTTGCCAAGCCTATCATTGAGCCTCTTGTTATCCTCACAATAACTGGGTTGGTTTCTGAGCCACGGGATGAGCCTTCCTTTACCTTGGGAGTTGATATACATGTTCATGTTTTGGGTAGGGACCATCCTACACTTGTGGAACCCAGGATGTGTCACTTTGGCTCTGGAACCTCCTCCTTTGAGGTGGGGGCTGCCTTAAATACCTCCCTTTCATTACAAAAGAACTTTGGGATGGGGGTTGACTTGGGGGGGACCGAACCTTTTGTACTCTCAGGTTACAGGGAGGAGGATCCAGGTGATTGTTCTCTTGGGGAGACATTGGAGGCTTTAGTACCTGTTGATCGAGAGGTCGAATCCTTGGTGCCACTCACTACATTTTTAGGCAATACAGTCATACCTTTACCGAGCAAATCAGATCCTTTTGAACTTCGCGGTGGGGGTGTAAGTTCAAGTTATACTTGGTCCAAGGGGCTTGGATTTGAGACATCACCGATAAAAACTAGAAGTGCCCGAAAACGGGCTACACTTTCGGAAATGCTCCTATTTTTTCATCTTCCACTACTACAGATTTTGGGGTGCTTAGAGGCGTCAAAGCCCTTGCTCATGCTAGACCTTGATTTTTCTCTCCATTAATATACGTGGGGTGGGAGGGACCCTAAAACAAGCCTCCATGCACAAAGTCTACCGTTCTATTAAGCCAGATGTAATTTTCCTTCAAGAAACACTTGTTGATGAAGTTAAGGCGAGACAATTTATGCTTCGATTTGTTCTGATTTGGTGCATTAGTGCGGTTAGTTCATTTGGAAATTTGAGAGGGATCCTAGTGGCGTGGGATCCGAATAAGTTATTGTTGAATCCCACATTGTGTATTGGGGGTATCATCCTCAAATGCATCTCTCTTGAAAACAAACAGGACATTTGTTTGTTAAATATTTATGGACCCTGTGTTGAGAGGAAATTATTTTGGGACCGTGTGGCTCAGAGTGGTATATTGGATTCTAAAAATCTGATTCTTGCAGGTGATTTAAACTTTTCCTTAGGAGCTGACGAAGTATGGGGTGTGGCCGCTCATATGGACAAGCTTACAGAGTATTTCAAGGATATGTTGTTGAAACATTAGCTGATTGATTTGGTCTCGGTCGAGATTGTCCCGACATGGAGAAATGGAAGAAGTGGCAGGAACTGTATTTCAAAGTGCATGGACAAGATTCTTGTGTCGGAAAGCCTCCTCACTGATGCGGGTAGGTACTGGTCTTGGGTGGATCTACCCTTTGTCTCTGATCACGCCCCTGTGGCAGTTCATTTCGATCTCCAACCTTTCCCGATTGCTTTTCCTTTTAAATTAAATCCTACGTGGTTGGTTGAGGTGGACTTCACGACTATTGTAAGTGAGGTTTGGCAGGATCCCAGATTCTTAGAAGAATCAGATATCCATATCAAATTTGTTGGGAAACTGAGAGCCCTTAAAGTGCGAATCAAATCATGGGCGCGGATAAGACGAATTGAACAACAAAAAAAGTTATCTTCTCTAGAAGAGGAGATCAGGGCTACTCTCTCAAACTGCCTAAGAGCTGGGCTTGACTCTTCATATACATGCAGATTGAAGACTCTAGAGACTGAACGTAATCGACTTCTAATCATTGAGGAAGAACTTTGGCGACAAAGGAGTCATGCAGTTTGGTTAAAAAGTGTAGATCGGAACACCAAGTATTTTCACAAGGTTGCTAATGTGAAGAGGAATCACAAACACCTCTGGGATATTTGGGATGAATTGGGGTAGGAACATAGAGGGCAAGAAGCTTTAAAATCTGAAGCAAACAGGTATTTTTAGACTTTGTTTTCTAAGGATCCCCAAATCACTCCCGTGGATCAGTTTAATATTGTCCAGATGTTTCCTCGTTTTATTTCCAAGGAGGATTCTATTAATCTTGACAGTCCGGTTACTAAAAAGGAAATTCTAGAAATATTGAAACTCTTTGTAGTTGATAAAAGTCCGAGCCCGGACGGTTGGACAGTAGAATTTTATTTGAATTTTTTTGAATTGGTGAGTGATGACTTGGTGGATCTTGTTGAAGATACTAGAACTAGAGGAAGGATAAAAAGTACCTTAAACTCTACTTTCTTGGCACTAATCCCAAAGGAGAATAATCCCCGGACCTTTGGGGATTATAGACTTATAACAATTTGTAATCTTTGTTATAAGTTGATTTCCAAGGTCATTGCAAATAGGATTAAGCCCATACTCTCAAGGGAGCTATCTGGGGAACAACTCAGATTCTTAAAGGGCAGACATATTCTAGATGTTCTTGGTACTGCGCAAGAATGTATTCAAAGTATCAGGGCTAGAAAACAAAAGGCATTGATACTTAAGTTGGATCTCATGAAATCTTATGACTGTGTCAATTGGGATTTCCTTCACATGATTTTAGTACAAATGGGTTTTAATGTTCATACCATAAACTGGATTATGAGTTGTGTGGTTAGCTCCTCTTTTTTCGGTCTTGATCAATGGGGAGGCCTCCCAGGTATTCAAAAGTGAACGAGGGTTGCGCCAAGGATGTCCACTCTCACCATTGCTTTTAATTCTTTTCATGGAAAGCATCAACCTTCTCCTGAAAAAGGGTCAAACAAACGGTTTGTTAACTGGTGTCAAGGTTTCTAGGATAGTCAAAATCCTTCATCTTATTTTTGTTGATGATATTCTCATCATTTCTAAGGCTTCACTAGAAGAATGGTAGGTGATCAAGTCTTTGTTAGATCATTTCTGCAATGTGTCGAGATTAAAGATTAGTCCACAAAAGTTGACTTTCCATTTTTCCGAGACAAATGGAGTATTTCTAGAGCATTTAAAATCCTTGTTTACTTATAATTTTGTGGAGATGTCTTTGGGTTTCCATTAATTAGGATACTTTCTAAAAGAGGAGAAGAGTACTTTTGAAGATTGGAGGTGGCTTATCGTAAAATTTGAGAAAAGGATCAATCAATGGTGCAACCGGTGGTTGACTATAGGGGGAAGACTTATACTGGCCAAGTCTGTTCTTGAAACACAATCTGTATACTAGATGGCCTTGGCGGTGGTTCCAGCCTCTTTTTTCTCAAGGATTCATAGGCTTATCTTTGACTTTCTTTGGTTGAGGGGAGGCAAGTCCCAGGGTATACATCTCTGTAGTTGGGAGAAGATTGCTAAGCCTAAACTTTTGGGTGGCTGGGGTCTTCAAAATCTTTTCCTTTTCAACCGCGCCTTAGCAGCTAACTCTTCATTGCGTGTTTTGTTAAAAGATAGTATTTGGAATAAAGTGGTTAAGGATAAATACTTTCCCTATTGTTTAGTAGCAACCTGGCTATGGCCGGATTCTCCATTTCAACCTGCTGCCTCACAAATCTGGAAAAATCTACTGAAAACTTTACCTATCATTACTCGGTGGATTAGTTGGGATCCTGGGAATGGGTCTTCGATTTTGATAGGTCTAGACAAGATCTTAAGGATAGGTGGTGATTCATTATTATCTTCAGAACTTCGTGAGGCTCTTAAGGAAAAAAACACGTGTTATATTTATCAAGCTACGACCGAGGCAGCATTGGGTTTTGTCACAAATCATTGGAAAACTTGTGAAGATTTAGAGCTTAGTGGGAATGTGGCAGTGGAATGGACTAGATATTGCAAGGCGATTATACAATTGGGGATTCAACTTCATCCAAGAGATGATAACTTGATTTGTATCGGTGGTGATCATTCGAGACTTATCACTGTAAAAAATGTTTAAAATGCCCTGGCTAATGAATATTGGCTGACTCCTATCATTGATTGGTGAAGACACATTTGGACTTGGGATTTGGCACTTAAGTTAAAACTATATCTTTGGTTGGCACTGGAAAATAAGGTTCTATCTTGGGAAAATCTTAGAAAGAGGGGATGGGCATGCCTGAGTATTTGCTCATTATGTCTAAATGATGAGGAGACGGTTAATCATATTTTTATTACTTATTCCTTCTCACAAGTTGCTTGGTCGGCTCTGGCTACTGTTTACAATTTTAATATCAATTGGGGAGTTAGATCTTTATTTCATTGTTTTGAAGCTTGGTTATTGGTGGAGAAATCTCGAAAGACACTCCTTGCGTTGATTTGCTGGTATTTGTGGGTGGCTAGAAATAAGTACTTATTTGAATCCCATATTCCCTCTGTACAGAGTGTTGTGTATCGGATCCGAGGCTTGATGGATGCTTCGAGGACTCAAACTACAATTGTGCATTGTCCGAAGAGAAAAACGAATCCACTTGACATAATAATGGAAAATGTATGTTGGTTTGATGGCACATCACAAAATAATGGATCACTTTGTGGAGCGGGTGGTATCATAAGGACCGGGGAGAATACATTTTATAGGTGGACCTAAATTGTGGGATGGGCTTAAATACCAGGGTTGAATTACTTGGAATATGAACAAGCTTATCCTTAGCACACAAACTTGGTATTGATCGGCTTCAGGTATTGGGGGATTCAAAGATAGTGGTGGATTGGTTAAATCTTAAATGTAATCTTCATGTTTCATCACTCCTGGGATGGATGGAGAAGGTGAGAAACCTTATAACACTCTTCAAAGAGATGAAATTTGATCATATTTATAGGGAAGAGAATGTAGAGGCAGACACAGTCTCAAAAAAGGACCTACAGGTCACTAAAGGAAGGATTCATTTCAAGAAATGGCAGGATGGCCAGGAGGCCCCCCCACTTACTATTCGACTATATTTATAGTAGTACAGTCCTTGGGATCTCTGTGGCATACTATGACTCTTGCTGATTATCTATGGATCTTTAAGTTATTTTGATACTTGTATCTTTTTTGGAATTTCTAAAGTACCTCATATTTTGGAAAATTATTGAAGGGATAGATGAAATCTGTGTAATATCAATGTATTTTTTTGACTTTCTGTCAGTGAATTATAGTTAGTCTCTTGAATATGGATGCTATCCATTGTTGTAAGCCATTACTGGGCATTGCATTTTGGACTTATGTACTCTCATTGAGAACAACATATATATTTGAGAAATTTTCTGCTGAGAAAAAAAAAACCTTTTAAGGTAAGAAAATCTTGAAGAAGCTTCGAGTCTACTCCTTTATCTTAAGTTCCCTAAGTGTTTTTGAAATACCAAATGCTTGATTTTACTATTGCAGTCGTGTCTTTGTTTTTTAAACTTTGAAATACAAAATGGTTAAGCTTAAAGCTATTACTTGTGTTAGGCTTGGGTTTTTATACATCATATTCTCTTTTTCGGATAAGTGTTTGTGAACTCTTAGGGGGTTCAACTCTTTTTTATTTACAAATTACTTATTAATGAGCATTTCTCTCTCGATTCCTTGCACTTGCATAGTCTTTATGAGTAGGCAATTTTCCCTTTGGTCCTTTATCTTACAAATACCCATATGCGACTGGCTTAAGTTAGTCCGTCTTCTTGGGGCCATACATAATTAGGCTAACTAGTTTTTAGTTGGACTATGGATGCTAGGTGGTCCTGTAAATATGGAAATTTTCAAACCTCCCCATTGTGGAGGAACAATGATTCACTTTTCGTCTCCCCTTTCTCTAATTAGAATATACTCAACTTGGATATATACCAATTGATAAATAAATATTGTTGATCTTGAAATTGGAGTGTCAAAATTACCTACAGTTCTTTTAATTTGGATCATATGAATTGCTTTTATGTTTTTGAATTTAAAATTACTGAGCATCATTTAACTATCATTGCCATTATCATCAATGCCTCTTGACCGCAAATACATAAATTACAACAATGTAGGTCATATGAATTACTTGTGTGCTTAGATTTAAGATAAATTAGTATTATTTACTACCTTTGTTGTCAATGCTTCTTTATTACAAATACACAAATAAAATAACACACACATTTAGAGGTTATTGGTAACTCTAAAAGTGTTGCAATTGCTATCAATTCTTTAAAATTAGTATTATTTAACGACCTTTGTTGTCAATGCTTCTTTATTACAAATACACAAATAAAATAACACACACATTTAGAGGTTATTGGTAACTCTAAAAGTGTTGCAATTTCTATCAATTCTTATATATATAAAACATTTAAAGCAATAAATTGTAAACACACACATATATATATTATATTTAAAGGGGTAAATTGTAAACACAAACAAGTGGTAGAGGCTCCTAATAACTCCAAAGGCATTAAAAATGAAAATATAAAAAAATTAATTAATCAAGCAATTAGTAAAAAAAATAAATTCATAAAAATTGCTTGGAAATCATTTTTCGTATTTGAACTTTACACATAATCTCTTGCCCCACACATCACACATACTTTGCTCCCTTGTGCACCTAGTACTGAGTCTTGAATCTCCAATATTAGAAGTTTCAACTTATCCTTCTTCTTATCCACTTAATGTTTTGTCAATGAATTAATTTAAAATTAAACTTTTGAAAAACACACACACACATTTTATTTCTCCTTATTTTAAGGCTCCTCCTCATAAGTTGACTCTTATTTAAAGATTCCAAGTCTTAACTAAATCATTGGGGAATCTAGGAAGAGGTCATTGTGTAGAATATGATACTATGAAAAATAATATTATTACATCTACATTTAAGGAGAAATTGTGGTGCCATAAAAAATTAGAGGATAAGAGAAAATTAAGTTACTATAAGGAGGTGATTAGCCCTAATCTAGAAGATCAAAAGTATATCTATATTTTAACTAGACTCCGTGGGTTTAAATAATTTGTCATCTTTGTGACACTAGGAGGTTGAAAATGAAAATCACTTTTTCTTAGAATGTCTTTTTTTTCCAAGATTTTTTTTTCTCAAATTTATATAGGGTATACATTCATTTACAAGTAAGCTGCAGCATGCTGAGAACCATGGTCAGTGCGCTAGCAGTGGGAGGACCATTACAATCGAAACAACATTGCTTCAATGGAACCGAACCAAGGCAAGCAATAGCAAGAGGAAGACTGGAAGATGAAGCAAGCAAAAAACTTTCAAAAACTGTCAACTATCTACTTAAAGAGGAACAACCATCATAATTCAAAGATATTAATATAGGAAATAAGACTCTCTTTCCCACTATCACAGTGGTAGACCGAGAGTCTCCCTACCACTTCATTTAGAGCCCTCTTTGAGAGAGCATCCGCCTCCCTATTGTGTGATCTGGAAATGTGATGGAAGTTGATATCAGTGAAGAGTTTGGTCAAATCCTGCGTTTTTTGCTTCCAGCATTCAATATGGACTGAATGAAGCTTGCATTTATGATTTATCCAGTCGATAATAACTCTCGAGTCATCAAGGACGTGTAAGTGATTGATAGACCAAAAGGATGCTAGAGTGAGGGAAGCCCATAGACCCATTAGTTCAGCTTTTGTATTTGTACCCACTCCACAATTGATGAACCACTTTATGATCCTCAACTGATGGGTTTTGAAGGTGCCTCCAGCCCCACAACATAAGCCGTTTGACTGTGCAGCTCCGTCAAAACAAGCTAACGTGTAACCTTCAGCCATCTTAAACTCACAAGCTTTGTAGGGGATGGATTTGACAGTAGACGGTTGCTAGGAGAAGGAAGCCAAAACTATGTGAACTACAACAAGAGAGGAAGGAGGGCGATCATAAAAAATCACTTTGTTCCATTCTATCCAAATCTGCTAGCAGGCATGGGCAGCCAAACAAAGCGGAGCATATTTTTTAGTGGACCACAAAGAAAAACAATCCGAGATGGAGGCGCCGATCCAGGAGAAGGATAGAGAAAAGTGTTGAATCAGTCGATTCCAGACAACCTTTGTAAAATCACAATGTACAAGGATGTGGTGAATGTCTTTGAAGGCTCGACTGCAAAGAAGACAGATCCCAAGGCCCTCCCAGCCTCTCTTACGGAGCATATCCCAGGAGATAATTTTTTCTTTTGCAGCAAGCCAGATGAAGAGTTTATATTTTAGAGGAATCGACCACTTCCACAGTTGGAGAAGCCACGATTTGTCAGCGCCGAGGTCCAGCGGTTGTAGGAGGGCAGCGTAGAGATTTTTGACAGTAATGATGCCAGTGGCATCTCCTCCAGCCCACATAAACGAGTCCAACTCGTCAATTAGAGAGATTCCGACACTTCTAAGTGCAGTTGTAAAGGAGTCCCATTCAGTGGCACTCAATCCACTTAAATGCAGATCACCACTACCCATCCAAATGTCCGGAAGAGGGAGGACACCGGTCTAAACTCTCACCTGTGCCAAAAACAAAAGGTTTAATGAACAAAGTTGCGTACTCAGAATCGGAGAGAGAATCGATTGATCCTCCAACCCGAGGATCTTGTCCCTTCCAATATTAATATCAGTACCCGATCCTGGCTTCCAATGGAGCCAATGAAGGATCACCGGAGAGGAAGAGACTAGACCCTTCCAAAAGGATGAAGCCCTCTTCAGCATAAGCGATGGCTTTCATAACCAGGTGAGAAGAGGCAGGGAGCCCATGTATTTGTCCATTATAATGTCCAGGTATTTGTTCTTAGAATGTCTTGCTTACATCCACATTACATATCAATTTTAGAATATTTGTTAGAATACCTACCTTCCTAATCTTTTAACTCATCAAAACTATAGGACCTTAGGAATGCTTCTCTTCAAACATTTCCAATACAAAAATAAAATTGTAAAGCAAGCTAAATAATTCCTTACCTTTTTTTCCTTAAGATCAAATAAACCAAAGTTGATTTTAATGGACATAAATAAACATCGTTATTATCACCACCAATATATATTAAATACAAATCCACCTTATGAAAAGCTAGAACATTAAACAAATAAAGTTATATATATAAAAGAGTTGGTTCATAGCATACACATAAGGAGAAAATAATGATGGGTAGGTGGTTTTCTAACTCATAAAGACCATCATCATCATGAATATACATTAAATAAGAATCCACCTTATGACAAGAGAGAGCATTAAACTCTTATATTTATATATATAAAAGAGTTGGTTTATAGCATACAAATAAAGAGAAAATGATAGGTAGTTGGTTATAAAACCATCGACATCATTATCTTGAATATATATTAAATAAGAATCCACCTTATGAAAAACTATAGCATTAAATATCAAAAATTATATCTATATCTATCTATCTATCTATCTATATAAGTTGGTTCATAACTTATGTGTACAAGAAGAAAATGATAATAATAAATAGGTAGTTTCTAAATTTAGGTATTTATTTTACTTTACCTCAATGTTGAGGATTTCATCTTCATAACTACATCTCAAAAACATTCAAAATAAGTAGTTTGAATGTAAAATTTCAACCCCTCTCCATAGTTAAATTAGTATAACAAGCTAAAAAAACCATCTAACATAGTTAAATTAGCATAACGAGCAAAAACCATCTATAAATATGAACAAAAGAAACTCAATAATTTGATTAAAAAAAATCCAAAAAATACTAATAATATGGAATATGAGATATTTTAGACAAAGAAAGAGACCATTAATAGAGTTATGGAGACCTAAAAGACAAGACATCCAACATTGCATAATTGTTTTTTTTTTAAGGTTCACAAAGGTAATGTGACACTCTATGAATGTAAAGTTATTAATTACACCTTAGTGCCATTTGTAGGGCCAACCCTTAGAATCCAAGGGTTGGTTTGAATGATGGGTGTGGGGGTAAGAATATTGAGTCATCATTAAGGAGAGGGTGTCCAACATGAACATACCAATAATATACATAAAACACTGTATAGAAATTATGATGCGGTCGCACCAAAAGATGTCAGAGACGTTAACGTTAATAAATTAAAATGATAAGAAATCTTAAAGTAAAATGAAAGCAAAAAACTTTACAGCGGTTTAAACGGGGGGTTTCTGGCTTTTGACTCATGGTAAGAAAACATGTTTTTTACTCGGTCATTTTGTACACATGGGTTTTCGTGACCGTTCTCAGTGACCAGAGTGAACAGTGAAAGCATGTGGTTATTACTTATAATTACGAATAAAAAAGTTTCCACGCTGGGCGTTGACAATTGTTTTTTTACAACTGGGCCCACTTGCCACGCTTTTAATATCTGTCACGTCAGCAAAGTTTTTATTGGCGTTTTGTGTCGTTATTCGCGCCCTCCGAGAAAACCGAGAAGGATCTAACGATGACATGTCACGTACAGTTTCCCCACTACAGACACGCGAATCCGTAGGCCGGAAGGTCTCTTTCCCGTCCATCCGACGGCTGTGGCCGTTTGTGAATTGAAAGGCGCACAGTCCACGAGGATCCAGATGCCATCGAGCTGTCAGAAGCATTACGGGAAGGGGCCGCCGCGCCGTGAACCGGTATCAGAATCATCCGACGGTGGGTTTGGATCCCGAAGATGTCGGAAAGAGTGCAGTCCGTTAGATGCGCGCCTCGCCTAGATGATTCTCTAATATCCTGACAAAGGATCCGGTGGATGATTCTTTTCAATTTTTGACAAAGAATCCGGGAAGGATCAGACGTGGGAGCAGGTTGGTTTTATGAATTTGTATTCCCCTGGCGGGAAGGAATTTACTGGAATGTTTCATT
>JZKD02S1868144.1:61773-82304 GCA_000966675.3 Picea glauca
TCTTTTGGAAACCAAGGTCACATATTTCATTAATGGTGTTCTTGGATCCACAAAAATGCTTCTTTCTGTAGTTAGGATTCTTAGCTCTTTTGGAGACCAAGGTCACACATTTCATTAATGGCATTCTTGGATCCACATAAATGCTTCTACTTTCCACAGGTGGGGTGGAAGCCAGTGCATTGGAGCCACCAACACTCTGGGAGGATGGCATATTTGCTGTGTTGTGCGAAAGGATGAGGAATAACTTCAAAACCCTCCAATAATTTTGGAATTTTAACTGCTGCAAATAAAAACAAAGAAAGAGAAATTAGAATCCTTCCACACTGGGGAAACTCTCCTTTAGAAGAAATACCACGCTAAATTTGTCCCTTTACTGTCAAAAAGATGTTGCTGCTGTCAAAATGAAAATGATCTAATGAAGTGAAAACTGATCTTCCTCCAACTCTCATTCTCTCTTTATTTTCCCTCTCTTTTTCATTTTAGGATTTGGAGACCATCACGGGAACGACCACCAAACCCCCTTTTTCTCTGTTTTTAGCTTTAAAAAAAGAAAAAAAATCAGCATGTGGTACCAGGAACATCAAGGAGTTTCTGGAAACTGCCAAGAAATGTCTAACACGTTTCTGGAAACATTCAGCAGTTTCCGGCTATTTCTGTGCTCCCAGCTGACGTCAAATAGCTTCCCGGCTATCACTATATTTTTCTCTTGAATATTGTTTGAATATTTTATCATAGATTTCCTGGATTCCAGGATTATGACTATTTTATAATAACATATTGCAAAGAAATGTTGTTTGGTAGGATCTTGCTTGGTTGTTTTGACATTGTGCATGACATAACTGTTTACAGGCCTCTATTTGCTAGTAGCCTTTTGACCATTATCCGTACTCTACTGGACCAAACACGACAAGATGAAATGCGTATCCTCAGCTGCCAAACTCTTGCTGATTTTGTTAACAGCCAGGTACATAATCTTACAAGTTGTATTTGTTGTTTCATTAGTGAACTCTTAAAATTGCTTACGAGGAGCAGCCTTATCTGCTCCTTTCATTATGTTTAATGATTCTTCTAACCATTAGCATTTCTGAAGTAGAATTATCTGATTCTTGAAAACAGATGGACAGCACATACATGTTTAACTTAGAAGGTCTTATTCCCAAACTATGTGGGCTTGCTCAAGAAATGGGAGAAGAAAGAAGGTGTTACCTTTTACGTTCGGCTGGACTTCAAGCTATTTCAGCAATGGTATGCTTTAATTCTTGTTTTAGTTGGTGTTTTAATGTCTTCCCTCGTATTTTTTGTCTATAAAGAATCCGGGACCCTTTATTGGACTGAAATTATGGATATAGCATTTTGTGCACTTCTCACCGAGTCATCTTCATTCTTGATTAATCACTTCGATGATAGATAGATAGCTTTTATTAAACAGTCCACGAGGCAGCCATATGGGACAAAAAAGAGTTTCTTCTGTCTTGATTAATCACTTCCATGATAGATAGATAGATTAATAGATAGATAGCTTTTATTAAACTGTCCATAAGGCGGCCATATGGGACAAAAGAAAGTTCACATTTTGTGCAACATTTTTCAAAGTGCTTAAAGCGAAAGATTACAATAAACAAAGATCGCTGTGTAGTGTCAGGAACCAAATCATGTCCCCAGTCTACCCATCTGGGTCCAATCTCCTTTGCTTTGCATCAAGTGTTGGCTGCCTCGTTGACTTTACTTTCAACAACCTGCTTCTAGCTTTCATCATTTTCTCAACCAACTTTGTTGTACCTCTTACTAGATCCTCTTAGAATGCTGATTTTTGTTGTGCAAGTTCGATTTCTTCCCGATTTTTACGTACACTGCACAAATTAGGAGAAAATGTTGCTGGGTTTCCACCTCACCATTTCCACATATCTGACATAGCCTTTCTTGGCATAGGTCCTTGCTCTGTTACCATCTTCCTGTTTCACATCTCAACCTGTGGGAGCTGGTTCTTAGCTGCACTATTAACTGCTTTTTGCACCATGGGATGTTCTTAGTTTTGCATTTTGATTTCTTCCTATTTGTGGAAGTCAATAATACAGTATTGTTTTTTTCTTTTGATGTGTTCTCTACTTTTCACCTTCCTCTAACATTCATGTACATGAATTTTCAACTCCTTATGTGTTGGGCGTTTTTCTTCCTGTATCTACCACTCGTAAACCCATTTTCTGACCTGTAGATTCTATGTGTTTTCCTTCTTTTCAGCTCATCTTGGCTGATTTTAATCGAATCCTGTTGCTGCTCATGGCTGGCAGTTTCTATCCATACAGAATCAACTTTCTTAATGCCTGAAATTTGATTGGTATAGTCCTCTTTCAACTAGAAGTATATCGTTGAGGGTCTTGTTTTTACTCTTATACAATTTGTAATTAAGTGTTTATATACTCGTTCAAACTGGTTTCACTTGTTTCTAGATATGCTTGGTCCCCAAACCTTGCATCTGTATAGAAGTATTGTGGTTATGAGTGTTTGGCAAAAAATATTCAACATTTGCCAATCCCAGATCTATTCTGTCCTCCATCTATTTTGGAGCAGGAAAATTGCTTTCCATCCTCCTTTCAGTGTTTTCATTGTGCATGTGTCCCAACTTAACTTCTCATTGAAATCTAGTCCCAAATGGAAAATACTTGTAGTTTTGGATTATCTATATCGTTTCACTTTTAAAGCTAATTCGTGGTTGTTTTGGTCTTCTTTTGAGCAAGAACACTGATATCTTGGTTATGCCCGTTGTTCATGTTCATCCCCCACCTATATGCAAAAGGATGCTAAGGCCTTAGGTGATATTGTAGGTTGTATAGTGTCTTGGCTATTAGCCTTACATCCATTCACGAAAATGTCGGCATAGTTAAAAATTCGTTGAGGGCTCGGACATCGAGACATTGGAAACATTGACAAACAATTGACAAAAGTCGGCAAACCATGGTGTTGACATGGGTTTTTTGAGCCTCTTCAATGCACATGGATCTATTGAGATAAAACCCTCAAAGTGCGGTTCCCACCCTTATCGGCGAATCCTCTAGTTTGCAGCATTGGATGCCAGATTCATTTTATGGTTTTGTATTTTTTGTTTATGTTGCAAAAAGAAAATGTAGAAAGTAAATGTGGAGATCAAATCCTAGTACTAGGAGCAGGTTAAAAGTAAAATTGGAATTGCAATGCAATATTGCACAAATCAAAGGAGAGAATAGTCCACAACAATCAATTCATACAATATCAAGAGATCAACCAGACCTACAATAGATGTAAACATCCTAGTCCCATCCCTATCTCAAAGCCCAATGTTAGCAAAGCACATGATAATAAGCATCTAAAATTGAAAGAGAGAATAGTCCACAACAATCAATAACATATACTTACAATAATTTAAAGAAAGTGACACATAAAGAAGATAGCTCACAACATGAATCACTGTCAAAGTTTGTATTAACTCATTGTTAACAGTGCCTTTGAGCTTAGTTGCAAGATAGCTTGCTTACCAAGTTTGAGCCCCACTTTTCTTGTTATAATGCTTTACTTACAAGAGTTGGAGGTGGCTCTTGACCTTCCAACTCCTTATGGCTATTCATATCTCCCTTGGACCTCTCACATACCCCTTAGACCTTTCAACTTCTAGACTTTGACTCTTTGACTTAAATATTATAAATTATCTAGTAATAAACCTCATCAAATTTGGAACATAACTATTGATTTGGGTAAAGGTCTCAATAATTGATTTTTAACGTGGGAATAAAAGATTTCTTACCTTAGGTCTAAGTTTCACCAACTGAAAATTTATATTGACTCTTTTCCCATATAATTCAACAAACACATTGTTGAGCAATCCATATTTCTTTGTAGGTAAAGCCACTTGCTTGTTGAGCATTGATTCATTGAGGGCGTGGGCTTCGTTGACAACGGCCTTTTTCAACTTGATGGTTTGGACATCTTTCTCTTGGAATTGTTCGAAAGAGATATTTGCTTCTTTAGAGTAATGATGAGGAGGAATCAACATGTTTCTTATGATTTGCATGTTTAACTACACCTTCGAAATTTCATTCATTATGCTAATCACTTGTGGTCTTTGAACACTTGATTCATCAAATGCCATATGTGCATGAAATTCGACCACTTCAATTTTTTTGGAAGTATGTATATGTGTGGGGATTGGAACGTACTATTCTTCTCATTGGATTCACTTTACGAGTCATATTGTCATTGGGGTACCTTGTTTAACCTCTTCTCCTTCTTCCAATTGAACTCTATCCCCAAAGCACCAATACACACAAACTGATGAGTATGTCAAAATATCCAGATATTGAACCTCTAAGTTTATCTCTCAGCAAGGAAGCTTTTCTGATCAATGGCATCATACCATTGGCTATGGCACTTTGAACTCTAAGATGTTCTCCTAGCCTAGCAATCACCTTATTCTATTCTTGGATAAGGGTGTCGTGTGCATCTTTTGCAACTTTGCATTGGATAACTTTGCAAATGCAATGCTCAATGCAGTAATGACTACTGGGTGTGCATCACCAAAATTGGAGATGAATTCTTCAATAGTTATTATCTCCATATTTGCTTTCTTGCTTTCTCACCCCGCTTCCTTTTCTAGGCCAGTCTCATGAAATCTTGGTTTTGAACATTGAATGTGAAGGAATCATACTAACATTTTGCACCATTCTCTTTCGAAACATTCAATTGTTCAATGAAATGTGGCACTAATCCAATTGTTCGGCTTACTAATTCAACTATGGCATTTTCATCTTGTTTTCTGTGAGTAGCACATTCATTTGTGGATTGCTTATTGCTTGGATGTTATTTCTCTTTGAGAGATATGATCCGGGCCTCTTGACATATGTCTTCCTTTGGATTGGGAAACTTGGGTTTCATAGAAGGGACTATATCAAACGGTTCAACCTTTTGCACACTTCTTGATTTAGAAACATCTATTTGTACACCTCTTGTTGATGTTCCTTCTACTACTTCAGGACTAGCCTTGGATTGATGATCGCGAGCATTGACTACCTTCCCAAAGGTTGGCTACGAGATTGATGATGGTCTTGAGTTCATTGAAACAAATGGATTTAATACTTCCTTACTTCTCCTCCCTTCTACCTCTATGTAATTCTTAGCTCTTCTAAACAATTCTTCTTGCTCATTGTGTTGGTGACAAAGTCTCCATGTTACAATTTGAGACATGAGAAGTTTTCAATCACATGAAGGGGATCATGAACCTTGATTGGTTTAGATCGAAAATGATATGCCTCTAGTTCAAAGGCAAATTGTTCGCCATGAGGAAAATCAACGATTTGGTATGATTTGAGTCCAATAGGTAACCAAGGCTAAAAGCTCCTTTTTTACTCTTTTCAAAATCTTGGTCCCTCCATGCAAAACCATCCGAAAATCTATCTCTCCAACCAATAATTTGAATGGTATGTACATTGGTAATGCACAAGGTGTTGCTGCCTTTATACACACCTCGGGTAACATGGAAAAAACTTTAATCCACTAGGTGTGTCCTTGGGGGCAAGTCTCGAGTCAAGGTGCTGTCACTTGATCCTCCACTCCTCCGTCTAGGCCAACTCCTAGCGAAGCCAAGGGGGGTAGTCCCTGATAAAAGAATCTAAGGCTCAAACTAAATCTAAGCACAATTATTATTGTAGGAGTTTATTATGAAACAAGAGCAAGATACAAGATCTATGCTAACAATATATATGACAACAAATGAAATTTTTTATAATGAAAATATTCAAAGCATGTAAAGTTCTTGCATAAAAGATATAAATTGAAAATAGATACAAGTTCTAAAAGGAAACGATAAGCAATATATGGAGATTGTAGACCAGTGCCAAGTAGATTGTTGCGAGATAACCAAATGCTACTGAAATGTAAATGTGATGGAGATGTATTGCAAGTGCTCTTGATAAATATTATTATTAATGAGTTGCTTAAGTTGTTAGGTTTATTGTGAAGTGGCTTTCGTGTTTGCAAGCCAACTTTTGAGTGTACAGTGTGTGTAAAGAGTGATACAAGAAGGCAAATCTAATCTTCGTTGGGCCCCTTAGAGGCTATCCTTCAGCTTGGATTGCGGAGAACTTGCCGAAGATCCAATGGGAGAATGTCCCACTATCTTCATCAACAAGTTAAATAGAGTAATGTCAGAGGTCCAACACGGGGAGGAAAACAATGTCCTGAGAGGCCCGTCTGACTTCGCACACAAACTCTATGCAAGATTCCAATTTGAACAATAACACACATAAAGGATTGTCCTATTAAACTACTCCACACTGACCAACCCTAGTTCTGATGAGCTCCCCAGGTCGAGCTAGGCTCGCAAGGGTTCACAACATACTACGGGGAGCTGAGGGGATTGGTTTATTACCAAATTGAAATGACAGAAAATAAATGCCGAAATTGAAATTAATCTACAAAATCAAATCTAACTAAGCTAATCTATGAAATTGAAACTAACTAATGCTATGTGGTGCTGTGGGTTAATTTTAAAGTTTGTTTTAGCCTCTTAGATGAAAATTTGAAAGTATGAGAGAGTTGAAGCAAAAAAGAACAACCATGCCACAAGACACCAATCCTCCAGGGGGATGAAAACTAGGCTATGTATATACTATAGCCTAATGATTTTATTACTTCAGTTACACTTTTCTTTGGGTATGACTTGTGATCATTCATCAGGGGGGTCACAAGTCCTTACAAGGTTTCTAGATGAGTTTATTGAAGAAGGGGTACTTTTGGGTGTCCCGGATGCTCCAAATCTTAAAAAAAATGGACAGAGTCTCTCCTTGGATGTTCGCAAACCTGCAAAAAACAGCAAGGTTATTGGGGCAAAAGATGCCCAAAATGCTATTGGAAAACCTTGCAAAAGGTTCAGTGCATGTACAAAAATTATGTTAATGTTTTCCAAGGAAATGACATCCACATCAAGGATTTTTTCAAGTTGCTTTACACTTAGTTGGAGATCACAATGAACATAAACCATATCATCAAGGTGTTGAAACTCTAACCTATAAGAGGGTCATAATAAATTTAATGAGTCTTGAGGGTCATAATAAATTTAATGAGTCTTGAGCATCATAAATTATAAAAATTGTAAGTGCTAAGCTCTATGTTGTTGTGTTTCGTTTCATTTCAAATACACTCCAATTGTGCTTACACCCTGAAGTGCTACAAGTTTGTCTCAACATCCAAACGACAAATTTAGGTAAAAGCAGTGCTTTTCCACCATAATTTCTCCCTCTTGTCCACTTGATTGTCATCAACTATTTTCCCATAATCCCAACAACATTTAAACAAGGTTACATTTGTGTGGTATCTGGTTTTGAGGAATCAACGTGAGTTTGTTAAATGGAACTTGGATGATAGTAGGAGTCACAACTTATGTTTAGCCGTTGAAAGATGACTTCTCTCCTCAATTTTCTTCACAACATCGATATTTGCTTTGGATTGAGTTTATGTGGATGGTAGAACATTGTTGTGTATGAATTGATACAATTGTGAAGCCTTTTGGGCGTTTGTTGATAGGGATAAGCGAAATCCCCTGATTATGTGATGAAATGCTCGTGTTTGAAACCTTTGTTACCGGATATACTTTCACAAGGGATTAGATACATTGTATTTGTATATGGTATGGATATAAGCCATATATGTTCTTGATATGCCTATGTGTGTATCTAGTTAGAACATGACCAAGATTCATATCATATACAATTGGTACACATCTCAAGCCATATCCACACACACAAAAATAGCCCTTGCCCCTATTATAGGGGATATCAACTTCCCCTATAACAGTTCTCTTTTATAGGGCCATCCCCATAATAGAGCCCTATTGTGAGGATCAATATACTATTACAGGCGCTGACATTGTTCCCTTTTTAAATTTATATTTTAAAGTTTTTTTTTTTAAATTTTAGGGTTTAGAATGTTAGAAAAGTACTAAAGATTTTGAATTCTATAGTTTTAATTTAAAATTTGAAGTTTCAATGTTAAATTTTAAAATATTTTAATGTTTTATTTTTTGGTAGAAATCACTTCAATTTATTTTTAATATATAACACTATACACTTATATGACATTTTTTAACCAAAAAAAGGCTACTAGGATAGCTACCCCTAGCACACGATATTGGAAACAAATACCACAAGAACTATCAAAATTGCCCTAGATCAATGGCACACATAAAAAAATATTAATAGTCCAAGTATTAGAAACAACCATAAAGGCGAATACAATATAGTAGCAATATCATAAAACCAAAAGATAATGTTGTAATCGGTATTAGACCTGAGGCTAGTGGGTTGTTCTTGACATGGGTATGTTTCCCTCCCTACTCATTTTGTGGCTTTGGTTTAGGAACATAAATCTCTTGTTGTTGTAGCTTCTTGACCTCGGGAATTGCCTAAGGATCTATGGGAATTTTTTTGTCTAAGGGTCTCGCTAGAGGATTGTGTCAACACTTTTGACACTCCCTCATGGCCTGACACTAAAACTACTGCAATGTGGCAAAAGGGGTTGGGAAAGCAGTTGGAGGGTGGAGGCTCATGGAGCATGGTGCACCCACCAATAATCAAGGAAGTGTCACAAGTGGGAAACAACCAGGGCTACTCTTTGGACCTACACTGTAATCATAGATGGAGGTGTATTAAATGATGCATATACACAATAGCATAATATTGCATAAAAAGAAGAGAAAGAAATAAGAGAGATACTATTTAATGTTAGTCAATATGGTGAATGCCAATACATAAAGGAAGACAATGTTACAACCACCTTATTATAGTAAGGTAATACTTAATCCTAATTGTGACTTTATTTATAACATGCTACTTAATTAACTCAAGTCACATAACTTCATTAGATGAATAAGTACTAAACTATGTAACAAAAATTATCATGTGACCATTATAATGAAATCTCTTAACGCCCCTCCTTTAATGGTCATATTGATACTAAACGCTTGTCTTGACATACACCAATTTGGAAATTGGACATATGAAGTTTGACTTTTCAATAGTTTATCTTTGCATGCATCACAAGTATAGCACTATAATTTTATTCCACTTGACCTGGGGAGTCTTCACTCCTTGGCTCTAATACCATACTAGGTTTAGGTGTGTAACATTAGGATCACATAGATATGAACTCGACATAACACACACAAATATGACTTAAGCAATATACTTAATATATTCAATAGGTAATATAACCTGTGTGTGTTCTTTTTTAAGGCAAACCTCATGGGGAAACAAAAGGGATGCTTCCCCACATTTGTGGATGGCAGACATCTCTAGTAAACTTGTTGGCCTAGACTAGTGTGCCTCACCCAAGGGGACCTAACACCTACTGGCATAGAACTAGCCAAAAGCCCAATGACATTGGTGACAACCAGTTGAGCTAACTCCTTGGGTTAATGTTACAACTATATATATATTGTAATATTAGTAACAATATTGACCTATCAACTCAAGATTATACTCTAACAATTTCCTAGTGAATTAAACATGACATCCCCTAGGAATTAATCCAATCTTAGAGATTGATCTTTGGGCTGCAAAATATATCTCAAGCTAATGAATTGCCACCTAGCACAACCTTGCAAAAGCTTGTATTAGGTTAACACCTATACATTAATGCAAAAATGTGGTATGCCACCTTGCCATACATGTAGAGGATTTCGATAAACATGATACCTAGCTATTCATCCAAGTGGATTTCTATTAATTTGGCACCCAACCTTTCATGTAAGGGGGGATCTAAAAGGTGATTTTTCCATTGAACATGATACCTTTTCCTATGACATGGCTATCATCTTTCCCTTGGGATTGAATCCTCTTGCTAGAGTATGGATTCTCCTCTTTGACACATCATGGGCCGATTGTTGCTGATGTGAGCACAATTGCATTATGTTGTAGTGTTTACCATTGCGAATGGAAGTTGAGTATGTCCTTATAGGGTAGGAACACTTGCCTTATTGGCTTAATATAAAATGGAAACTCCTTCCGTTAGGGCATATTGGTTGTTATTTGGGCATCCCTTTTTGGCATTGATATGCTTGTGAAAGATCTTTGTGAATGGATTCTTGTTTAGAATATTAATAATAAGTTTCATTGGTGGATGTCTTATGGCATTCCTCTTGCAAGGTGCATCTATATAGGTGCAAGGTGAATTTTGGTTGCAATCCACATCTCTTACTCTTCCTTGCATCTTTACCTCCTATTGAGGGTATAAGAAATTGGAAATGCGACTTTGGTGATTTCTTCAGCGGAAAGAGGGAAGGAAATGGGGCCTACCATTTTGTTTCTTGGGACATCTACAACTTTCCAAGAGAAAAGGGAGGAGGGTTTGGTTTGATCAATATTCATGCACAATGGGTTGTGCTAGTTGCAAAATAGGTCGTTCAGCCTATGCTTGGCCTTGCACCTTGACATGTATGTGTTCGGAATTGCATTTAAAATGCTATATATATTAATGGCATACTGGGCTCTTATGATATTTGTAATATAGTTGGCGTGATTGAAGCTTGTTACCCCCCCAGCCTAGGGGTAACTAAGGAGATGATGTCTCGAGGCATGTAGGTAGAAGACATGGAGTGCCGAGAGAAAGATGACCAGCTAAGCCCACATTGAGCAAACATAGCCCCTCCTCTCCACCACACATCACCATTCATCGTCAACAGCATAACAACGTCCGCCACACCATCCTGGCCCAGAAAGGACAACAGATATTGCTTCATGAGGTAACAAGTTTGGTCTCATGGTAAGTCACTTTAATAGTTGAAACATCTGAGCATGTCGCAAAGAGTCCTTTCTTGATTTTGGAACATTTGCTTTGGAAATTATACCTTTTGCCTTATTTCACCTTGGTGGTTGACTCGATTTCCTAGTAAGTGGGTCAGCCTCGGGAAAAGGGTTTCTACTAGGGGGTCTCCTTGAAGGATCATGGTACCATTCCTGCTCATACTTAACACTTTCCACACCTCTTCCCCTTCATTTCCTCATCTTTTGGTTTTTCGGGCTTACTGACCCCAAGAAGAGCTTGTACCTCATTTCATGGGAAGAAGGGGCTAAAGGCCTAGAGGTATTGTAGCTAGCATTGTAAAAGTCAAAATCCATAATCTATCCTTCTAGATGCTCACCCTAAGTTCCTGAGAGCAATGAAACGCTTCTCCATAAAAATGAAGGAACTTTAAAATATAAAACAAATAAAAATGTCCCGCTTGATGGGGGAATGCATTGCGGTGTTCTTTAATTTCTAGTGCATATGGCACTCAATGTGTTCTAACTTCATGTGGCATTGCGGTGCTCCTTTTCTTTCCTTGCACATAGCACTCAATGTTCGGACCATAAAAAATGAAAGGCAAATAATGGGCTTGGAAAAATGTTGCATTGCAAACAAAGGAATGCAACACACTCTCCACAAAGGCTCCCAGAAATGAGACAGTATGAGCCCTTGATATATCAGGAATCCCATGCCCAAAAGTCCTACCCCCATCCATTTCATATTCACTACATGGCCTAGAGAGGGTCTCCTTGGGAAACATTCCTTGACTTGGGGATTCACCTACCCAATAGGGCACCATGACAACCCTCCCATACCTAAATTGGGAAAAGTTTATAAGGACTTTGAGCATTTGTTTAGTTTGAAAAGGGGGGATTTAATGCACATGTTTGGGTGGTTCTTTTATTAAATGTGTCTTACATGGCATGATACATATGACTCGTGGACCCTTGGAGGGTGTATTTGCTTGTCTTTGCAGGACCTTGCCCGGTGGAAGGCATTCATGGAGGGACTAAGCCACTTGGACCTTCATAGGGTCTTGAAAGGCCATTGGATGGATGATGCGCCCCACACATTGGAGGCCTAGGACGATGAACATTACACCTTGAGGGACATCTCTAGCACTTGGATGAGGCTCCAGATGATGAAGGGGTGACATCACCCTCCTTTGCCAAAACATCTCTCTTGGGGAGCTTAACGTCACACATTTGGGAGGACGTTTGATCCTTTTAGTGCACTGGGTGGTGTTGTGGGCTTGAAGCCCCACCTTCTTGCTTGATATGGGGACGATGTGGCACCTTCCTAGCATGACGTCTTGGCCTTGGAAGGCTTATCTTGACACGTGCCACCTTGGAGTAGATTTTTATGGGCTTATGTTCCATTTTGTTGTTTTTGGTCATTTTGTAGCCTATGTGGGCAAAAGAACAAATTGATTTGCTAATTAAGAATTGTAACTTAGGTTTTAGCTTAAAATTATGGATTTAATTGTAAAGTGGACAAACTATGACTCGGGTTTCCTCATATAAATATGAGGCAAGTCATTTTCATTTCAACATAACTCATCACTTGAGATTATCCCTCTTGGACTGAAATTTTGGCCCTCTTGGGCAATTCGCTATCGCTCTTTTCTTGTCATAATGGATGCAACACTTGTTATTTGGAGCATTAAAGGCCAACGACTTCTCTTGGTGGTGTTTCTTTGCCAATTTGTGGANCAACTCCTAGCGAAGCCAAGGGGGGTAGTCCCTGATAAAAGAATCTAAGGCTCAAACTAAATCTAAGCACAATTATTATTCTAGGAGTTTATTATGAAACAAGAGCAAGATACAAGATCTATGCTAGCAACATATATGACAACAAATGAAATTTCTTATAATGAAAATATTCAAAGCATGTAAAGTTCTTGCATAAAAGATATAAATTGAAAATAGATACAAGTGCTAAAAGGAAATGATAAGCAATATATGGAGATTGTAGACCAGTGCCAAATAGATTGTTGCGAGATAACCAAATGCTACTGAAATGTAAATGTGATGGAGATGTATTGCAAGTGCTCTTGATAAATTTTATTATTAATGAGTTGCTTAAGTTGTTAGGTTTATTGTGAAGTGGCTTTCATGTTTGCAAGCCAACTTTTGTGTGTACAGTGTGTGTAAAGAGTGATACAAGAAGGCAAATCTAATCTTCGTTGGGCCCCTTAGAGGCTATCCTTCAGCTTGGATTGCGAAGAACTTGCCGAAGATCCAATGGGAGAATGTCCCACTATCTTCACCAACAAGTTAAATAGAGTAATGCCAGAGGTCCAACACGGGGAGGAAACAATGTCCTGAGAGGGCCCGTCTGACTTCGCACACAAACTCTATGCAAGATTCCAATTTGAACAATAACACACATAAAGGATTGTCCTATTAAACTACTCCACACTGACCAGCCCCAGTTCTGATGAGCTCCCCAGGTTGAGCTACGCTCGCAAGGGTTCACAACATACTACGGGGAGCTGAGGGGATTGGTTTATTACCAAATTGAAATGACAGAAAATAAATGCCGAAATTGAAAAAACTAATCTAGAAATTGAAATTAATCTACAAAATCAAATCTAACTAAGCTAATCTATGAAATTGAAACTAACTAATGTTATGCGGTGTTGTGGGTTAATTTTAAAGTTTGTTTTAGCCTCTTAGATGAAAATTTGAAAGTATGAGAGAGTTGAAACAAATAAGAACAACCACGCCACAAGACACCAATCCTCCAGGGGGATGAAAACTAGGCTATGTATAGCCCAATGATTTTATTACTTCAGTTACACTTTTTTCTTTGGGTATGACTTGTGATCATTCATTAGGGGGGTCACAAGTCTTTACAAGGTTTCCAGATGAGTTTATTGAAGAAGGGGTACTTTTGGGTGTCCCGGATGCTCCAAATCTTAAAAAAAATGGGTAGAGTCTCCCCTTGGATGTTCGCAAACCTGCAAAAAACAGCAAGCTTATTTGGGCAAAAGATGCCCAAAATGCTATTGGAAAACCCTGCAAAAGGTTCAGTGCATGTACAAAAATTATGTTAATGTTAATGATTATGTTAATGTTTTCCAAGGAAATGACATCCACATCAAGGATTTTTTCAAGTTGCTTTACACTTAGTTGGAGATCACAATGAACATAAACCATATCATCAAGGTGTTGAAACTCTAACCTATAAGAGGGTCATAATAAATTTAATGAGTCTTGAGGGTCATAATAAATTTAATGAGTCTTGAGCATCATAAATTATAAAAATTGTAAGTGCTAAGCTCTATGTTGTTGTGTTTCGTTTCATTTCAAATACACTCCAATTGTGCTTACACCCTGAAGTGCTACAAGTTTGTCTCAACATCCAAACGACAAATTTAGGTAAAAGCAGTGCTTTTCCACCATAATTTCTCCCTCTTGTCCACTTGATTGTCATCAACTATTTTCCCATAATCCCAACAACATTTAAACAAGGTTACATTTGTGTGGTATCTGGTTTTGAGGAATCAACGTGAGTTTGTTAAATGGAACTTGGATGATAGTAGGAGTCACAACTTATGTTTAGCCGTTGAAAGATGACTTCTCTCCTCAATTTTCTTCACAACATCGATATTTGCTTTGGATTGAGTTTATGTGGATGGTAGAACATTGTTGTGTATGAATTGATACAATTGTGAAGCCTTTTGGGCGTTTGTTGATAGGGATAAGCGAAATCCCCTGATTATGTGATGAAATGCTCGTGTTTGAAACCTTTGTTACCGGATATACTTTCACAAGGGATTAGATACATTGTATTTGTATATGGTATGGATATAAGCCATATATGTTCTTGATATGCCTATGTGTGTATCTAGTTAGAACATGACCAAGATTCATATCATATACAATTGGTACACATCTCAAGCCATATCCACACACACAAAAATAGCCCTTGCCCCTATTATAGGGGATATCAACTTCCCCTATAACAGTTCTCTTTTATAGGGCCATCCCCATAATAGAGCCCTATTGTGAGGATCAATATACTATTACAGGCGCTGACATTGTTCCCTTTTTAAATTTATATTTTAAAGTTTTTTTTTTTAAATTTTAGGGTTTAGAATGTTAGAAAAGTACTAAAGATTTTGAATTCTATAGTTTTAATTTAAAATTTGAAGTTTCAATGTTAAATTTTAAAATATTTTAATGTTTTATTTTTTGGTAGAAATCACTTCAATTTATTTTTAATATATAACACTATACACTTATATGACATTTTTTAACCAAAAAAAGGCTACTAGGATAGCTACCCCTAGCACACGATATTGGAAACAAATACCACAAGAACTATCAAAATTGCCCTAGATCAATGGCACACATAAAAAAATATTAATAGTCCAAGTATTAGAAACAACCATAAAGGCGAATACAATATAGTAGCAATATCATAAAACCAAAAGATAATGTTGTAATCGGTATTAGACCTGAGGCTAGTGGGTTGTTCTTGACATGGGTATGTTTCCCTCCCTACTCATTTTGTGGCTTTGGTTTAGGAACATAAATCTCTTGTTGTTGTAGCTTCTTGACCTCGGGAATTGCCTAAGGATCTATGGGAATTTTTTTGTCTAAGGGTCTCGCTAGAGGATTGTGTCAACACTTTTGACACTCCCTCATGGCCTGACACTAAAACTACTGCAATGTGGCAAAAGGGGTTGGGAAAGCAGTTGGAGGGTGGAGGCTCATGGAGCATGGTGCACCCACCAATAATCAAGGAAGTGTCACAAGTGGGAAACAACCAGGGCTACTCTTTGGACCTACACTGTAATCATAGATGGAGGTGTATTAAATGATGCATATACACAATAGCATAATATTGCATAAAAAGAAGAGAAAGAAATAAGAGAGATACTATTTAATGTTAGTCAATATGGTGAATGCCAATACATAAAGGAAGACAATGTTACAACCACCTTATTATAGTAAGGTAATACTTAATCCTAATTGTGACTTTATTTATAACATGCTACTTAATTAACTCAAGTCACATAACTTCATTAGATGAATAAGTACTAAACTATGTAACAAAAATTATCATGTGACCATTATAATGAAATCTCTTAACGCCCCTCCTTTAATGGTCATATTGATACTAAACGCTTGTCTTGACATACACCAATTTGGAAATTGGACATATGAAGTTTGACTTTTCAATAGTTTATCTTTGCATGCATCACAAGTATAGCACTATAATTTTATTCCACTTGACCTGGGGAGTCTTCACTCCTTGGCTCTAATACCATACTAGGTTTAGGTGTGTAACATTAGGATCACATAGATATGAACTCGACATAACACACACAAATATGACTTAAGCAATATACTTAATATATTCAATAGGTAATATAACCTGTGTGTGTTCTTTTTTAAGGCAAACCTCATGGGGAAACAAAAGGGATGCTTCCCCACATTTGTGGATGGCAGACATCTCTAGTAAACTTGTTGGCCTAGACTAGTGTGCCTCACCCAAGGGGACCTAACACCTACTGGCATAGAACTAGCCAAAAGCCCAATGACATTGGTGACAACCAGTTGAGCTAACTCCTTGGGTTAATGTTACAACTATATATATATTGTAATATTAGTAACAATATTGACCTATCAACTCAAGATTATACTCTAACAATTTCCTAGTGAATTAAACATGACATCCCCTAGGAATTAATCCAATCTTAGAGATTGATCTTTGGGCTGCAAAATATATCTCAAGCTAATGAATTGCCACCTAGCACAACCTTGCAAAAGCTTGTATTAGGTTAACACCTATACATTAATGCAAAAATGTGGTATGCCACCTTGCCATACATGTAGAGGATTTCGATAAACATGATACCTAGCTATTCATCCAAGTGGATTTCTATTAATTTGGCACCCAACCTTTCATGTAAGGGGGGATCTAAAAGGTGATTTTTCCATTGAACATGATACCTTTTCCTATGACATGGCTATCATCTTTCCCTTGGGATTGAATCCTCTTGCTAGAGTATGGATTCTCCTCTTTGACACATCATGGGCCGATTGTTGCTGATGTGAGCACAATTGCATTATGTTGTAGTGTTTACCATTGCGAATGGAAGTTGAGTATGTCCTTATAGGGTAGGAACACTTGCCTTATTGGCTTAATATAAAATGGAAACTCCTTCCGTTAGGGCATATTGGTTGTTATTTGGGCATCCCTTTTTGGCATTGATATGCTTGTGAAAGATCTTTGTGAATGGATTCTTGTTTAGAATATTAATAATAAGTTTCATTGGTGGATGTCTTATGGCATTCCTCTTGCAAGGTGCATCTATATAGGTGCAAGGTGAATTTTGGTTGCAATCCACATCTCTTACTCTTCCTTGCATCTTTACCTCCTATTGAGGGTATAAGAAATTGGAAATGCGACTTTGGTGATTTCTTCAGCGGAAAGAGGGAAGGAAATGGGGCCTACCATTTTGTTTCTTGGGACATCTACAACTTTCCAAGAGAAAAGGGAGGAGGGTTTGGTTTGATCAATATTCATGCACAATGGGTTGTGCTAGTTGCAAAATAGGTCGTTCAGCCTATGCTTGGCCTTGCACCTTGACATGTATGTGTTCGGAATTGCATTTAAAATGCTATATATATTAATGGCATACTGGGCTCTTATGATATTTGTAATATAGTTGGCGTGATTGAAGCTTGTTACCCCCCCAGCCTAGGGGTAACTAAGGAGATGATGTCTCGAGGCATGTAGGTAGAAGACATGGAGTGCCGAGAGAAAGATGACCAGCTAAGCCCACATTGAGCAAACATAGCCCCTCCTCTCCACCACACATCACCATTCATCGTCAACAGCATAACAACGTCCGCCACACCATCCTGGCCCAGAAAGGACAACAGATATTGCTTCATGAGGTAACAAGTTTGGTCTCATGGTAAGTCACTTTAATAGTTGAAACATCTGAGCATGTCGCAAAGAGTCCTTTCTTGATTTTGGAACATTTGCTTTGGAAATTATACCTTTTGCCTTATTTCACCTTGGTGGTTGACTCGATTTCCTAGTAAGTGGGTCAGCCTCGGGAAAAGGGTTTCTACTAGGGGGTCTCCTTGAAGGATCATGGTACCATTCCTGCTCATACTTAACACTTTCCACACCTCTTCCCCTTCATTTCCTCATCTTTTGGTTTTTCGGGCTTACTGACCCCAAGAAGAGCTTGTACCTCATTTCATGGGAAGAAGGGGCTAAAGGCCTAGAGGTATTGTAGCTAGCATTGTAAAAGTCAAAATCCATAATCTATCCTTCTAGATGCTCACCCTAAGTTCCTGAGAGCAATGAAACGCTTCTCCATAAAAATGAAGGAACTTTAAAATATAAAACAAATAAAAATGTCCCGCTTGATGGGGGAATGCATTGCGGTGTTCTTTAATTTCTAGTGCATATGGCACTCAATGTGTTCTAACTTCATGTGGCATTGCGGTGCTCCTTTTCTTTCCTTGCACATAGCACTCAATGTTCGGACCATAAAAAATGAAAGGCAAATAATGGGCTTGGAAAAATGTTGCATTGCAAACAAAGGAATGCAACACACTCTCCACAAAGGCTCCCAGAAATGAGACAGTATGAGCCCTTGATATATCAGGAATCCCATGCCCAAAAGTCCTACCCCCATCCATTTCATATTCACTACATGGCCTAGAGAGGGTCTCCTTGGGAAACATTCCTTGACTTGGGGATTCACCTACCCAATAGGGCACCATGACAACCCTCCCATACCTAAATTGGGAAAAGTTTATAAGGACTTTGAGCATTTGTTTAGTTTGAAAAGGGGGGATTTAATGCACATGTTTGGGTGGTTCTTTTATTAAATGTGTCTTACATGGCATGATACATATGACTCGTGGACCCTTGGAGGGTGTATTTGCTTGTCTTTGCAGGACCTTGCCCGGTGGAAGGCATTCATGGAGGGACTAAGCCACTTGGACCTTCATAGGGTCTTGAAAGGCCATTGGATGGATGATGCGCCCCACACATTGGAGGCCTAGGACGATGAACATTACACCTTGAGGGACATCTCTAGCACTTGGATGAGGCTCCAGATGATGAAGGGGTGACATCACCCTCCTTTGCCAAAACATCTCTCTTGGGGAGCTTAACGTCACACATTTGGGAGGACGTTTGATCCTTTTAGTGCACTGGGTGGTGTTGTGGGCTTGAAGCCCCACCTTCTTGCTTGATATGGGGACGATGTGGCACCTTCCTAGCATGACGTCTTGGCCTTGGAAGGCTTATCTTGACACGTGCCACCTTGGAGTAGATTTTTATGGGCTTATGTTCCATTTTGTTGTTTTTGGTCATTTTGTAGCCTATGTGGGCAAAAGAACAAATTGATTTGCTAATTAAGAATTGTAACTTAGGTTTTAGCTTAAAATTATGGATTTAATTGTAAAGTGGACAAACTATGACTCGGGTTTCCTCATATAAATATGAGGCAAGTCATTTTCATTTCAACATAACTCATCACTTGAGATTATCCCTCTTGGACTGAAATTTTGGCCCTCTTGGGCAATTCGCTATCGCTCTTTTCTTGTCATAATGGATGCAACACTTGTTATTTGGAGCATTAAAGGCCAACGACTTCTCTTGGTGGTGTTTCTTTGCCAATTTGTGGATGATATCTTGGTAGTAAGGGTTTATTGCACGCTCTCTCTTGGATTTGGTAAGTAATTTCTGCAATTAATTGTTGTTTTGCTTGTTAAATTCAAGAAATATATCTTAAACCCTAGGAGGAGTAAAGGGGCTTACACCCTCCACCAAGGTTTATTTCATTTTTCTATTTAAGTGTTATAAAGCTTGCAACATGAAGTAAGAGGATTTACACCCTTGTTGCAAGACTTAGATAGGGTTTATTTCTCTAGGAAGTAAGAGGGTTTACACCCCTAGAGAAACTTCAAACCCTAGTTCATGTTGGTTTTCAAGCTAGACGAATTAGAAGGATTGTTGTTGAGTTTTATAAGGGTTTAACACTCAACAAAGATCTCTTCTTCCTCTTTGCCTAGTTTTCCTTCCAAGGAAGAAACTCCATTCACCCATAACAAGGCACTGATCTTTGCGTTGGAGATTGTTAATTGTTGCATTGGTAAACGTGAAATTTGAGGTTTTAGAATTGTTCAAGCTGGATTTGGATTTTACACGCTGTTGGCTCTCTTCTCCTCCAAGGGTGTCTTGATTAACCAAGTGGTTAGTTTGCTGTAATAGACATTAAGCTACAGCCATTAGGGCTGCAGTAAAATCTCTTTCTTCTCATGTTTCTTCACTTTTGACCGCTGAAATTTGCATGTAAGCAGTGAATTTTGATCTACTTTTCAAGGGCTATTGATTGGGTAATTTGCTTGCTGATTTTGTTGGTTAAAAATTGCTGCTGTAGCAAAAGTTTGCTACAACCATAGGGTTGTCATAACTCTTTGCTCATAACACTCTTTTACATCCCTTCTTGGTCATCTAATTCATTGTTTTAAGCTTTGGAATATTATCTCTAAGTTGCATACTAATTTGTCCAATATTATATGCTGATTATTTGATGTAATTTGCAGTGTTATAACTTCGTCATTGCTGATATATAATTGTTTACTGCTGCAATTTTGGGACAGCAAGGTTTCTTGTTGATTCCCCTCTTGTCTTGGGGCTTATATCGTCATATATTGTCTTGGTTTTGGTTGTCTAAC
>JZKD02S1868155.1:4696-15854 GCA_000966675.3 Picea glauca
GCCCAATGCCATCATCCTCCATTAATGGGTATGTATACTATGTATCATTCATTAATGATTATTCTCGTAAAAGACCTAGATATATTTGAAGTGTTCAACAAGATCAAGGAATTCAGAGCCTTGATAGAAAACCCTTATGTAAGGAAGATTAAGATACTCAAGTAAGATAATGGAGGAGAATATACCTCAAAAGAGTTCGTGAACTTCTACAAAGATGTTGGGATCAAGATCCCAAAAAAAACAGTGTAGCTGAACGAAAGAACAGAACCATAATGGAAGCTATGAAGACTAGGATCCATGATCAAGATCTTCTTATGTGCTTATGGGCAGAAGCAATAATGACAGTTGTTTATGTGCAGAAATGATTATCCCATAGCACACTTGGGCTCAAGACACCGGAAGAGATGTTCATCGGAAAGAAGCCAAAGGTAAGCCATCTCAAAATATTTGGCTATCCATTATTTATTCATATACCTAAAGAAAAAAGAAACAAGTTGGAACCCTTCAGGAAAGAAGGGAATATTTGTGGGGTATCCAAGGCCTTTAGAATCTACATACTAGGTCACTACCACATTGATATCAGCAAGGATGTGACCATTGATGAAGAAGAAACACTTAAGAAATCAAGAAGATGTCAGCTTAAAGAAGTATATGAAGAGGAACTCGTAATTCCTAGGATTGCAGAATCCGTGAGGGAAGTTCCCAGAGCTGCAAAACCAGAGAGGGAAGTCGTTACTTCCCCTGATGAGGAGACTCCTGAAGACCATGATATAACATAAGTTCAAGAACCTCCTCAAATGACCTTCTCCCATAAAAGAAAGCCTTCTTGGGAAAGAGAGCTTATTCAAGATGGAGAGAAGTATGGTGTTCCAGAAGGAACCTCAAGATAGGTGTAAAGAACAAAGACATTCTCCAACTATACAAATTTGATGTGTGATCTTCTAGAAGAAGAGCCTACCTGCTCTGAAGAAGCCATTCAAAGAAAACAATGGGAAGATTCCATGATATAGGAATACCAATCCATAATGAAGAACGAAGTATGGGAAATAGTTCCCAGATCGAAGAATAAAGATGGGGTATCCTACAGATGGCTCTTCAAAATAAAACATGCCGCTAATGGAAGTATTGAGAAGTATAAATAAAGATTTGTCGCTCGTGGCTTTTCCCAGAAGGCATTGACTATGAAGAGACATTCGCTCCTGTAGCTAGATACACTTTGATAAGGACCATCATAGCTCTTGCAGCTAAGATGAAGTGGAAGCTGCACCAGATGGACGTGAAGACAATTTTCCTAAACCGTGTCATCAAGGAGGAAGTGTATATAGATCAACCTCAAGGATTTGAGGTAGAAGACAGGAAGTCTCTATTAAATTTTTAATTAAAATAAAGTACCAAGGCAAGTGTTTCTCTTCCCTAGGCACCTAAGGGGGAGAAAGTGCCTAATGTGGGTCCTAGTCAAATTAATTTGTGAGATGCAAATTAAAATATAACTTTATGACTAAAGTGAGGGTGAGTGAAGAGACACCAAATCTCAGCCACCCATCTAATCTAATCTCAACCATTATACTAGAAAACCCCTCACCTTCCCTCATGAGGTCGATTAGGGCAAGAGGGCGCACCCATTGTGGGTAGATAATTCATTTTCTTGTTGAGAGAGCAAGAGAGAAAAGAGAGGAGGTCGAGCTAGAGAAAAAGAGGCAGCATTTGCAGAGCTGGGTGCCCATCCCAAGGCAACAATCTAGCATGGATATCAAGACAAGGTACAACCATTAATGTAGACCCTATGGTATGGATTTCTAAAGGCCGTACAACCATTTTTCATGCACAAAAATTAAGGGAGACAACAGAATAATTTTTGAGGAGTTTGGCATGCATCCCAAGGCTATCATACAACCATTTATTGGCATAGAAATCGAGGTAACTGCTGCAATTAATTTCTGAGTGTATTTTCGTACAGTCCATATAGTTTGGTACAAATTTTGAGGGCCGTACAACACGATTTTCAAGGAGTTGTTCATGCTGGGTTTTTCGTACAGTCTTAGCAGAGTTTTGGCATGAATTTCGAGACAGTCTGTACAACATTAATTGTTGGGACAACTGTACAGTTGTACGGATTTCTGGGATAGAAATCGAGGAGCATTTTCCAGGACTATTCAGAAGGATTTTTTGCGAAAGAAAGTCCAGATAAGTTTGTGTAAATTTCTGAAGATGAATATGCTATAAAATAAATTTCTGAGAAGCTTAATAATAATAAAAATCCCTCTCTCACTGGTTTTCCCCTTGTGGGTTTTTCCAAGGTCAAAGTTAGACCGAAAATTCTTGTGTCTAAATTTTCTGAGTTTTGCATACTGCTGTTGTTTTATTTCTGTGTTGAAAATGATGTTCAGAATCCTCATGTTTCAGTTCTAAAGTTTATTTTCTGCTAAGTTTTTATATCCTGAAACTGTGTTGAAAATGTGTTAAAACAATGCTAAAACTGGGTTTGGGCATTTAACTTTGGTTGAAAAATAAGCGAGACTGAAACTGGGTTGGGGTCTGAAATTTTAACATGGTATCAGAGCTGAGTTGAAGGGAAGCATAAATTTTAGCAGACAGAAAGTTGGGACAACAGACACTTCATAGGGCATATTTTTTAATTTGTGATTTTTAGCAGAAAGAGGGTCATGGCTACTGGTTTGAGGGTTGAGGACAAACTTGATAGGGCAACAAATTTTGGTGCTTGGAAAGAGAGGATGATCTTGCTTTTGCAAGAAAACGAGTTGTGGGACATTGTGGAGAATACCACTACTCATCATGTTGTGGTACCTCCTGATGCTACTCTTCTTGTAGCCTATACTAAGAAGAGTATCAAGGCTAAGAGATTTATTCTTGATGCCATCAATGATCATTTGATTCCTCACTTGATGGGGAAGACACATGCCTATGAGATGTGGGAGTCCTTGACTAAATTGTACCAAAGTACAAATGAGAGACAGAAGATGGTTTGAGGGAAAAACTGAAGAGCATAAAAATGACCAAGGATGAAAATGTGGTCACATACCTTGCTAGATTGACATAGGTGAGGGATGAGCTTGGATCTACGGGGGAATCCATAGTTGACATTGATCTTGTGAGAACAACATTGAATGGTGTTTCCAAACAATGGGTTGTTTTTGTGGAGGGCATTGTTTCTAGGGAGAAGCTTCCCAATTGGGAACATCTTTGGGATGACTTTGTTAAGAATATCCCTACTGGGACTCTTAGGACTCATAATTGTGTACAGTTCTATCAGAAATACCATTAAGCTCATGCACATAGGCATCCATTCCCTTCTGGAATGATTAATAATTATTACATCCATTCATTGATGGCTCTCCTCTTCTTTCCATTCTTTTCCATTCTCATCCCAAGAGCATACGAACTAGCAATAGTGAGTGAAGAGGAAAGAAGAACAAGAACCAGGGGGAAGAAGCACACCAGAGAAAATAAGAGAACCAGAGTAGCCCCCAAGGAATGTTTATATAATCACAAGAACCAAGAACCATATGGCCTCCCCCAAGAATCCCATGTAACCACTTTTCTCCATAAAATCAATTATGGTAAATAAAAATAATAATAATAATACTTATCCCTTCAAGCCCCCTCTCTCATGTAATCATAACCCTCTATCTCTTTTTTACTTGTCTATCTTGCATCCAACGATGTATTTTATTAATTTATATGAAGTATTACATTTCCTAGGAACTCTAGCCCCTTTTTGACTTTACCATCTCACCAGCCTAAGTCACAATTACATAATATATTATAGTTCATAAGGGTTAAAATTGGGATGTTACAATCTCTCCCCCCCCAATCTCCACCCTCTACCTATTTATCTTTCCCTACCTCCTGTAAAATTTGGCAGCATCGACAGTCATTCTCCAATGAGAGGCCATATGGGCCACTCTAAGGCTAGCCAAGGATATTTGGAGAATCAACCAGTCTTGTGAGGTATTGACAAAATCCAGGGGGGAAAGTACAACCTCTGTGAGTCAAACCAAAAGTCAAGATGAACAAGATGCTATGTAATTCTAATGAAAAAGTCAGGGGGAACATACAACCTCTATGAGAATAGACAATCTAGTGAAAAAGTCAAGGGGAATGTACAAACTCTGTGAGCATAGACAGACTAGTGCAAAAGTTAGGCGGAACATACAACCTCTATGAGCCTAGTGAAGGCTTGTGAGCCATGAGAAAAAGTTAAGGCATCTAGAAAAAGTTAGGTTGAATATAAAATTCTTATGAGCTAGAAACAAATGATATTCTTAATATTTCAAATGATATAAATGTATTGATCTAGTGCGTTGGAATGTGTAACATTATACACCATGAAGAGAATTTTGAATTGCCTTGTAAAGAGTCCAGTTGTAACTGAAGTCTCAAGTCTAGTTCTATTTTAGAATTAAAGTGTAAATGTTGAGTTGTAACTGAAGTCTTAAGTCTAGTTCTATTTTAGAACTAAAGTGTAATGTTGAGTTGTAACTATAGTCTTAAGTCTAGTTCTACTTTAGAACTAAAGTGTAATGTTGAGTTGTAACTGAAGTCTTAAGTCTAGTTCTATTTTCGAACTAAAGTGTAATGTTGAGTTGCAACTCAACTCTTAAGTCTAGTTCTATTTTCGAACTAAAGTGTAATGTTGAGTTGTAACTAAAGTCTCAAGTCTAGTTCTATTTTTGAACTAAAGTATACCAGTCTCAAGTCTAGTTCTATTTTCAAACTAAATTGTAATGTTGATTTGTAACCGAAATCTCAAGTATATTTCTATTTTCAAACTATAGTATAACAGTCTCAAGTCTAGTTCTAAGTTAGAACTAAAGTATGAAGTTGAGTTATGATTAAAGCATGCAAACATGTTACTATTTCGAGTATTTCAAGTCTCTCCTCTTCTCCTCTTCAACCTATATAAGCAGAGGTCGATCCCTCTCTTCAACACAATTTGATATGCAAGTTAAGGGATAATAAATAGAGGATCATATCAGTGATAAAGAGGCAACATACCAAAGAAGCATATCAGTGTTGTATATCAGCAATAGAGGCGTATATCAGCAGCATATAAGTGTTGTATATCAATAATAGAGGTAGCATATCAGAGGTGTATTTCAACAAGGTCTCTTAGGTCTTTGTCAGGTCAAAGTCATCTTAGAAAGCTCTTTAAGAGAAGAACATTCATGGTGGATATTTGTAAGTGATCATACATTATTAATGCAGTAAAGGAATATTGTTTGTTGGGATTTTTCTCCCTGTATAGGGTTTCTCCGAGGTATATTTGTTGTTGATGTGCATTCTTACTTATCTACATAGTTATGCCTATTCAGTTATGATTTGGTATTGTTGAAGTGTATTAAGCTAGAATCAAAGTGTTGAAGAAAATAAAAGAATTAATCCGCATAATAAATCAAGATCATAATTTAACATGGTATGAGAGCTTAGGGTGTTTTAAACGTGTTGAAGTGCAGCAACAGTTACACACAGATCTAAGATAGCTTGATTAAGTTTACAGTGTGAATTTCATGGCATGCTCCATTTCAGTCAGGGCTGAGGATAGGCTCAAAGGAGCTACCAACTTCAATGTGTGGAAGCTCTGGATAACAAATATCTTGCAGGAGCATGATCTCGAGTAGTATGTGACCACAGTGGTGGAGGAACCCATGAATAATGTAGGAAGAGTGGCCTTCAAGAAGAGTCAACCAAAGGCCAAGTGAATCATCTTTGACTCAGTAAAAGACAGTATAATTCTTGCAATGACTTCGTTAATGACTTCCAAGGACTATATGGATAGCTTGGTGAATCTATATGAGAAACTGACTCCAAGTCAGAAGAGGACACTTAAGCACAAGATTAAGTATTTTAAGATTGAGAAAGGTGAATCAATGGCATCTTTCTGTTCCAGGATAGCCTAGATCAGAGATCAACTTTTGGTAACAGGGTTGATAGTGGACGATGATGATTTAGTGCAGGCCATTTTTTATGGTCTTCCTTATTCATGGGAGACCTTCTTATCCAGTGTAAGTGGGAGAGAGATTCAACCCATGCTTGAGAGGTTGTGGCATGATTGCCTCTAGGAAGAGATTCAAACATCTACCAAGAGCGAGCCAACGAAAGAAGAACACTCATCTTAAGAATCAAGATTCAAGGGAAAGAAGAAAGGCACTTTCCATAAAGGATCTCAGAGGAACCCAAACACCAAAGGTACATTCAAATGAAAGAATATTGATACATCTAAGATTAAATGCTTTGGTTGTAATAAGTTGGTTCATTTTTCTAAAGGTTGTTGGTTTATAAATAAATATCCAAGGAAAGGGAAACCTCATTCCTTAACTGTTGAGGATGATAAATCCAAAAGAAATCAGAAAATTCCTTCTAATGAGAAAGAGAATAGAGAATAATATTACTTGGTTTATGCCTTATTCAATTCAATTTTCACGGGGCTGAAAACTTGGTTAGTAGACAGTGGTGCATCAAAACACATGATAGGGTACAAGGAGATCCTCTCAGATTTCGAGACAAAATATTTTGTAGAGCATTTTGAGCTTGGGGATGACAAATGTTACAAGATAGAGGGAGTAGGATATATCTCCTTCAGATTAGAATCTAGGGCTAGACTTCATGTTGATGAACTATTATATGTTCCAGGGATCAAGAAGAGTCTACTATCAATTGCAACCCTTGAGGACAAGGGATATTGGGTGATATTCAAGGACATGAAGGCACTACTATGGGCTAAAGGTAGCCAATTAAGTACAATGGAACCCATTGGAAATGTACGTCATGTCATGACAGTTAGTTTAGGCATTGGCTCATGATGTAACTAGCTCCAGCGAGTTATGGAACAAAAGAATTGGACATATTCAATACAAAGTTCTTCCATATCTACAAAACATGGTATGTGGCATGCCCTCTATTTCTCTTAGTAAAAATGAAATCTGTAAGGGATGCATGCTAGGTAAAAGTATAAAGAAATCATTTCCTAGTAGTGACAACAAAGCTCAGGGTATCTTAGATCTTGTTAATTCTGATGTATCTGGTCCCATGTCATCTCCCTCACTCAGTGGTTTTTTGTATTATGTCATTTTTATTGATGATTACTCAAGAAAATGTTGGATATATTTCCTTAAAGATAAAAGTGACACATTTGATAAATTTAAAGAGTATAAATCCTTTATTGAAAAGAAGATAGGGAAACACATCAGAATCCTTAAAACAGACAATGGAGGAGAGTTTGAATCTCTCCATTTTGAGGATTTCTGCAAATCAACAAGAATCAAGAGACAATTGATCATGCCATATAATCCTCAGTAAAATGGAGTTGTTGAGAGGAAAAACAGGAAAATTTGTGAGGTAGCGAAAGAAATGATGTTTGAACAAGATCTGCCAAATTCTTTATCGGAAGAAGCTACCTCCACTGCCATGCATATTTAGAATAGGTGTCCACATCCTATCTTGAAGAACAAGACTCCTGAAGAGGTTTTCTCAGGGATAAAACCTAAAGTAAGGCATCTAAGGATATTTGGGTGTCCTGTATATATTCATGTCCCTAAGGAAAAGAGACAAATATGGAACCCTCAGGCAAGAAAGGGGTTTTTGTGGGGTTTAGTGAGAAATCCAAGGCTTATAGGATTTATGTACCAGGTCATAGAAAATAGAGGTAAGCAGAAATGTGACTTTCCATGAGGAAGCTACATTTAAGAAATCCATAGAGATTCAACAGGAATCAGAAGCAGTTCAATCAACTTCACCCTCTTCTAAAAATGAAGAGTTGGATGATCAGAGGGAGGAACCTCGTGAAGGGCCAAGTAACCTAGAACCTGATGAAGTGTTAGAAAGAAATCTTGAAGAATCTCCAGCCAAAAGTAAGCTAGGGTGGCTTAAAGAAATAGTGCAGGAAGCAGAAAGGATAGCTTCTCCGAAAGGAAATTTCAGGGAAAGGAAGAGGCCTCACAAGTTTGGAGGCTCTGTTGCACTAATCGAAAGAATTAGTGATGTTGAACCTTCTTCATTTGAAGAAGAAGATAAATTAAAAGTATGGAATGATTCCATTATTGAGGAATATAGGTCTATTATAAAGAACAATGTTTCGGACATTGTGCCGAGGCCAAAATACAAATCAATGGTTTCTTCCAAATGGATCTATAAGATCAAGCATGCAACTGATGGAAGTGTGGAAAATTTCAAAGAAATATTTTTAGCAAGAGGCTTCACTCGGAAAGAAGGAATTGACTACGAAGAGAATTTTTCTCTTGTATCTAGGTATACCTCCATTTGAACTATTATTTCTTTAGCTCTCGTTCTTGGTTGGAAGCTACATCAGATAGATGTAAAAATTACATTCTTGAATGGAAATATTGAATAGGAGGTATTTTTGGAAAAACCATATGGTTTTTTATTGCATAACAAAGGCACTCATGTATGGAAGCTAAGGAATGCCTTGTATGGTCTTAAGAAGGCTTCTAAAGTTTGGTATGACATGATTGATGGCTTTCAGAAAATTGATGTTGATGCAAATCTGTACTTCAAGGTAAGAGGTAACCAACCTGTTATACTAATATTGTATGTTGATGATCTCTTTCTAATAGGAGATGAAGGGATAATAGCCTGGTGTAAGAGGGATTTGACCTCAGAATTCGAGATGAAATACTTAGGCTTGATGCATTACTTCCTAGGATTGGAAGTGTGGAAAATACAGGGCGAGATATTTCTGGCACAAGGAAAATAGACAGTGGATGTACTAAAGAGGTTTGGTATGATGGATTGCAACTCCATGTCTACTCTGATGATTACCAACCTAAGGAAGTTTCATGATTCTGATACAGGTTCAGATTTGGTGGATCCCACCATCCATAGGAAGTTGATTGGATCATTGATGTACATGATCCACATTAGGTCATATATATGCTATGTAGTGATTGCAATGAGTCAGTTCATGACTGGAGCGAGACAGAGACACTGGGTGGAAACAAAGCACATCTTGAGATATATCAGAGGGACCATTAATTATGGTCTGAGATATACATTCAGTGGTGGTTTATTTTTGCATGGGTATGCAGATGTTGATTGGATAGGAATCCCAGTGGATCAGAAGAGTACTTCCAGATACTGCTTCAGTTTAGGATCCACTATGATATCTTGGACAAGCTGAAAGCAGAGATCCATTGCATAGAGTACAACAGAGCCTGAGTACATTGTAGCAAGTGATTCTAGCAAGGAAGTAGTATGGCTCAGAAAATTGGTTTCTGGGTTGTTTGGAGACAAGCTCGAGACAATGGTGGTTCACTGTGATAATCAAAGTTGCATAAAATTCACAGAGAACCCAATATTTTAGGATAGGTCAAAACATATTGACATGAGGTACCACTAAATCCGAGACTTAGTCAAGAGAAAAACTGTAAAGTTACAGTACATATCCACAAGTGAGCAGGTAGCTGAAATCCTAACCAAGCTTCTGACCTCGAGACAGTTTGTGCAATTGAGCAGGAAGTTTGGCGTGGCTGAGAATGACTCCCTCACTGAGAGGGAGTGTTAAATTTGGCAGCATCAATAGTCATTCTCCAATGAGAGGCCATATGGGCCACCCTGAGGCTATCTAGGGAGATTTGGAGAATCAACGGGTCCTCTAAGGTATTGACAAAATCCAGGGGGAACGTACAACCTCTGTGAGTCAAACCAAAAGTCAGGACGAACGAGATGCTATGTAAGTATAATGAAAAATTCAGGGGGAACATACAACCTCTGTGAGTCAAACGAAAAGTCAGGATGAATGAGATGCTATGTAAGTCTAATGAAAAATTCAGGGGGAATGTACAACCTCTGTGAGCATAGATAGTCTAGTGAAAATTTCAAGGGGAATGTACAACCTCTATGAGCATAGATAAACTAGTGCAAAAGTAAGGGGGAATGTACAACCTGTGTGAGCCTAGTCAAGCCTTGTGAGCCATGAGAAAAAATTAAGGCATCTAGCAAAAGTTAGGTTAAATATAAAATTCCTATGAGTTAGAAACAAATGATATTCCTAATATTGTGAATGATATAAATGTATTGGTCTAGTTCATTGGCATGTGTAACATTATCCACCATGAAGATAATTTCGAATTTCCTTGTAAAGATTCGAGTTGTAACTGAAGTCTCAAGTCTAGTTCTATTTTAGAACTAAAGTGTAAATGTTGAATTGTAACTAAAGTATGAAGTCTAGTTCTATTTTAGAACTAAAGTGTAATGTTGAGTTGTAACTGAAGTCTTAAGTCTAGTTCTATTTTAGAACTAAAGTGTAATGTTGATTTGTAACTGAAGTCTTAAGTCTAGTTCGATTTTCGAACTAAAGTGTAATGTTGATTTGTAACTGAAGTCTCAAGTCTAGCTCTATTTTCGAACTAAAGTATACTAGTCTCAAGTTTAGTTCTATTTTCGAACTAAAGTGTAATGCTGATTTGTAACTGAAGTCTCAAGTCTAGTTCTATTTTCAAACTAGAGTATATCAGTCTCAAGTCTAGTTCTAAGTTCAAACTAAAGTATGAAGCTGAGTTATGATTAAAGCATGCAAATAGGTTACTATTTCGAGTCTCTCCTCTTCTCCTCTTCAACTTATATAAGAAGATGTCAACCCCTCTCTTCAACACAGTTTTGATATGTAGGTTAAGGGAGAAGAAATAGAGGAGCATATCAGTGATAAAGAGGAAACATGCCAAAGAAGCATATCAATGTTGTATATCAGCAATAGAGGCTGCATATCAGAGGTGAATATTAGCAACATATAAGTGTTGTATATTATCAATAGAGGTAGCATATCAGAGGTGTATTTCATCAAGGTCTCTTAGGTCTTTGTCAGGTCAGAGTCATCTTGGCAAGCTCTTTAAGAGAAAAAAAATCATTGTGGACATAAGTAAGTGATCATACATTATTAATGCAATAAAGGAATATCATTTGCTAGGGTTTTTCTCCCTGTACAAGGTTTCCCCAGGGTTTAAGTGTTGATGATGTGCATGCTTACTTATCTACATAGTTATTTCTATTTGGTTATGATTTGGTATTTTTGAAGTGTATTAACCTGGAATCAAAGTGTTGAAGAAAATAAAAGAATTAATATGCATAAGAAATCAAGCTCATAATTTAACACCTCTCTTTCACTCTCTACCCCTTCTCTCTATAC
>JZKD02S1868155.1:24188-51944 GCA_000966675.3 Picea glauca
TCATCCTCCATTAATGGGTATGTATACTATGTATCATTCATTAATGATTATTCTCGTAAAAGAACTGGATATATTTGAAGTGTTCAACAAGATCAAGGAATTCAAAGCCTTGATAGAAAACCATTTTGTAAGGAAGATTAAGATACTCAAGTCAGATAATGGAGGAGGATATACATCAAAAGAGTTCATGAAATTCTGCAAAGATGTTGAGATCAAGATCCCCAAAAAAACGGTGTAGCTAAATGGAAGAACAAAACCATACTGGAAGCTATGAAGACTATGATCCATGATCAAGATCTTCCTATGTGCTTATGGGAAGAAGTAGCAATGATAATTGTTTATGTGCAAAAATGATTATCCCATAGCACACTTGGGCTCAAAACACTGGAAGAGATGTTCACCGAAAAGAAGCCAGAGGTAAGCCATCTCAAAATATTTGGCTATCCATTATTTATTCATATACCTAAAGAAAAAAGAAACAAGTTGGAACTCTTCAGGAAAGAAGGGAATATTTGTGGGGTCTCCAAGGCCTTTAGAATCTACATACTAGGTCAGCACCACATTGAGATTAGCAGGGATGTGACCGTTGATGAAGAAGTAACACTTAATAAATCAAGAAGATTCCATCTTAAAGAAGTATATGAAGAGGAACCCGTAATTCCCAGGATTGCAGAATCTGTGAGGGAAGTTCCCAGAGCTACAGAACCATAGAGGGAAGTTGTAACTTCCCCTGATGAGGAGACTCCTGAAGACCATGATATAACATAAGTTCAAGAACCTCCTCAAATGACCTTCTCCCATAAAAGAAAGCCTGCTTGGGCAAGAGAGATTATTCAAGATGGAGAAAAGTATGGTTTTCCAGAAGGAACCTCGAGATAGGTGTAATGACCAAAGCCATTCTCCAACTATACGACTTTGATGTGTGATCTTCTAGAAGAAGAGCCTACCTGCTCCGAAGAATCCATTCAGAGAAAAGAATGGGCAGATGCCATGACAGAGGAATACCAATCCATAATGAAGAATGAAGTATGGGAAATAGTCCCCAGATCGAAGAATAAATATAGGGTATCCTACAGATGGCTCTTCAAAATAAAACTGCTGCTAATGGAAGTATTGAGAAGTATAAAGAAATATTTGTTGCGCATGGCTTTTCCTATAAGGAAGGCATTGACTATGAAGAGACATTCACTCTTGTAGCTAGATACACTTCAATCAGGACCATCATAGCTCTTGCAGCTAAGATGAAGTGGAAACTGCACCAGATGGATGTGAAGACAACTTTCCTAAACCGTGTCATCAAGGAGGAAGTGTATATAGAGCAACCTCAAGGATTTGAGGTAGAAGACAGGAAGTCTCTATTAAATTTTTAATTAAAATAAAGTACCAAGGAAAGTGTTTCTCTTCCCTAGGCGCCTAAGGGGGCGAAAGTGCCTAATGTGGGTCCTAGTCAAATTAATTTGTGAGATGCAAATTAAAAGATAATTTTATAACTAAAGTGAGGGTGAGTGAAGAGACACCAAATCTCAGCCACCCATCTAATCTAATCTCAACCATTAGATTAGAAAACCCCTCACATTCCCTCATGAGGTCGATTGGGGCAAGAGGGCACACCCATTGTGGGTAGTTCATTCATTTTCTTGTTGAGAGAGCAAGAGAGAAAAGAGAGGAGGTCGAGCTGGAGAAATAAAGGCAACATTTGCAGAGTTGGGCGCCCATCCCAAGGCAACAAGCTAGCATGGATATCAAGACAAGGTGCAACCATTAATGCAGACCATATGGTATGGATTTCTAGAGGCCATACAATGATTTTTCATGCACAGAAATTGAGGGAGACAACAGAATAATTTCTGAGGAGTTTGGCATGCATCCCAAGGCTATCGTATAGCCATTTATTGGCACAGAAATTGAGGTAACTACTGCAATTAATTTCTGAGTGTATTTTCATATAGTTCGTACAGTTTGGCACAAATTTTGAGGGTCGTACAACACGGTTTTCAAGGAGTTATTCATGTTGGTTTTTCTGTACAGTCTTAGTAGAGTTTTGGCATGAATTTCGAGACAGTCCGTACAACATTAATTACTGGGACAGCCGTACAGTTGTACGGATTTTGGGGATAGAAATCAAGGAGCATTTTCCAGGACTGTTCAGAAGGATTTTTTGCGAAAGAAAGTCCAGAGAAGTTTGTGTAAATTTCTGAAGATGAATATGCTATAAAAGAAATTTCTCAGAAGCTCAATAATAATAAAAATCCCTCTCTCACTGGTTTTCCCCTTGTGGGTTTTTCCAGGGTCAAAGTTAGACCGAAAATTCTTGTGTCTAAATTTTCTGAGTTTTGCATACTGCTGATGTTTTATTTCTGCATTGAAAACGATGTTCAGAATCCTCATGTTTCAGTTCTGAAGTTTATTTTCTACTAAGTTTTTATATGCTAAAACTGTGTTGAAACTGTATTGAAACAATGTTGAAACTGGGTTTGGGCATTTAACTTTGGCTGAAAAATCAGCGAGACTTCAACTGGGTTGGGGTATGAAATTTTAACATGGTATCGGAGCTGAGTTGAAGGGAAGCATAAATTTTAGCAGATAGAAAGTTGGGACAACAGACACTTCACAGTGCAGATGTTTGAATTTGTGATTTTCAGCAGAAAGAGGGTCATGGCTACTGGTTTGAGGGTTGAGGACAGACTTGATAGGGAATCAAATTTTGGTGCTTGGAAGGAGAGGATGATCTTGCTTTTGCAAGAAAACGAGTTGTGGGACATTGTGGAGAATGCCACTACTCATCCTGTTGTGGTACCTACTGATGCTACTTTTCTTGCAGCCTATACTAAGAAGAGTATCAAGGCTAAGAGATTTATTCTCGATGCCATCAATGGTCATTTGATTCCTCACTTGACAGGGAAGACACATGCCTATGAGATGTGGGAGTCTTTGACTAAATTGTACCACAGTACAAATGAGAGATGGAAGATGGTTTTGAGGGAAAAACTGAAGAGCATAAAATTGACCAAGGCTGAAAATGTGGTCACATACCTTGCTAGATTGACATAGGTGAGGGATGAGCTTGGATCTATGGGGGAAGCCATAGTTGACAGTGATCTTTTGAGAACAACATTGAATGGTGTTTCCAAACAATGGGTTTTTTTTGTGGAGGGCATTGTTTCTAGGGAGAAGCATCCCAATTGGGAACATCTTTGGCATGACTTTGTTTAGGAGGAGACCCGGAGAGGTTATGTGCATGGAAGTTCATCTACAGGTCATGAGGAGGAGAATGTGGCTCTTTCTACCACTAGCAAGAAGAATTTCAGAAAGGGTCCAAAGGGAGGACAGAAGCCCAAGGGTGAAGGGAAGAAAGACATGAGCAAAGTCAAGTTCTTTGTTTGCCATAAGTTTGGGCATTATGTAGGACAGTGTCCAAACAAGATGAAGAAACAAACAACAACTTCAGCAGAGGTGGAAGAGTTTTCCACCAAGTTTGACAAGGAATTTTCCTTGATTGTGTGCCTTTCCTCGAGGACCACTACTCCCGATAGTTGGTATATTGACAGTGGTACCTCTCACCATATGAAAACAGTTCATGAGCACTTGACATATATTACTTAGTGTGGAAATGCGAAGGTAGTGCTTGGAGATGACCGGGAGGTCAAGGTAGCTGGTTGTGGGACCATATCATTTCGGAGGGAGTCTTTGCCTCCCATGACTTTGATAGAGGTTCTTTATGTTTCAGGCTTGAAGAAGAACTTAGTATTAGTTTCTACTATTGAGGATAAAGGCTATGAGAGATTGCTCCGTGATGGGCAGGTGCTCCTTTTCCCCAGAGGGTCCAGCATCACTTTGGCCAAAGTGATAGGCACTAGACATGAGAGGTTGTACAAGTTCTTGTTCCAGCTAGTGTGAGCATTGATTCATTCTGTCGGCAGCAGCAGTGGCCTATGTGAGATATGGCACAGGAGGATGGAACATTTTCACCATGGGGTTTTGAGAGTTTTGAGGGAGATGGTGACAGGAGTTCTAGATTTTAGTTTAGAGCACCATGAGTTGTGCAAGGGGTGTGCTTTGGGAAAGTACACCAAGACTGCTTTTCCGAGCAGTGACAATAGAGCAACGGGGATACTTGATCTTATACATTCATATGTATGTGGCCTGATATCTTCGGCATCATTGAATGGATCCCTATACTATGTTGTATTCATTTATGACTTCTCTCAGAAGTTCTGGATTTTCTTCATGAAGACCAAAGGATAGGTCTTCAGTCGGTTCCAAGAGTTCAAAGCTCTTGTGGAGAACCAGACAGGGAAGAAAATCAGAGTCTCGAGATTGGACAATGGGGGTGAGTATACTTCCAAGGAGTTCATGGATTTCTGTGCTGGAGAGGGCATCAGGAGGGAGTTGATTGTTCCTTACAACCCGCAATAGAATGGTGATGTAGAGAGGAAGAAAAGGGCCATTGTTGGGGCTGCGAGAGCCATGCTACATGATCAGGGGCTGCCACTATTTCTATGGGCTGAGGCATGCTACACTACAGTTTATTTGCAGAACAAGAGTCCTCACAGGGCTGTGGGAAGCATGACTCCTGAGGAGGCTTTCTCTGGGAAGAAGCCTGAGGTGGGGCACTTTCGGATTTTTGGTTTCATCACTTATTCATATATCCCTTCTGAGAAGAGGACAAAGCTAGAGCCCATGGCAGAGAGAGGGATCTTTGTTGGGTACAGTGAGACTTCAAAGGATTTCCATATTTACCTTCCCTCCTTGAGGAAGACTGTCTTGAGGAGGGATGTTAGATTTGAGGAGGACAGAGCCTTTAGGAAGTCTAGAGGAACAGAGAGAGGTGAGAAATCTTCACCTTAGATTCAAGTGAGCCCACAGTAGACTACAATGACACAGAGTTTGGAGCCACCAACTTCGATGACTACAGGTTCACAGGTGATAGGGCCACAAAGTTTAGGTTTGCAGGCCATCGGTCCATAGGTTTCAAGATCCGATCCTTCAGGGTATACTGCAGGATCATTGTCTTCAACAGATGGGGTTGAGCAGGGAGAGTCCCCTCCACAGGACACTACTTCAGAGAGGAGGAAGCCCAAGTGGCTTCAGGACACTTTGAGGGAGGCACAGGGTTCAGTGGGGAATCCCAGGTAGGTAGTGAGGGAGAGTAAACCTCCCAATAGGTTTTGCAGCTACATCGCGATGGTGAGGAGTATTCTGGAGTCTAAGCCTTCCACTTTTGAGGAGGCCTCTAGTAGACAGGTATGGAGAGATGCCATGATGGAAGAGTACAATTCCATCGTGAAGAACAATGTTTGGGAAGTTGTTCCTAGACCTGAGGGGAAGTTAGTGGTGACTTCCAAGTGGCTCTACAAGCTAGAGCATGTTGCGAATGGTAGCATTGAGAAGTACAAAGCTCGCTTTGTGGCTCAAGGGTTTTCATAGGTTGAGGGAGTTGACTATGATGAGAACTTTGCGTTGGATGCTAGATACACTTCGATCAGGGCAGTGATCTCCATTGCAGTAGAGATGGGTTGGAAGATCCACTAGATGGATGTGAAGACTACATTTTTGAATGGTATTATAGAGGAGGAGGTGTATATTGAGCAGCCATTGGGCTTTGAGGTGCATGGGAGAGAGTCTCATGTGTGTAGACTGAAGAAGGCATTGTATGGACTGAAACAAGCTCCCAGAGCTTGGTATTCGAGGATAGATGCCTATTTGCAGCAGTTGGGTTTTGAGAAGAGTGAAGCAGATCCCAACCTATACTTCATTGTGGTTGGAGAGGATCCTCTCATTCTTATTCTTTATGTGGATGATCTTTTCATTACAGGGGCATAGAGACTCATCAATAGCTACAAGGAGAGCCTTTCTTCAGAGTTCGAGATGAATGATATTGGATTGATGCATTACTTCTTGGGATTGGAGGTTTGGCAGAAGCCTGGACACATATTCCTGGTTTGGCAGGAGCCTAGACACATCTTCCTGGGACAGGGGAAGTATGTGTGTGATATTTTGAGTAGATTTCAGATGGGAGATAACAGGCCCATGACCACTCCCATGATTACCAACTGGAAGAAGCTTGATTCTTCTGAGTCACAGTTGGTGGATTCCACTTTGTATCGTCAGTTGATCGGGTCATTGATGTATTTGGTCAATACCAGGCTAGATATTTGTTTTGTTGTTAACACTCTCAACCAGTTCATGGTGGAGCCTAGGAGAGTGCACTAGGTGGCAGCAAAACATGTGCTCAGGTATCTTTGTGGTACGATAGATTATGGTTTGGACTATCATAGAGGAGATGGATTTCATCTGGTTGGCTATACAGACTTAGATTGGGCAGGATGTGTCAGTGATAGGAAAAGCACTTCAGGGTGCTGCTTTGTATTGGGATAAACAGTCGTGTCTTGGTTCAGTCGGAAGTAGAATTCAGTGGCTTTGAGTTCAGCGGACCCTGAGTATATGGCAACTAGTCAAGCTAGTTGTGAGGCCCTTTGGCTTCGTAAGATGTTGGTGGGATTGTTCGTTGTGTAGTTGAGGCCTACCATGATTTACTGTGATAATCAGAGTTGCATCAAACTCTTGGAGAATCCAGTTTTTCATGACCGGTCTATACATATCGAGATTCGGTATCACTCCATCCATGATTATGTTCAGAGAGGATTTATGGAGCTACAATACATATCTACAGAGGAGCGGGTTGCAGACATACTCACCAAGGCATTGGGAAAAGGAAAGTTTGTATTTTTCAGGGACAAGCTTGGAGTGGTGAGTAAGACTTTCCTCGGTATGAGGGAGTGTTAAATTTTTAATTAAAATAAAGTACCAAGGCATGTGTTTCTCTTCCCTAGGTTCCTAAGGGGGAGAAAGTGCCTAATCTGGGTCCTAGTCAAATTAATTTGTGAGATGCAAATTAAAATATAACTTTATGACTAAAGTGAGGGTGAGTGAAGAGACACCAAATCTCAGCCACCCATCTAATCTAATCTCAACCATTAGATTAGAAAACCCCTCACCTTCCCTCATGAGGTCGATTAGGGCAAGAGGGTGCACCCATTGTGGGTATTTCATTCATTTTCTTGTTGAGAGTGCAAGAGAAAAAAGAGAGGAGGTCGAGATAGAGAAATAGAGGAAGCATTTGCAGAGATGGGCATGCATCCCAAGGAAGCAAGCTAGCATGGATATCAAGACAAGGTACAACCATTAATGCAGACCATACAGTACGGATTTCTAGAGGTCGTATAGCCATTTTTCATGCACAAAAATTGAGGGAGACAGTAGAATAATTTCTGAAGAGTTTGGCATGCATCCCAAGGCTATCATATAGCCATTTATTGGCATAGAAATTGAGGTAACTGTTGCAATTAATTTCTGAGTGTATTTCTATATAGTCCGTATACTTTGGCATGAATTTTGAGGGTCATACAGCACAGTTTTCAAGGAGTTGTTCATGATAGGTTTTTCATATAGTCTTAGCAGATTTTTGGCATGAATTTTGAGACAGTCCATACAACATTAATTGTTGGGACAGCCGTATAGTTGTACAGATTTCTGGGACAGAAATCGAGGAGCATTTTCCAAGATTGTTCAGAAGGATTTTTTGCGAAAGAAAGTCCAGATAAGTTTGTGTAAATTTTTGAAGATGAGTAGGGTGTAAAATAAATTTCTCGGAAGATCAATAATAATAAAAAACCCCCTCTCACTAGTTTTCCCCTTGTGGGTTTTTCTAGGGTCGAAGTTAGATCGAAAATTCTTGTGTCTAAATTTTCTGAGTTTTGCATACTACTGATGTTTTATTTCTGCGTTGAAAATGATGTTCAGAATCCTCATGTTTCAGTTCTGAAGTTTATTTTCTGCTAATTTTTTATATGCTGAAACAGTGCTGAAATAGTGTTGAAACTGTGCTGAAACTGGGTTTGGGCATTTAACTTTGGCTGAAAAATCAGCGAGACTAAAACTGGGTTGGGGTCTGAAATTTTAACAGTCTCATGTTTGTAGATTGAATAAAGCCTCATATGGATTGAAGCAAGCTCCTAGAGCTTGGCATGGCCGTATAGACAGTTTCTTGACGAGCTTAGGATTTACCAAGAGTAAAGCAGACTCAAATATCTACTTCAAAATTATGGATAATTAGCCAATAATCTTACTGCTATATGTGGATGACTTATTCTTAACTAGAGAAGAAAAGCTCATCACTGAATGTAAAAAGGAGACTTACCTCCGAATTTGAAATGAAATACCTTGGCCTAATGCATTATTTCTTAGGTTTTGAGGTATGGCAGAGTTCAGAGAGGATCTTCCTTAACCAAGGGAAGTACACGGTCGAGATCTTAAAGAGATTCGACATGGTGGAATGTAAACCCATGAATACACCCATGGAAGAAAATCTGAAGCTGTTGGTCGATACTTCATCAGATTTGATTGATGCCACACTGTACAAATAGATTATTGGATCCCTGATGTACTTGATGAACACCAGAACAGACATTTATTTTTCCATGAACACCTTAAGTCAGTTTCTGGTAGAGCCCAGATGTGTTCACCTAGTGGTTGCAAAACACGTGATGAGGTACCTTAAAGGTATAATAGATTATGGTCTCAGTTATGATGGAGATCATAATTCCACATTGAGTGTATACACTGATTCGGATTGGGTAGGAAGCGTTGCTGATAGAAAAAGCACTTTCAAATTCTATTTCAGTTTGGGATCAACCATGATTCTGTGGAAGAGTAGGAAGCAATCCAGTATTGCTCTCAACACAGTGGAAGCATAGTACATTGCCGCATGTTCTTCTAGCTATGAAGCTATATGGCTTCGAAAGTTATTGACTGGCCTGTTTGACTTAGAGATGGAAGCAACCATGATCCTATGTGACAAACAGAGCTTCATAAAGATGAAAAAGAATCTTGTATTCCATGACAGGTCAAAGCACATAGAGATTCACTATCATTACATCCGTGACATGGTGCAGAGAGGAGCCTTGAAGCTCCTGTATGTTAACATAGATGAATAGGTTGTTGATGTGTTGACCAAACCTCTATCTTGTGTAAAGTTTGAAACACTTTCGAGATAAGCTTGGTATAGTTCGAAAGGACCCTCCCTGAAAGGGAGAGTGTGTGATTCCTTGCCTCTGACCTCGCTGTTAGACATAAATCAAGATAATTCCTTGCTTCTGACCTTTTTGTTAGATGTAAAGCAAGATGATGTGTGATTCCTTGCTTCTAACCTCGTTGTTAGACATAAAGCAATATGATTCCTTGCTTCCGACCTCGCTATTAGACGTAAAGCAAGATGATGTGTGATTCCTTGCTTCTAATCTAGTTGTTAGACATAAAGCAAGATGATTCCTTGCTTCTGACCTCATTGTTAGACGTAAAGCAAGATGATGATGTGTTCCTTTCTTCTGACCTAGTTGTTAGACGTAAAGCAAGATGATTCTTTGCTTCTAACCTTGCTGTTAGACGTAAAGCAAGATGATGTGTGATTCCTTGCTTCTGACCTAGTTGTTAGACGTAAAGCAAGATGATTCCTTGCTTCTAACCTCATTGTTAGACTTAAAGAAAGATGATGTTGTGTTCCTTGCTTCTGACCTAGTTGTTAGACGTAAAGTAAGATGATTCCTTACTTATGACCTCATTGTTAGAATTAAAGCAAGATGATTCCTTGCTCCTGACCTCATTGTTAGACGTAAAGAAAGATGATGATGTGTACCTTGCTTCTGACCCAGTTGTTAGACGTAAAGCAAGATGATTCCTTTCTTATGACCTAGTTGTTAGACGTAAAGCAAGATGTGATTGACACTGAGCTACCTGCTTATCAGCTGTGAAACTGAGCCAGTGTAATACTGTGATGTTCCAGCCTAGTGTTGTGATGAGGTATCATTTTTTACTGATACATATTGATGCAAATGATGATGGCATTCTTTCGAGAATGACGATGTTGTTGATGAAGAAAACTTCTGATGACTTGTAGATATGCTAGCCAATGTTCCAAGATGATATTGATGATACTGTCCTCCAGATGCCACTGATGATGCAGACCTCTCTCGCCTAATGTTGTTGAAGAATACCCTTCTTATTAAGGGGGAGTGTTGAAATAATGTAATTGCAAAGAGTATTCTTATTATTATTGTTATATTATTCATAGGCTCAATCCCCATTGTGGATTGATCATGTTGGTTATTGTATTAGGACCAAATCCCATTTTGTAGATTGGTCAATAGATAATTGTAATAGGTAGAATAAGAAGTCAGCCCCAACAATTATTATTGAGGCACAAAAATATAATAAAGGTGGGTTTACCCACCCAGAGTGAGAAGTTGGCCCTACCAATGAAGACACTTCACACATGCCAGGCTTGTATATATAGAGAGGCTAGCGCCTCACTTTGACACACAACACACTTGCTCATTTCTAAGAGGCAAGTTGTGACTTACTAGTTGGAGAGAGGGAGAAGAGTGGCACATATTTTGGAGAGGAATTTCTGTATTGGTTTGATTTATCTCTTGACATTGTATTGGCAATTTATGATAAGGAAGTTTTTGCTGGGTTTTCTTCCTCTAGAGGGTTTCCTAGGATAAATGGTGTGTCTCTTGTGAATGTGTATTTCTTAGTGATCTTGTTCTTATGTTGCTCTTATCTATTGAAATGCAAAGAACTATAATAATGGCATAAACATTAACAAGGATTAGTGCAATAAATGAACCCTCCACCAAATGCATGTTGTTGACATGGAGTCTATAGGTCACATTTTAAAATTTGGTTGAGTCCCTCTAGGTTAATAAATGATAATGTGGTTGGAGGTTGAGTTGTCCTCCATTTGAATATTATAGGGAAGAAGGGGGAAGCCTCATAAGGTCCATCTATTTAATATCTATGTGGACCCAAAAAAATGCAAGGTCTTTAGCTATTATCTCTACCAATTCCTTTTTTGGACCCATGGAAATGCAATTTCAATATTTGTTCACTCTATTAGTTCCTTTTTCCCATGTAGGGATATGGAAGTAGATATAATACACAAAGAATACATGTTGTTTTCATGTAAAACAACCACTTACATCTTATTTTCTCGAAATGTATGATACAAATATAGAGTATAAAACAATTGCCCAACCCAATGTATCTATACAACTATATTCTTCTCATGTTTCTCCAAGATAATTATAATTATATGGATAGCCTAGCATTTGACTAAGGGTTTTCTAATGTAGGTGACAACATTGTCTAATAGGTTGTTGTCAAATTACTTCAAATTCAATTAACTCTAGTGCCCATGCAAAAGTTCTATCATCTTTAGACTTACAAACTTTCAATTATGATGGGTTGAATGGTATTGAATATCCACCATTTCCTATTGGAGTTTATTGTTAGTTACACATTGGAATTTGAGTACCAAAAGCATTCCCAGATTAGTTATGTCATTTCTTAACATATTGTGAATCATCATTATCTAGGGGTGAAGATATTTTAGTCTATAGAATTTTCATGTGTCTTGGAATTTTTGGTCTTAAAAGGGATTTGCATATTCTCATGTATGGATTTGGATGTTAGAATAGAAATACTAATAATATTTTATTATTCTCCTTTGTAGGTCATATTGTACCTCCCGTGATTTTTTGGAAACCATAGGAAAAATATGGAGAAAGAACATCAAAACTCATATGTATCTAATAATCAATTCATTCCATGAGGTCCTTGATTTACATATTGAACTCAAAGTGATAGTGACATCAGATTGTTCAGCATGCACTCCAATTGAAAATTCTCCTTTTATGGTGTTATCATGCGTCCCAAAATTGGGTAACTAGAAACCCTTTCTATGTGTAGAGAAAAATACAAAACATTGGTTCCTAAAGTTATGTTTGTTTTTTTGTTGGACTTTGGTATTCTTAGCCCTTAAATATAAAATGTTAAAATTGTGGCTTATGTAAAGGTTGTCCAATACGCATGAAAGAATAATGTTTCCCAAGTATTTCGTTTGAAAAATCATTGGGGTCACAAAATCTCGTCTCATGTTTTATTTTCGGTGTAATTCCAATCCTATATTTGAAAACCTCTTTATTTTTTTGAGAATGAGAAACTTGTTCTAAATGGGGATAGTTATAACCATTGAAGTAAGTATGAATTGAGATGTAAAAATATATTTTTTTTCATATAAACAACAATTCTTTTCATCCATTTCCATTTTATTCAAATAGAAACCAAAAAAATGACACTAAATTCCAACTAGAAGCTAAATGTGACCATTTTATTTAAATTAAAATAAAACTAAAATGATTATTTTTACTATTATAATTTTTGAAAGGGACTGTTACCCTTGAAAACAACACTAAGTAAAGAAAAATTGTTTTACTCAAGATACATACAAGTCACTTACAAATAATTCACAATGGATAATAAAGTCAAATCTTGTGTATACTCTTAACTTCCACTACTCAAGATTTTACTTTGTATACTCTTAACTTCCACTACTCTTGTACTTTGTATACTCTCAACATCCACTAATAATAACACCTCGCATCCACCACTTCCAGACTCCATAAGTTTGTTTCTATTAAATTGTGCACCTTTGTCTATATTTCCTTTCTTTAACCATTCTTACATGACTTCAAGAGCCAAGATTTTCCATTTCCTATTAGTGTGAACTTATACCTAGCCTCAAATGATGGAAATTAACTAATATTATTTGATAACAAAAATATATAGATGAACTTGTAAATAATTTCTAAGGGATTCATATCTAAGGGGTAAAAGAATGCTTTCACTTGGACTTTGGCTATGGATCATGCCTTCCAAGCCTTAAAAGATGCTATGTGCTCGATGCTTGTCTTAGACCTCCCAGAATTCACAAAGAAATTTGTATTGGAATGTGATTCTTCCAGGAAAGGAATTGGAGTCATCTGTATGCAAGATGGTAGGCCTTTGGCCTTCACTAGCAAACAACTTTCATAACGATATTTCGGAAAATCCATTTATGAAAAGGAAATGTTATCTATTCTACATGTTGTGGATCTCTAGTGTCCTTATTTATTGGGTCAACGAATCCAAATCAAAATTGATCATCAAAGTCTCAATTATTTTTTGGAACAACAAATTTCATCCCCATGCAGCAAAAATGGCAGGCCAAGCTATTTAGCTATGATTACGAGATCATTTTCAAGAAGGGAAAGGAAAATGTAGTGGTCGATGCTCTTTCCTATAAATATGAAGAATACGGATTCATTTTCTTCCTCTCGTTCATTGTACCATATTGTTTGCAAGTTATTCGTCAGGAATGGCTGCAAGACCCCAAAATTTCTAGACTACTCCACCAATTGCAACACAATTCTTCAATTTATCTAGGGTACTCTTGGCACAATGAAAAGATTTTCTACAAAGGTTGTTTTTATTAATGCAAGCAATCCCAACTTAAATCCACAGTGCTTTATGAAATTCATGCCTTACCCACAATTGACCATTCAGGGTTTACCAAAGCCTATGAATGGGTCAAACGTTATTTTTTATGGGAGGGTATGAAACATGATGTCTTCACCTTTGTGGACGAATGTGAGGTATTTCAACACAACAAGGGATAAAATGTCAAATATCCAGGCACATTCCAACTAATTTTGATTCTGTCTTCTATTTGGTGATATATTTCTATGGATTTCATTGTAGGATTACCTAAATCGGGAAATAAGTTAGGCATCATGGTGGTCATAGATTGTCTCTCCAAATATGCTCATTTTTGTGCTCTTCAACACCCATTCACATCCACCATAGTTTCTCAAATTTTTATGGATAATATCTTCAAGCTTCATGGTATGCCTAATTCTATTGTCTCTGAGAGAGACCCCACTTTCACTAGAAAGTTTTGGCAAGAATTGTTCAAGATACAGGGAACCCAATTGCATCTTAGCACTGCCTATCACCCCCATATGGATGGCCAGACTAAAGTTGTCAACAAGTGTTTGGAAACATATTTGAGGTGTTTTTCATCTGAGAGGAAAATTCAGTGGGATCAATGGTTACCCCTAGTTGAATGGTGGTACAACACAAATTACCATACAACTACTCAAATGAATAATTTTTAAGTAGTATATGGAAAAAATCCCCCATCATTTCTCTCCTATATGCCAAGGGTCTCGAAGGTTTAGGAGGTTGACAAAAAGCTTACAGTTTGTGAGGATATTCTTCGATCCCTCAAAGAGAATTTGGTCATGGCTCAAAATTGCATGAATGAACAAGAAGATCAAGATCATTTTGAATGCCATTTTGTTGAAGGGGACTAGGTTTTTCTTTGACTACAACCTTATAAGAAGACTTCACTCAAAGATAAACATTGTCAGGAACATGCAACCAAATTTTATGGTCCTTATACAGTGCTCAAGTATGTGAGATTGGTGGCCTATCAGTTAGATCTACCTAGTAAGTCGAAGAAACATCATGTTTTTCAAGTTTCCTTCTTAAAGAAGGTGATTGGAACTAAGTGGAAAAATCAAACTAGTCTCCTTGAGTTGGATGAACAAGGTACCATATGGCTATAGACACAACCAGTCTTGGTAGGGCCAGAGCATTGTCTCTGTTAGTGCACCATCAAGGAAGTGTTAGTCCAATGGAATGATACACCTCCAGAAGATGCCACCTCAAATCCAACCACCATTCTACAACAACTTCCTCATCTGAAGCCTCGAGGACAAGGATGTTCTTCAAGGGGGATGGCATGTTAGGGACCTAACCTCCCTAACCCCTCACATAGGTAGAATAATATAATTCCATCTAATAAAGGACAATATTAATAAGTCTTATAAATAAGGAAGAATAATTCAAATTTAAGAAGACCTAATAGAAGCTTCCACTTCTAGAAGGATCTTCCTCTAGATTATTCTTTTGGATAGATAGGTTTAAAATAAATAAGAGTAGCTAGTATGAGAAATATTGTCTTGGATATTATTGTAATAGAAATCTTCTCCACCAGAGGTTTCCCCCTCGAATAGGCAATTGAACATTGCTATCTTTAATCAAGGTGCTCTTTTTGGTGTTATTATGGTATTATTCAAGTATTGTTCTAGTTATATCATTTTTATTCTACCATTTTTTGCTAAAATATTTTTGTTCTGCAATGATACTATTTTATATTTGGAATAATAAAAATACTTGTGGGGTAATTTTGTTTCAGGTTAGAGATGTATTTTAACGTCTATAAGCTACAAAGATATGTTGTTATGAACATAAATCCATAATCGGGGAGTAATACACGCAGGAAATGCAAGTGGTTTTTAACTACACATTTGTTGGCCACCCTTGTAACCCATGTTGGTACCCCTTCGAGTGGTAGTGCATCATACAACACTTGTATCCAGATTGGCCTAGGAATCATGAAGGCCTCCAAACATAAATGGATTGACTTCCTTACTCCTATAGTGTCACTGAGAACAACACTCGAGAAGATACTCTCTAGTACCTGGCTAGTCAGGTAGTACAACTAAGGGTATAGTCTATTCTCTTTAGTTAGTTCTTTGAGATATTGGGACAAGTAATATTGTTGGACCCTACACATATATAAGAGAGTTATAGCATAGTCCAAACCCTTGGCTGTAGACACCCCAGAAACCCTAACCCTTGGGATGGAAAAATGTGATCTATTGCATTACAAATTCGTCCCTGTCACTTTTTTCGCTGCAAAAACACTCCCTCTCAAATTTTTTTATTATTGATAATTTGGGAATTTTTCCACTACAGAAGTATTCAAAGCAGAGTATAACTCTGCAAGAGTAAAAAAAAAACAGTTTGGGGCTCGTCAACACCCTTATTTGTAACCTATTCCATTACATTCCTCTCTTCATTTTGATCGCAATGGTACCTTTCTCTTTTAAGACATTTTTTCCAACGGTCCCACCCCTTGCTGAGACACCCTTATTTGGAATATATCCCATTGTACTCCTCTCTTTGTCCTAATCACCCTGGTACATCTCATTTTTTGTGTCCCTGATTTCCATCCCAACACCTCATCCATTACCTAAGTCGCTACCATGACAATCACTAGAACTCAGACCTAAGATGAATGGGAGACTAGGTTGTCCAGCTTAGAATCACAAATGGAATCCATCACCACTACCATATGAGCTGAACTGAAAGAGTCCATTGACACAGAAGTCAACATAGCTATTCGTGAATCCATGTAGCAATTCAGAGAAGGTAAGCAGGAATATCCCAATGCATAGGACCCTCACTATTCCCATTCTTATCATACTCATTCCTCTCAATCTCCTTGGGGTTCTCCCCACTCTTGGAATAAGGTTCCCAAAGTTGGAATGCATAAATTTGATGGATCCAACCCAACAAGGTGGGTCTCTAAAATGGGGCAATACTTCTCCCTCCATAATATTTGGGCTAATGAGACTAGAATCCGTGTAGGTTTTTTGTACTTGGATCAAGAATGATGAAAATGGTGGAATTGGCATAAGAAATTTTATCCATGAATACCCAATTGGAACATGTTCACTAAAGAAGTTTGTTAATGTTTTGATAGGGAATCACATTTTTTTGGTTGGCTCACCAAGTTGTGCCAAACTGGATCAGTCATAGAATTCATAATGACAATTGACAATTGGCTATCAATACTGAGGGATTATCTAATGATTTTTACCTTGATTTTTTATCAGTGGCTTAAATGAATCCATCTTGGATCATGTGAACATGCATTATCCTACTACCCGGTTGCAGGCATGTCAATTAGAAACAAAAGTTGAGTCCATACTTTAGGCCCCACCCATGAAGGCTTCAGTTCTCAATCGTCCAATCCCTGGGGCTCAACCAACTATGACACAAACACTGAAGGTCCGAAAGGTATCTCCAACACAAATGGTTGAACTTCACAAGAAAGGATTTTTCTACTATTATGATGAAAAGTATTCCCTGGAGCATAAATGTAGACAATAAAAGGTGTTCCATATTGATGTATCAACTTCCTCTCCTTATGAAGACATCCCATTAGAGGAGGCTCTTGACCCAAAGGAGGCACAACCAAGTGATCATGTCTAAGCTCCAGTTGTAACCCCTGTGGAACTAGAGGAACCCGTCATATCGCTTCATGCACTCTCAAGTATTCTGGCCTCACAAACATTGAATTTCAGAGGATACATCAAGAATAGAGGGGTGGTGGTATTGATTGATAGTGGTAGAACCCATAATTTTATTCATTGCAGGCTTACAGATTTGATCCATTGCTTTGCACTCCCTGTTTCTAATTTTCAAATCCTCATCTCTAATGGTGGTACTATGAAGTGTGGAGGTCGTTCTGAGATTGCTAAACTCCAAATGGGTGATTATCATCTTAAAACCCACATCTTCTTTATTTCCATGGATGGTTGTGATATTGTCTTAGGAGTGGAATGGCTTCGGACTCTAGGGCCAAGAAAAATGGATTATCAAGAATTATATATGAGCTTCACCCAAGATTCTCACCCCTATGCCCTTTGAGCTCTTCGAGCGGGATCTCCTGAAATCATCATCTCTCACATGGTGGAAAAATTGTTGAAGAAAGGCCACCATTGTGTGATTCCTCAATTTAATGTCATTTAGGTCACTGAACATGCATCTCAAGTAGTTCCTCCTAGCCTGCAATTCATCTTGGACAAGTAACCCAAGGTATTTGAGGTTCCAATAAACCTACCTCCTTTAGAGGTGAGCATGATCATAGCATCTCTCTCCTTCCAGGAATTCCACCCCCCAATTTACTTCCCTACAGATATCTATTTTCTCAAAAAAATGAAATAGAAAATATGGTATAGGAATTACTGGAGGCAAGGTTAATTCTGTAATATACTAGATATAAAATGTATGCAGAACATAAATAAAATGCTAGTACTGACAGAATAACAACAATATAACCATAACATTCACCACAATAACACTGAAATGATATAAGAATAACAATAGAAATAGCTCTTTGAATTTGAAAGCAATGTTCATGGGTCTCTTTGAGGGGGCAACCTCCAGTTGAGAAGAGCTCTATTACAATAATATCCAAGCTAGGATTCTCATACCCTCAACTCCTATTTATACTAAAAAGAAGCATCTAGAGGAAGATCCTTCTAGACGTAGAAGATTCTATTAGGTCTTCTTACATCTGCCTTATTCTATTTTATTGAAAGGCCTTATTAATATTGACCTTTATTACATCTGAATATATTGTTCCACCTATGTGCGAGTTAGGACCCTAACATGTCCACCCCCTTAAAAACAACCTTGTCCTCAAGGATTGAGATGAGGAAATTGCTGCAAAATGGTAGCTGGTTCCCAAGTGGCGTCTGATGGAGTTGTATCTTTCCACTGGACTAGCACTTCCTTGATGGTTCTCTGACATAGGCAATGCTCACACTGGTCCAAAACTGCTTCTGGTTGTAGCCAAATGGATCCTTCTTCAACTAACTCTGGAAGGTTGGTTTGAATTTGGCACTCAGCTCCAATCACCTTCTTTAAGCATGAAACATGAAAAACGGGATGTAGCTTCGAATGGCTGGGCAAAGCTAACTAATAGGTGACTTGTCCCACATGATTGAGCATGGTATAAGGACCATAAAATTTGGGCGCTAGCTTCTGACAATGCTCGGCCTTGAGGGAAGTTTGCTTGGAAGGTTGCAGTCGAAGAAACACTTGATCCCCTTCTGCAAATTAACGTTTAGAGCGACCTTGATCTACTTGTTGCTTCATGTGATTTTGTGCCATGTCCAAATTCTCTTTCAGGGTATGGAGAATGGCCTCTCAAGATGTAAGTGTTAGGTCAACCATTTGGACCTTCGAGGCACCCGATAAGTATGAGAGAACTGAAGGTGGCCTCTTTCCATATACCGCTTCAAAAGGAGTCATGTGTGTAGTTGTATGGTATGAAGTGTTGTACCACCATTTAGCTAGAGGTAACCATTGATCCCACTGATTTTTCTTTTCCGAGGCAAAACACCTCAAATATGTTTCCAAACATTTGTTCAAAACTTATGTTTGGCCATCATTCTAGGGATGATAAGTTGTACTAAGATGCAATTCTCTTCCTTCTATCTTGAACAGTTCTTGCCAAAAATTGCTTGTGAAAGTTGGGTCATGATCAGAAACAATAGAGTGTGGCATGCCATGAAGCTTGAAGACCTAATCCATGAAGATTTGAGCCACCGTGGATGTTGTAAACGGGTGTTGAAGGGCACAGAATTGAGTGTACTTGGAAAGGCTATCAACAACCACCATGATGACGGATTTATTTCCCGATTTGGGTAAGCCGGTAATAAAATCCATAGAGATATCCTTCCAAATAGCAGGTGGAATTGACAGTGGTTGTAGTGTGCCCGATGATTCAATTGTTTCTCCCTTGTTGCATTGACACATGTCACATTCAACTACAAAATCATGAATGTCCTATTTCATACCATCCTAGAAAAAGGAACGTTTGACCTTGTCATAGGTTTTGGTGAACCCAGAGTGCCCTACTATGGGTGTAGCATGAAGCTCAGAAAGTACCGTGGATTTAAGATTTGATTGTTTACTTAAATACAAATGGACTTTGTATCGATGTTCCTCATGGAGCCAAGAGTACCTTGGAGAAGCTGGAGCATTGGACTACAATTGTTGGATCAACTGCGAACTTCTGGGGTCTTGTAGCCATTTCTAGCGAATGGCTTGGAGCCAATATGGTACAATGAATGAAAGAGAAAAAAGGGATCCTTCATCTTCATATTTTCAAGAAAATGAATTCGCAACCACATTGTATTTTCCTTTCTTATAAATGATATCATAATCATATCCAAAGAGTTTAGTCACCCATTTTTGTTGTTCTGGGGAGGAAATTTGTTGTTCTAGAAAATACTTGAGGCTTTGATGGTTTGTCTTAATTTGGAACTGTTGCCCCAATAGATAAGGATGCCATAGATCCACGGCATGCAGAATAGCCAACATTTCCTTTTCATAGATGAATTTACCCAGATTTATTTTAGATAGTTTCTTACTGGTAAAGGCCAAAGGTCGACCCTCTTGCATAAGGACAACACCAATTCCTTTCCATGAGGCATCACATTCCAACACAAAGGTCTTTGTGAAATTAGGAAGGGAGAGGACTTGAGTGGTGCACATGGCCATCTTCAAGTTTTGAAAAGATTGAGAAGGGACGAAAGTTCAAGTGAAAGAGTTCATTTTGAGGAGAGTAGTGAGAGGTGTTGCAATCTTCCCATAATTATTAACAAACTTGCAATAATACCCTATTAAGCCTAGAAATCCATGCAAGCTCTTAAGAGTCTTTGGGTGGGGCCAGTCTTGCATAGCTTCAATCTTTTTAGGATCCACCATGACACCATCTTTTCCAACCAGATGACCCAAGTATTCTACTTCTGAGGTGCCAAAAGCACATTTAGACTGTTTCAGGAAAAGTTGATGCTGAGAGAGTAGATGGAGAAATTGATCCACATGAGCAAGATGGCCTGTCCAGGTTTTGCTATAGATGATGATATCATCAAAGAAAACTAAGACAAAAATGGTGGAGAAAAGGATGGAAGACATGATTCATGAGTCTTTGGAAGGTGGAGGGGGCATTACACAAGCTAAAGGGCATAACCAAAAACTCATAGTGGCCCTCATGAGTTATAAAGGCAGTCTTGGGAATATCTTCCTCTTTCATACATATCTAGTGGTAGCCTGAATGAAGATCCAGTTTAGTGAAGAATTGGGTGCCACTCAATTCATCCAGGAGGTCATCAATGAAAGGAATGGGGAATTTGTCTTTGATGGTAAGTTTCTTGAGGGAACAGAAGTCATGACACATTTTCCAAGAACCTTCTTTCTTCAGTACCATGACTAGAGGAGACGAATAGGGGATCATACTAGGGCGGATAATGCCTGCATTAAGGAGTTCCTGGACCATTTTCTCAGTTTCATTTTTTTGGGAAAAGGGGTGACGATACAGACAGATATTGGGAGGAAGGCTTCCTGGTACAAGGGGAATGGAATGATAATGAACACCACGGGAAAGAGGGAGGCCTTGGGGAGTGGAAAATACCAATTGATGTTTAGAAAGGATGGCTTGGATCTCTTGCAGTACGGAAGGTGTCTCTGTTACTTATATGGCATGGACTTGGGTGATAACACTAGAATGACCCTTTTTGAGCAGCTTTTCCATGCGATGGGAACTAATGCTCTCAGGTGAACCTCCAGTGATTCCTTGGAACTTATATTGGTGTCCCTCTTTCTCGAATTGCATGGTTAAGTATTTAAAATCCATGAGAATGGGACCCAAAGTCCTTAGCCAATATGTACCCAGCACAATGTCACAACCTCCCATGCCGATAGAAAACATATGGGATTTCAGGTGGTAGTCACCAATTTGGAGACACACATTTTCACAATTCCCTCCACATTTCATGGAACCACCATTAGCAATCATGATTTGGAAATTATTGATGGCATGGATGTAGTAATGAGTTTCTTGGGCAATGCGACAATGAATAAAATTATGGATGCTACCACTATCAACCATAATGATGACCTTCTGATGCTTGATGTAACTGATTAGCTTAAGGGCTTGGGGAGTGGAGAATCCAGTGAGAGCATTGAGGGAAATGACTAGTTCTACTTCGGGAGGGTCTGAGGGAGGGGTTATGTCAGTGGATTCAGGTGATTCAGACATAGAGGGAGTTTCTTCATATTCTTTCGAAATCTCCTCGAAGATGGCCATAAAAATATTTTGTTCTTTACACTTGTGGCCTGGGAAATATTTTTCATCATAGTTATAACAAAGGCCTTTGAGTTGGTGTTCATCCATTTCAGCCCAGGTCAATTTTTGGATCTTTATTGGAGCAGAGGGAGTAGTGGGATTTACTGGTTTAGGGCGAGGGATTAAGGAGGGTTTACGTTTTTGAGAAGATACAACCTGTTGTGCTTCTTTATCTCATTTGGTAGCCTCCACAAAACTCTCAAGACTAGCCATGAGGACATGGGCCTGAATTTCATCCTTGAGACCGCTAATAAAACACTCTCGAAAAAAGGCATCAGACATGCCCTCTATTCTAAAAGCCAGGTGCTCAAAGGAAGCTATAAAGTCTTCCACTGTTCCTAATTGTTTCAGCTTTATCAAATGGCCCAAATGGTTGGTGTCAGTTTCAAATCATTCATAAATCTCTGCCACAAATTGTGTCCAAGCAATATACCCTTGACGAGAATTTTTTCTCCATTGCCACCATTTCCAACGTTCTTGATCTAGATGGAGAACACCATACTGGAGTTTGGCCAAGTCATCTGTAATGTTGTATAAAGAGAAGTAATGTTCCATTTGGGTTACCCAACCAGTGGGGTCCGAGCCATCAAATTTGGTCACATCCACCCGTGGATGGCATAGGTCACATTGAAAGTGATGGTTCTGCAAGGTATGGGAATGAGAGGAATGGTCACCTTCAATATGTGGGGGTGAGGAAGAGGAAGGTTTATATGTAGGGATATGAAGTTTGGTGTAGAGTGTCAAAAAGACTTATTCAAGCTGGGTGGTGAGGTCTTGTTTGATTTCTCCCATTGAGGATTGTATGGTTGTATTGATGGCAACAACATTGGCACTGAGTTGTTTCACTTCTTGTTGGGTCTCAATGAGACCAGACTGCAAGGTTTTGAAGTGAGCTTCCAAAGTTTGGCTATGAGTATGGGCCATGAGGATGGGGGAACTAAAAAGGAGAGGGCAGGGTAATTTTTTTTTTTTCGAAAAAATGATATGGATGAATGTGATAAGGGCAAAGAGATGAATCCAATGGAATAGCTCTAAAATAATGGTGAAAAAATTTCCAGACTTTTTTATTTTTTCTTTTTAACGTCTGGTCTGAAGAACACTGCAGAGAGGAAATGCCCAAATGCTTAACCAGAAAAAAATGTGTATTTACTTGGAAACCCGAACACAGTTGTGCGACAATATATCTTGTCTGTTTTAATTTGTTTATGTTTCTGTCCCCAAGGGTTAGGTATTCAAGGGTTCTACAAAAAAGGGTTTTCCCTGTGCTATAGCTCTCTGATATATGTGCAGGGTCCAACAATAGTACTCGGCCAAATATATTAGGGCACTAACTAAGGAGGATAGACCGTACCCTGAGCCATACTACCTGACTACCCAAGTACTAGAGAGTATCTTCCTCAGTGTTGTTCTCAGTGACACTATAGCAGTCAGGTGACCGATCAGTTTATCTAAAGAGGGCTTCAGGTAATACAGGTCGATCCATACATAGGTGTTGTCTGATGCGCTACCACTTGAAGGGGTACCAATAGGGGTTACAAGGGTGGCCAACATATGTGCTCTTGTATTTCCTGTGTGTATGAATCCCTCAACCACGGGATTATGCGCATAACGATGGATCTCTTTGTCTTAAATACACCAGAATATGTCTTTACCCTGACAAAAATTTAACCCACACTTTATGCCAAGGAAAGTGCTCTGATACCACTTGTAATATACCAGATATAAAATGTATGCAGAACAAAAATAAAATGCTAGTACTGGCAGAATTACAACAATATAACCAAAACATTCACGACAATAAAACTGAAATGATATAAGAATAACAACAAAAATAACACTTTGAATCTGAAAGCAATGTTCACGGGACTCTTCGAGGGGGCAACCTCTAGTTGAGAAGAACTCTATTAAAATAATATCCAAGCTAGGGTTCTCATACCCTCGACTCCTATTTATACTAAAAAGAAGCATCTAGCGGAAGATCCTTCTAGAAGCAGAAGCTTCTATTAGGTCTTCTTACATCTTACTTATTCTATTTTATTGAAATGCCTTATTAATATTGACCTTTATTACAACCGAATATATTGTTCTACCTATGTGTGAGTTAGGACCCTAACAAATTCTCCCTAGTATCATCCCATATTCTTCACCATTGGTGATGGTATTAAAGAAAGAAGGTACTTGGTGCATGTGCCCTGATTTTCGTGCCCTGAATAAAATGACCATCAAATATAAGTTTCCCATTCATGTCATTGATGATTTGTTAAATGAACTCCAAGGTTCCTGTGTATTCACCAAATTACATATTTTCTCTGGATACCACCATATCCAGATGGAGGAAGATATTTTGAAGATTTCTTTCATCACTCATGAAGGAAATTATGAATAATTGGTCATTCCTTTTGGCCTTTGAAATTCCCCATCCACCTTTCAAAGTCTCACGAATTCAATATTTAAACCTTACCTTAGGAATTTTGTATTGGTTTTCTTTGATGACATCCTCATTTACAACCACACTTGGGATAACCACCTTCTTCATGTGGAAAAAGTCCTTCACTTTCTGTAGGAAAACCATTTGTTTGTCAAAAAGACAAAATGTTTATTTGGAGCCAGCGAAGTGGAATACATGGGACACTTTTTCAGTCACGAAGGGGTAAAAGTGTACCCCAAAAATATACAAGATATTCAGGAGTGGCCTCGAACAACGACCTTAAAACACCTAAGGGGTTTTCTTGGTCTCACGGGATATGACAGAAAATGTTTCCACCATTATGCAAAAATTCCTAAGCCCTTGACCGACCTCCTTAAGAAAAAGACATGTCATTGGACACTTACCAATTTTTATGGGCCCTACCATATCCTCAAGTGTATTTGTTTGGTGTCCTACAAACTGTCCTTTTCTACTAATTCCAAATTCCATTCGTTGATCCATGTCTCCTGTTTGAAGAAAGTGGTGGGAAAACATTGAAGGGTCCAAACCATCCTTCTGGAATTAGATGAAGAATGATCCCTTTGGATCCAAATACAATTATTCCTCAAACAGCATGAACGTCAGTTGCATGGAAGAACTATCAAGGAAGTGTTGATCAAGTGGAAGGACACATCACCAGAGGATGTAACTTGGGAACCAACGACCATACTCTAGTAGTTTTCGCAGCTACAACCTTGATGACAAGGATGATTTTGAAGGGGGAGAGTATGTTAGGATCCGATTCTAACCCTTCTCCATGGGTCATTAGTTAGTATAATATGTTTTCTATGTAATAAAGGCCAACATTAGTTAATAAGTCCTGATAAATAAATGAGAATAAGTAAATGTAAGAAGACCTAATAGAATCTTTCACTTCTATAAATATCTTCCCCTAGAGGTAGATTTTATACTCATCCCAATTTTTATAGAATTTTTTAGTAGGAAGGTGTGATAAATATATTGTGTCTATTATGATAAAACATATTTCCAACCACTAATGACAGTAACCAAAATTTATCAATCTATGACTATCTAACATTTTTTTTATGGCACCAAAGGGATTTCATTAAAAGGGCTTAGTAGGAAGGTGTTATGAACATATTTTTTCCATTAGGATAAAATGATTTTTAACCACTAATGGAACTTACCAAGTTTTATCACTATATACTATCTCTAGAACTAACAATTCTCCTTAATAGTGCAAATTGCCATCGTTAAAATGCCTAGAGTTAATTTTTTTTGTGAATTATGTAGATATGAATGTAAAGCTTGCATAATAATAAATAATAAAAAACATAACACTAGTTTCTACCAATATCAATTATCATTTTCTAAAGAATACCCATAACCATTTAGCATCCATTACTATAATCATACAAAACATCATTACAAGTCATGGTTTTCCTGAGTGTTTTATAACAATGTCATGCCATTGTAATAAGTATTTTTATTAAATCCATTTAAAATACCACAATGCCAATTGTTGATATGGGAAAGAGGGAGGAAATCTATAATTTATGGGGTAATTGATTAGTATGGAAAAAGGAACAATGTTGGCTTGGATAACAAAGTAATATGTTAGGCATGCAAGAGAGTATAAACTAGGAGTGGATTCAGGTCCCATCAAATGAAGACAAATAGAAAACATTTCCATCATTACATTTATCATTCAAAGGGTCAAGGATTACATAGTGAGTGAAAAATCATATAAACTAGAGTAACTTGCCAAGCCAATATGGGTTGATCGATGAGGAAACCAATGGTTACATAATTATTCATTAAACAATTAGCTAGATAATAAGAACTGTATAGTATATAGGTAGAAAAGTATATGAGTTCACTCATGATTTTGCAAATCCCTTATAACTAATTTACATGGATATTTACCAACATGAAACATGTAGACTCCACAGAAAAGGTACACAAAGAAAATTGTTTTGTATTCAATAGATCTGCAAATATAAGATAGACATTAACTTGAACATAACAAATCCAAACTATAGATAACAAAAGAATGAACATAATAATTTTAGAGAAAACTAAAGGTAGGGTAACACCATTAATTATTCCTTAATAAATGAAATTTCTCCACAAGCCATGCTTGCTACAATTACAATATACCTCACAACAGTTTTCATTACATTACTTCTATTTCTTTATATAGTTCTCTATAACCTCCTAGGAAATGTCTAGTGAAGGAACCTTCCAGTAGGTGGAACCTTCTAGTAATCCTCCTGACAATTATTTCTTAGACACTATGTGGCCACTTATCTATAATTATCCCCCTTGGGTACCTGCCTAGGTATCCCATATTATCCTCCTTAGGTACACGACATTCCATTCCCCTTTACATGTTTCATCCTAAAAACATGGGAGAGAGAAAAACAATATGATCTACTAAGCAATGTAGCCAACTGGTAGAAAGAAAAAACATCCATCCATCCTAGTGAAATGTGAACCTTGATATGGATTAAAATTTCTCCTTTTTGTGCTACTCCTGTATATCCATGCATCGTTTCTAGTACTATATGTGCCTTTTGATTGGTTTCCTTTACAGTTCCATGTTGGTACACAATAATTTTTTTGATGCTCACACCTTTGCATGGATGATTTTTGTTTCCCCTAGTGAAACTACAATTCTTCCATCCATCCATCCTAGTGAAATTTGAACATGGGGTACAAATTCCTTTTTTACACCTTTATATGGATTAAAATTGTTCCATATTGTGATACTATAATATCTCCATGCACTGTTGTTAGTCCTCCATGTGCCTTTTGATTGGTTTCCTTTCTGGTTCCATGTTTGTCAATAAAATTTTTGTTGATGTTCATTCCTTTGTATCGATATTTTTTTTTTATCTAGATGGTGTGAGTGGTGATATACATCAACATTATTTATCAATTATTCTTGCTTGGATTCTTCAACATGGTTTTCCTTTCACTCATTTAGATCTTTATATTTTTCTTCTGTTTTATGCCCTTCCTAGGGATTTTATTGTTTTTCTTATGTTTCATATTCTTTTGATTCAACGTCGAGATCTTCATTGGATGTGTCAATAGGTACTACAATTATTTTACCTATAGATATATTTTCATGTGGCCCTTTGGAACCTTCTTGTTTACTAAGAGACATATCATGTAGTGTGATTTTCTTTTTCTCGTACAAAAAAATTATAAACTTATTTTGCACATTAATATTAACTCTATAAATTAATTCCATACAAAGATATCCAAGAATAATATTGAAATCATTCTTATCTATAGCATGAAAATAAAAATGTAAAACACATTTATCCATGGAAATTTAAACATTCTCACCCTCAACATGTTTGATTTGAATATTCTTTGTAGGAACTTGCAATAACTTATCCAAGTGAATGACAGGAAGAGCATTAAATAACTCCATGGATTGAAATTTTTATTAAAGAGAACCATATTTATAGACATAGAGAAGAACTTTGGTTTCATATTTCCAAATGTCATGTGATTTTTCTTATTAACCTCTCTCTCTCTCTCTCTCTCTCTTTCTCTCTCTCTCTATGCCCCCCACACTCTTCCTTGTCATCTCTCTCTCTCT
>JZKD02S1868155.1:64573-88730 GCA_000966675.3 Picea glauca
TTGTACTTGAACATTTAAGTGGGGTAAAAGGAGGTTGCCCCCTTGAAGAGGCTTATTATCTGAAATTATCTCTTTTTCAAGGCATTGAGTACTTTTTCTAAGGATTTTCTATGCTCTATTGATATTTGGCTCCTAACACCTTATGAACGAGGTTCGTTTTTCCACCTCTTCTTCTGATTCAGTCGACTCATATGAATCATATTCTTCATTCCTTAGTTCAAATCACACCTTCTCTGGATTGTTTTTTGTATTAACAATTTCTTCATGCTTAGACTTAATTCTGACTTCTTTGAAGACCACATCTCGACTTTACATTTTTTTCCTTGATGCAGGATCCTAGAGCTTATATCCTTTCATTCCTTCCTTTTGTCCAATGCAAATACACTTGACTTCCTTCTAGTCCAACTTGGTCCTCTTTTCCTTGGGAACATGCACAAATGCATCATGGAAAAATACTTTGATATGTGAAACCAAAGGATTCTTACCATACCATACCTCATTTGGATTCATGTCGACTAGCACCAACAAAGGAGACATATTCAATAGACATTTTGCAGTGTCGACCCCCTCTGCCCAAAATTATTGTGTGATCTCAACACCACTAAGCATGCTCCTTGCCTTGTACATCAAAGCTATATTCATTCTCTCAACATATCCATTATGATGTGAGGTATATGGTGTGGTATTTTGGTGTGCTATGCCAGACTACTTGCAAAACTGATCAAATTATTTTCCACAGAATTCACCACTGTTGTCAGTTCTCAACACCTTAATTATTCTATAACATTTTCATGTGTCTTGAAAGTTTTGGTCTTAAAAGGGATTTGAATATTTGCCTGTATGGATTTGGATTTTAGAATAGAAATACTAATAATATTTTATTATTCACCTTTGTAGGTCATATTGTACCTCCCATGATGATTTGGAAACCATCAGAAAAATACGAAGAAAGAACATAAAAACTCATATGTATCCAATCATCAATGCATTTGATGAGGTCCTTGATTTACATATTGAACTCAAAGTGACAATGAGATAATATCATTCAACCTGCACTCCAAATGAAAATTATCCTTTTATGGTGCTAGTGTGCTTTCCCCAAATTGGACAACTATCAACCCTTTCTCTGTGTAGATAAGAATACAAAACATTGGTTCCTAAAGTTATGTTCATTCTGTTGTTTGACTTTGGTATTCTTAACCCTTAAATATCAAACGTTAAAATTGTGGCTTATGTAAAGGTTTTCCAAGATGCATGGAAGGATAATGTTTCCCAAGTATTCCCTTTGAAAAATCATTGAGGTCACAAAATCTTGTGTCATGTTTTTATTTTCAGTGTAATTCCAATCCTATATTTGAAAACCTCTTTATTTTATTGAGGATGAGAAACTAGTTCTAAATGGAGATAGTTATCACCATTGAAGTAAGTATGAATTGATATGTAGAGATGTATTTTTTTCATATAAACAACAAAATTTTTCAACCATTTCCATTTTATTCAAATAGAAACCAAAATAATTACACTAAATGCCAACTAGAAGATAAATATGACCATTTTATTTAAATTAAAATAATATTAAAATGATTATTTGTGCTATTATAATTTTTGAAAGAAAATGTTACCCTTGAAAAAAAACACCAAGTAAATACAAATACTTTTACTCAAGATACATACAAATCACTTACAAATAATTCAAAATGGATAATAAAGTCAAATCCTATGTATACTCTTAACTTCCACTACTCAAGATTTTACTTTGTATACTCTTAACTTCCACTACTCTTGTACTTTGTATACTCTCAACATTCACTATAGCACCCCTCATCCACTACTTCCAAATTCCATAAGGTTGTTGCTATTAAATTAAGGTTGTTCCTATTAAATTGTGCACTTTTGTTTATATTTCCTTCCTTAAACCATTCTTATTTGACTTCAAGAGTCAAGATTTTACATTTACTATTAGTGTGAACTTCTACTTAGCCTCAAATGATGGAAATTAACTAAGATTATTTGATAACAATTATATATATATATATATATATATATATATATATATATATTAAATAATTTCTAAGAGATACATATCTAAGGGGTAAAAGAGCAACTATAAATTATAAAATTGCAATAAATTATATGAAAAGGAGATGATGGATAACATAGTATCGCTGAATTGAAGATATGAGATATTTTGAGAATGGGATCTTTTACCTTCATTGGAAAACAAACAAAATTTGTAGGCCTTTTGGTCACAATAAAAAAATTCTTGTCACACATAGGATACCTTTCATCTTCTTTTGTAGCACTTTAAAATTATTCAAATGGAGTAAGTTGAAGGTATATATAATCATAAAAGGATTATGAGAAAATGAAATAAAGATCGTTGAAGAGGATGTTTGTACATTGGAAAAGGTGGAAATTAACTCAAAATATATAAAGAAAGATATGAGGAATATTCGAGAGAAGAACTTGGTTCAAATATCAAAGCATGAATATAATTTATGGAAGACAAATGGTAATATTGATGGTGTATTCAATAATTATTTTGTATTCATGGGGTTATTGGTATCTAGAAAATCAAGGCCCTTAAGTATATTCATTAATTTCACTCAATGCTTACACAAATTGGAAAATTTACTTCTTACAAAAATGTTGTAATATCTTCACGGGTATGAAAACAACGCCCTCAATGGAAGACAAATTAAAAATGCAAACTTTAATAGGTTATGGATACTAAGAGATTATTCACATATCTTTTTTAAGCATTGTTCATTTCCCCCTCTAAAATAATTGTTGATGGGATCTAAGTACATAGGAATGAAAATTATATATCATTAAATTTTTAGTAATTCCACTTATTTACCATGGACTGATTTGTATTATAATAATTTGATTGTGGAGTTATGTTTGACATATCTGGTGTGAACTATAAGTTCAATAAGAAATTATAAAATCACTTTGATGGGGATAAGTGTGTTAGGATCGAATCTTAACCCCTCTCCATGAATCATTAGTTAGTAGAATATTCTTTTTATGTAATAAAGGATGACATTAGTTAATAAGGCCTAATAAATAAATGATAATAAGTCAATGTAAGAATACCTAATAGAATCTTTCTCTTCTATAAATATATTCATCTAAGAGTTTCCTTAGAAGGTAGAGTTAGTATAAATAAGAGTAGGAGGCATTGGATATTTGTTTCCTGGAGATTATTGTAATAGAGCTCTTCTCTGCTGGAGGTTTCCCCTTCGAAGAGGAAAGTGAACATTGTTATCAATAGTAAAGGTGATATTTCTGGTGCTATTCTGGTATCTAATATTATTATGGATACATCATTTTTTTCTGCCATTTCTTGCTAAATATTTATGTTTTGCATACTACATTATATCAGGAATATTGCAAGTGTTATCAGATCTATTTCCAAGGAAAGACTTGTGGGGTAATTTTTTTTCCAAGGAGGAGATGTATTCCAATGTCTTTAATACAACCATGAAATACAAGTGGTTTTTAAGCACACATCTATTGGCCACCCTTGTAACCGATGTTGGTACCCCTTCGAGTGGTAGTGCATCAGACATCACCTATATACAGATCAACCTATGAATCTTGAAGCCCTCCATAGATAAATAAATTGACTTCCTGACTCCTATAGTGTCACTGAGAACAACACTCAGGAAGATTCTTTCTAGTACATGGGTAGTCGGGTAGTATGACTAAGGGTACAGTCTACCCTCCTTAGTTGGTGCCCTGAGATATTGGGACAAGTAATAATGTTGGACCCCGCATGTATATAAGAGACCTATAGCATAGGGAAAACCCTTTAATTTGGAAACCCTATAAACCCTAACCCTTTGGATGGAAAAAAATGATCTATTGCATTACAAATTGGTCCCTCGCACATTTTTTGATGAAAAAACACTTTCTGTCAACATTTTTTATTATTGAGAATATGGGAATTCCACCACTGTAGAAGTATTCAAGGCGGAGTATAAATCCTCACGTGTTAAAAAAAAAAAATTAGTTTGGGGATCGTCATCACCCTTATTGGTAACCTAGTCCATTGCATTCCTCTCTTCATTCTGATCGCATTGGTGCCCTTCTCTTTTAATCCTTTTTTTTTCCCGCGGTCCCACCCCTTGACGAGACACCCTTATTTGACATCTATCCCATTGGACTCCTATATTTTTCTTGATCACCAAGGTACATCTCATTTTTTGTGGCCCCAATTTCTATCCCAACACCACATCCACTGCCTAAGTCGCTACCATGCCAACCACCAAAATCTCAGACCCAATATGAATGGGAGATTAGGTTGTCTAAATTAGACTAAAAAACAACATCCATCACCACTACCATACGAGCTGAAGTCAAATATTCCATCCACACATAAGTCAACATAGCTATCTCTGAATCCATGTAGAAATTCACAAAAGGTGAGCAGGTAGAGCATAATTCACAGGGCCCTCAACAATCCCATTCTAAGCATACTCATTCCTCTCAATCCCCTTGGGGTTTTCCACACTCTTGGAATAAGGTTCCCAAAGTTGAAATCCATAAACTTGATGGATCCAACCCAGTAGGGTGGGTCTCTCCTCCCTCCATAATATTTGGGATGATGAGACTAGACTCCATATAAGGATTTTTTACCTAGATCAAGAATGGCTACAATGGTGGCAATGGAATAATATATTTTTTCCAATAATACCCACTTGGAACATGTTCAATAAAGCAGTTTTTCCAGTTTTGATAGGGAATCACATTTTTTGGGTCGTCTCACCAAGGTGCGCCAAACTAGATCAGTCACAGATTTCATCACAACATATGAACAATTGGCTATCGAGACTGAGGGCTTATCTGATGCATTTTACCTTTAATGTTTTATCAATGGCTTAAAGGAATCCATATGGGCTCATATGAACATGCATCATCCTACTACCTGGTTCCAGGAATGCCAATTAGCAATGAAAGTCGAGTCCGTCCTTCAGGCCCCACTCATGAAGGATCTAGTTCTCAACCATCCTTTCCTTGGGGATCACCTAGCTCTGACACAAACAATGAAGGTCTAAAATATATCTCGAATAGAAATGGTTGAACTTTACAAGAAATGACTTTGCTACTATTGTGATGAAAAATATTCCCCAGGGAATAAAAGTAGAGAACAAAATTTCTTCCAGATTGATGCATCACCTTCCTCTCCCTATGAATACATCCCATTAGGGGAGGCTCATGACCCAAAAGAGGAGTAACTAAGTGATCATGTTGAAGCTCCACTTGTAACCCTAGTGGAACCAGAGGAACATGTCATATCGCTTCATGCACAATTAGGTATTTCGGCCCTGCAAACATTGAAGCTCAAGGGCTACATCAAACATAGATAGGTGGTGTTATTAATTGATAGTGGTAGCACCCATAATTTTATTCATCATGAGCTTGCATATGAGATCCATTCATTTTTCCACCCTGTTTCTAATTTTCAAATCATCATCACTAATGTTGGTACTATGAAGCATGGGGGCTGCTATGAGAATGTTAAACTCCAAATGGGTGATTATCATATTAAAACCCACATGTTCTCTATTTCCATGGGTTATTGTGATATTGTCTTAGGAGTGGAACGCTTTCGCATTCTAGGGCCAATCAAAATGGATTATCAAGAATTATATATGGGCTTCACCCAATATGCTCACCCCTATACTCTTCGAGGTCTTCAAGTGGGCTCTCCTGAAATCATTATCTCTCACATGATGGAAAAATTGTTGAAGAAAGGTCTCCATGGTGTGATTTCTCAATTTAATTCCATCCAAGTCACTAGACAAGCATCTCAGGTAGTTCCTCCTAGATTGCAAATCATATTGGACAAGTACCCCAAGGTCTTTGAGGTTCCCATAACCATACCTCCTTCCAGGGGTGAGCATGATCATAACATCCCTCTCCTTCTAGGAAGTCAACCCCCCAATGTGTGTCCCTATAGATATCCATTTGCTCAAAAAAATGAAATAGAAAATATGGTACAAGAATTAATAGAGGCAGGGGTTCTTCTCCCTAGTATCACCCCATATTCTTCACCAGTGGTGATGGTATTAAATAAATAAGGTACTTGGCGCATGTGACCTAATTTTTGTGCCCTGAATAAATTGACTATCAAAAGTTTGTATTGGTTTTTTTTTATGACATCCTCATTTATAGTCACACTTGGGATAGACACCTTATTCATGTGGACAATGTCCTTCAGTTGCAGTAGGAAAACCAATTGTTTGTCAAAAATACCAAATGTTCATTTGGAGCCAGCGAAGTGGAATACTTGTGACACATTGTCAGTGATGAAGGGGTAAAACTGGACCCCAAAAACATATAAGCTATGCAGGAGTTGTCATGACCCATGAACTTAAAATGCATAAGGGTTTTTCTTGGTCTCACAGGTTATTATAGGAAATTTATCCACCATTATGGAAAAATCACTAATCCCTTGACCAACCTCCTTAAGAAGAATGCATTTCATTGGACACATGTTGTTGAGAAAGACTTCACAGAGTTTAAGAGGGCCATGTGTAATACTCATGTCCTATCATATTATGACTTCAATAAAATATTTCTGCTAGAATCAGATGTTTTTGGAACTAATATAGGCATAGTGCTCACACAAGAGGGTCAACCTTTTGCATTTACTAGTGAAGCATTGGATAGCCACAATACGTGAAGATCTACGTATGAAAAATAAATGATGGACATTCTCCATGCAATGAACACATGGAGGCCATATCTCTTGGGACATCATTTTCAGTTCAAAATAGATCACCATATTTTGAAATATTTTTTGGAGCAACAACTATCCTTCCTAGAAAAAAATAAGTGGTTGACCAAAATGTTGGATTATGATTATGAAATAATATACACAAAGGGAAAATATAATATAGTAGTTGATGCATTGTCAAGACAACATGAGGAGGAAGGCTCCCTCTTTTCCTTATCCTTACTAGTCCCTGATTGGATTGAAGAAGTATGCCAAGAGTGGCTAACACACCCGACTATCTCCAATATAATTCAACGCCTTTAGGAGGACCCTAATCCTCCCATCAGCTACACTTGGTAGGAAAATATTCTCAGATAAAAGGATTTCTTGGTTCTATCACCCTCTTCAACACTAAATTCGAGGATCTTAAATGATTTACATTCATTAGCTATTGTGGGTCACTCGGGGTTCCAAAAGACATATTCTCGTTCTCTTCATTCTTTTTTTTGGTTAGGAATGAAGAAGGATATTCTTCATTTTTTCACATAATGTGAAATGTTGCAATGTAATAAAGGTGAAACTATCAAGTCTCTAGGTGCCCTATAACCCCTACCAATTCCAACTTCTATGTGGACATAAATATCCATGGATTTTATAGTGGGGCTTCCAAACACCGGGAACAATTATGTCATGATGGTGGTGGTTGATCACATCTCCAAGTATGCTTTTTCATTACCTGACCCTTTCACACTGACACCAGTAGAACAAGTTTTCCTCGGTCATATTTTCAATTTACATGGCATGAGCATATCTATTGTCTCTGATCGGGACCCAACTTTAAGCAACACATTTTTGCAAGACTTGTTTAAAGTGCAGGGAACCTAATTGAACATGAGCACAACCTATCACCCCCAGCTTGACAGTCAAACAAAAGTGGTCAAAAAATGTTTGGAAACCTACTTGTAGTGTTTTTATTCAGAAAAACAACACCAGTGGGTGAAATGGCCCCCCTTGGCAGAATGGTGGTACAATACTTCCTATAATATGGCCATTAAAATGACCCCATATGAAGCAGTGTATGTCCAACACCCACCTACAGTCACTACCTATATTCCAGGAACATCCAATGTCCAATATATTGATACAATGTTGCAAGTTCACAAAACTACCCCAACAACTATGAAGTATAACTTCCACATGGCCCAAAATCACATGAAGCAATAGGCTAATAAACATCATTCATAAAGGTTTTTTCAAGAAGGTGATCAGGTGTTTCTTTATCTCAAACCTTACAAGAAAACATCTCTCAAATCCAGGGCACATCACAAGTTGACACCCAAGTTTTATGGGCCCTACCATACCTTCAAGTGTATTGGTTCATCGACCTACAAACTGGCCCTTCGTTCTAATTCCAAAATCCATCCATTGTTCCATATCTCTTATCTAAAGAAAGTGGTGGAACAACATTGTAAGGTCAAAACCATCCTTCTAGAATTATACGAAGAAGGATCCATTTTTCTCCAACCAGAGGCAGTCCTCAATCACCATCAACATCATTTGTGTCACCAAACTATCAAGGAAGTGTTGATCAAGTGGAAGGACACATCACAAAAGGATGCGACCTAGGAACCAATGACCATACTCTAGTATTTCCGACACTTGCAACCTTAAAGACATGACTGATTTTGAAGGGGGGAGGGAATGTTAGGATTTGATCCTAGCCCCTCTCCATGGTTCATTAGTTAGTAGGATATGTTTTCTATGCAATAAAGGCCAACATTAGTTAATAAGTCTTAATAAATAAAGGAGAATAAATCAATGTAAGAAGACCTAATAGAAGCTTTCACTTCTAGGAAAATCTTCCTCTAGAAGTAGCTTTTCTACTCATCCCACTTTTTATAGAAATTTTTAGTAGGAATGTGTGATAAATATATTGTGTTTATTATGATAAAACATCTTTCTAACCACTAATGACACTTACCAAATTTTATCAATAGATGACTATCTATAGAAATAACAATTGTTTTTTATGGCACAAAGGGACGCCATTAAAAAGGATTAAGGAAAATGGATTTCATTAAAAAATCTTAGTATGAAGGTGTTATGAACATATTTTTTCCATTATGAAAAAATGAGTTTTAACCACTATAGACTATCTATATAACTAACAATTATTCTTAATAGTGAAAATGAACATTGTTAAAATGTTTTGTGAATTTTGCACATAGGAATATAAAGCTTGCATGATAATAAATAATAAAAAACATAACACTAGTTTATACCAATATCAATTATCCTTTTCTCTAGAATACCCATAACCATTTAGCATCCATTACTATAATCATACAAAACATCATTACAATGTCATGGTTTTCTTGAGTGTTTTATAACAATGTCATGCCATTGTATTAAAGATTTGGATTAAAGCCATTTAAAACACCACAATGCCAATTGTTGATTATGGGAAAGAGAGAGGAAATCTATAATTTATGGGGTAAATTATTAGTATGGAAAAAGGAACAATGTTGGCTTGGATAGAAAAGTAATATATTAGGCATGTAAGAGAGTTTACAATAGGAGTAGATGTAGGTCCCATCAAATGAAGACAAATAGAAAACATTACCATAATTACATTGATCATTCAAAGGGTCAAGGCTTACATAGTGTGTGAGAAATCATATAAACTACAATAAATTTCCAAGCCATGATGGCTTGATTGATGAGGAAACCAATGGTTACATAGTTATTCATTAAACAAATAGCTAGATAATAACAATTGTAAACTATATAGGTAGAAACGTATATGAGTTCACTCATGATTTTGAAACTCCCTTATAACTAATTGACATGGATATTTACCAACATGAAACATGTAGGCTTGTTCTAACCCTAAATTGCACCATACATGCTTACCTGGCATCAAGCCATCTCATATCCCTTCTTTGCCAAAGCACTGTTGAACAACTCTTTAAAAATCCTCCTTTATAAAGGCCCATGTGCCCTACTCCATTACTGCAAGTGTGTACATGTTGGCTGACCTAAGAAATCTCGTGTGGACTGACAAAAGCATGAAAAAAGGAATGTTTTTGACGGAACAAAAAAGCTATGGGTGAGTTAACTGAAATTCTCATCCATGCATGGCCGAGAGTCCATCCAAATACCTAGCTCCTTCTAGCCTATAAAAGAAGGGGTAGGGGTCCCATTTGGAAGGAGAAAAAATATAGCAAAGAAACTCTTCCCATTTTCATATTCCCATTGTCCCAACCCTTTAGCATTTCCTTGTGCCAGAGGAGATACAAAGAAAACCAGTTGGAGGACAATCAAAGAGGATCCTAGGATCAGGTTCACGGAGCAGTGCCTGGTCTCAGCTTTTGTAAGTTGACTCATTCAAAGTAATAAAGAAAATGTTTTTCCCATCCCAATTCATGAACTTTTTATAGTTTGATTAGCATATGTTTGGATTTCTAACCCGTTAGTATATAAATAGGATGCATGCGCAGTTGTTGCTTGTCTTGTATGTGGGTCATCTTTGGAAGGAGTATTGTGAACAAGTAATCAAGTACAACGGAGGATTGACATCAAACGCCCTGAACGAGGTAGGTTGATCTTTCCATGCATTTACTAAGAAAAGGGGATTTAAATCTAGGGATGAAGGTAGAAAGTAGTTTTTCTTCGGTCATAGCTGCATGCAAAGTCTAAACCCTATTTGGTAATCCATAAGGAGATTTACCTCACAACAGAATTGGTGATCGTCCTAGGGAAACTTTCTAGGGTTCCTAGAATTTTATTTAGTTTTTGGGTAGTTTTAAAGACTAGTTTTTCTTGCCTGTTTTTTCTTTTAGTTTCTGTAAGGTCTGAGCTAGCAAGGAGTCTGGTTTTCCATACCAGATTTCCCTGTTATTTTCTTGAATATGTTTTTTCGAGACCCACAGAGGTACACACAACCTGCATAAGGTCTGCACGTGTGTACCCACACCCTACTCTCTTATAGCCCACGTGTGAACGCTAGCTGAAGAAGTAGTAGTAGCGTGTAGAGTTCAGAGAACTTCTGAGGCAGTCATCCTCTCCCATGTCAAAATCACACATTCTTAGGGGGTCTTCTAGAATTCTGTCTAATCCTTGTTTGTTTGCAGTCTTATCTCAGATTGTTTGACTTTATAAAATTTTCCTTTGATTGTTTGTTTTTTCTGTTAAAAAAGAGTGTCCAAGCCTTCAAGAGACTCTCGTCATCAATATTAGAGGTCTTTTCTTGGTTTGGTCTATCTGTTTTTAGTTTTCCTCAAAGTTTATAGATACACGCAGCCTATACAAGGTCATCCCACATGTACACACCCCCTGTCTCTATATAGCTCGCATTCACACGCTGGCTGCTAGATTAACAGTAGCGTGCTTGTGCAGGATAATTTCTCTTGAGGGTAAGGTAGTCATCCTTTCCCTTGATGAGAACTATACTTCTTAGGTATTTAAATCTCTGTCAGTCAGTAGCTTAGGATTAATCTTACCTTTATCTCTCTTTTTCTCATTTAAAGAAAAGTTGTCATAAAAGTAAAAGAATTTTTTAAAGGTTTTTAGACAAGTGTGAGAGTCATTTTTTAAATTGCTAGTGTGTGATTTTTGACTTGATTCTTTGCGATATGCGATTAGGTTAGAATTTTTTTTCTTGTTTTCTGCATGTTGGTATTTTTCCTTTTTTCTTTATCAAGCATTTAAATAAAATAAAAAAATCTCTTTTCATTTTCTTGTTTGGTTGAAAAGTGTGTTTCTGCATTATTAGCCAGGAAAAATTCGTTATTTCATAAGTTTTTGCAGTTTACTTAGATCATAAGTAGCTTGTAGTCAAGTGAAATTTCTTTTGAGTTTACTGTCCAAAATCTTAGAAAAGTTAAAAAAAAAAAAAAATGAAAAGTTGTTGAAATTTTGCATTAAGAAAATTTTAGTTTCCATCTTTTTACTCATTTTTTTTCTTTTGTCTGCTACACATCATCAGTTTCACTGCCATATCCCTTGACATAATACAAAGACATAAAATTAATGCTAAAATCTAAAATTTATTAGACTTTCATGTTTGTAGGGTTCACCAACTAGTTCAGGATTTAGGGCCTTGTATTAGGTTGGAGAGGAAACTCTTCAAGGCCTTTTCAAATAAAACATTGGAGTTTGAGTTAGGGAGTATTTAAGTCCAGTATCATGGAAGTTATCTAGGACCCCCCTCTAACACAGGGGATAAACATGAGGTCACGTGTGGAAAGGTAGCGGAGATAACCCCTCCAAATCTAGACCAATCGTAGTGGAGAACACATATAGAGGGCTTGTCTTGGGATTCTGTCGTTTGCATTTTCCACAGGGATTTGTGGGTCTCGAATCTGTTTGAGGTCCTCAGTTGTCTTCAAGACCATTTTCTCTCGATACCCTTGATAGGTTTTGGGCTCGATACCCTGCTCATTGTGGTCTACCCGACTTTCGACTGTACCCGCCTGGTGACTGTTCGTGCGTTGGCAACCTAGTTGCCCATCTTTTTAGGGACTTACACGGGTGACTGCAGGGGTATACCACGGTACCTAGGAAAAACATCGAGCCATGCTTTGCAGAGTAAACCTAAAGGGTGCTTCCGTGTTTGAGTTGCACTTGCACCGGTAAGTTTCTCTAGTGTTGGTTGTTGTAACTGTTCTTCCAATTAATTTAGTGTTTGCTTGTCTTATCTTCTAGGGACTTCTTTTTTAGTGTGTGTTACTTTTGAACATTTAGACTACCTTAGAATGTACTGGATATTCTCACACAGTGGAGGATCCCGAGCTCCGCCAGTCATGAAGGCTTCTTGGCCTACCACCGGTTACACTGGAGCCACCCCTGCCACCATTAAGGCGAAATATATACCAACAAAGGTCTTTTGAAGCAACCAGGTTACAAGCCATTGTGCCCAACCAACCCTTGGAGGAATCGACCATTTTGGACCTTGAAGCAACTGCTCTTGGCCTAGTTCAAACCCCAACCACTGATTTCTTGGCACCTTTCATTGTACCAATTCAATTTTATGAGCACCAGACAGTGTTGCACACAGCAATGGAACAAATGTTGTTACTCCTTCTTGGAATTCTTCAATTCCCACTACGGTTGTCACCACAGGAGATTTTTCACCTCCTAACCCGCCATCATCGGTCTGAGACACCATGGTCTCGACCACTTCTACATTGCACAGTGGTCCGATCTTGTCTTTAGCAGTGGCCATGACCCCTTTCACACCAAGTGCGACAGGCCCTTTGTTCTCATACGAGATGCCTAGTTCAGGTACAAGTCCTGTACTTTCCTACTCCACTTTACATACTTTAGGTCTCGAGGCACGGAGCTCTAGTGCTCCTCTACAAGGTCACATGGGGGGTACTCCTGCTCCTTTTAACACTTTCCCTTACAAAGGAGGTCATATCCCTCCTTCGTCCCCTTCACTCGACAGCTCGCATCAAACATCCGCCAGACAACCCACACACAATAGTTTATTTGGAGCGGGGAGTCGAGGACCACCTTCGCATAGTATGCTGGTAGGTTCAACACCATTTTCTTTGAACGAAATGTTTGGTAACAACACCCTCTTGTCAACCACTTTCCCGACTGGGGGCAACCCCATTTTTGTACAATCTACTCCTATGCAGGGTACTATTCCTGCACAGGGGGCAAACCTGGGAACTGCTTCCACATCAAGGCCTTGGAATTATTGGCAGGGATCCATTCCCTCATCCAGAATGTTGATCTGGGGTAATTCTTTCCACAATAAATGGAACCCTGGAAAAACTACCATGCCCATCCCCACGAGAGCACTGTGGGGCAATCCTTCTCAGACTCCTTTGAATATAATGCATGCCCAACCATCTATGTCCTATTTGGGAAATCAGTTGATGATGTCTCCACACCTGCAAAATCCATACGTTGGCCAGGGACATGGTTTCTACCAAAATCTAGGCCAACAACCAAACTTTTCCTGGCAACCTGGTGCTAGTCAAACCCCAGGCCCCTTTTTCCCAGGTTATCAACAACAACCCAAACTATCGTTCCTGGCGATCTTACACTTGCTAGATTTGACAAGGTTGTTGAATGACCCTATTTGTCATGATCCGCGTTGGCCTCCTATGCCAATGAAGTTGCCTTCGGACATTCCAAAGTTTGAAGCCAAGCCTAATGAAGATCTAGGACATCATGTGACTACCTTTGATCTTTGGTGCTCATCTAACTCATTGAAAAATGACTCTGTACAGCTGCGATTGTTTCAACGTACTCTCATTGGGAGTGTCGTGAAATGGTACATTGAGCTCGATTTCTCAAGATACTCATCCTTTGGCAAACTGGCAACGGCTTTCCTAAACCATTTCCAGTTACCTGTGAGAAACGATGCCGGTACAGAGTTTCTCTCCAATTTCGGATAGACAACGGCGGACCATATCTTTGATCACATCCAAGAATGGAGATGCCAGAAGAGTTTAATCAAGGTACTAGTCCCACCAGCATTCTTGCTTGAGTGGTTCCTTAAGTCTTTGGTCCTGTAGTTATCCAAATATGTCACAACATCGAGAGTATTCTCCAAAGAAGATGCCATCATGAGGGCCCAACAATTTGAGCTCATATATTCTCAGTCCAGTTTGTTATACAACATCTTGTCAGATGCACCATGTTCAATCCTTGATAAAACTAGACAGAGAGATGGACCACATGCTGATGGTATTGTTGGTTCAGCACAAACAAAGCCCGTTAAGAAATTGACAAAATAGTTGTAGCAATTATCTATACAACAGACAACGACCAACCAAACTACTGCTTTGGCTACTCCCCCTACCAAAACATTGGAAATACACACAGTGCAGTCGACTAACCCAAAGGAGACCCAGTAGCCTGAAGGAAAGAAAAAACAAAGAAATAAGGGTAAAGGGGATAAAAAACCCACCGATAATGTTGGCGTGGACAACAATGAAAAATAGAAGGTGAGGTATCCATGCAACTTGTGCGTGGAAGAACACCCAACCCATATATGTCCTCGACTTGCAAAGGCCCAAAAATTTGTCACGCAGCAACAACAGGCAGTGTTGACTAATCCATTTCAACATGGGAAAAATCTAACTCAAGTCTCTGCAAGCACAGAAGGGAGCAACCAAGAACCCTGTCCACCTCTGAACAACCCCGCATTCACGAACGTATATATGGTTAGGGGTGATGCTTTTATATCGACTAGAGAACATGACTATAGTAAACCAAGAACTTCTGAAAAGGGTAAAGAAGATGACCTCCCATCTCTTCCTCTACAGATTGAGAAGACATTGTGAGAAACAATGACATGCATTCCAAAAGGTGCATTTAAAAAATCTTCTCATAACCCAAACGCAAGGTCTTCCCAGAACTACTCTGTGTTGGAGGATTTATCACAAACCCCTTGTGCAATGTATGCTTTGGAAGTCCTCCAAAGATGCCTTTCTCAGAGGAAATACTTGTTAACCACTTTAGGCTCTACTGAGACTTGTAATACGGGTACAATAATGTTGGATACAATTGAATTAAAACCTTGTCTGCCTTACCACATAGCATTTCAGATAGTAGTGGCATATCCCATGAAAATTTTTACTTAGAATATCTTTCGCATGGTGGTTGATGAGGGCGCCTCGACATGCGTTATGTCGTTGGCATGTTGGAAGGCTATTGGCTAGCCCGTTTTGTCTCTATCACCTACTCTCCTCACTGCTTTTGATGGTCATTCGTTCCAACCACATGGCATCATTCCTTCTTTCCCTGTACAGTTAGGAGGGAAGACCGTGTGTGTTGAAGTAGAGGTAGTCGATGCTCCCCTCGACTATAATCTCTTGTTACGAAGGAGTTGGACTTATTCTATGCAAGTTGTGGTTGCTACAGTTTTTCGGGTCCTGTTGTTTCTACATGAGGGCCAAATAGTGACCATTGATCAATTGTCTTTCTCTAGACCTGACCCTACTTTGGGGGAATCCATGGTCCCGATGATTGGTAATCCTCAACTAGGTGTCATTAGCGTGGGAGTTTTTTTGTGCCCATCCTTGATGGGTACCTTCAATTACCCACCCCCTCACAGCGATATCAAATTTATATCCAATCACCATAAGGTTGATATTTTTCAAGTTTCGTTGTTCTGCATGACTTACTTCGAGGATCCATGGATACTTCCTTCCCCATCGGCCACGATGGATGAGACAGGGCACCCAGGCATATCCATGCCCTTGTCTACAGCTGAAGTAGTGTACTCTTTAGTCCAACAAGCTTCAACTAACACTGATCTGACTCCTGCACAAGAGTTAGATCCACTTCTAGAGCCTATTTGGGCTCAGGGTTCTCTTGCTAACACTAATTCATTAGACTTAGTCTTGCCTTCTGATGAAGCAGTAATCAAAGCAATGGCTAGTCCAGACAAACCTTGGGAAGATATTCATCATAGATCATATTTTCTCCCAGAGTTAAGTTGAATCGAAGTAGGAGAATTCACCATGACCATGACGGGAGATCAGTCGTGCCCTATTAATATCTTAGCTACACACAAAATTTATACTGAGGGCAATATGGAAAATATCACTGAAACTATACCGATCAATATCTCCTGAAACCCTGGCATTGTGGAGAATGTCTTCATCGGAGCAGATTGCTCCCTCGAAGAGATTCAAATCTACGCAAATCTTTTCAAATAATTCCGCGACGTTTTTACCTGGTCTTATGAGGAAATGCCAGGGATCGATCCAAAAATAGTTGAACATGAGATCACAACGTATCCTGATGCCAAGCCTGTTTGTCAGAAGTTTCGTCCAGTTAATCCTAAGAAAGCAGCAGCCATTAAGGTTGAGGTTGAGAAATTGCTAAAGGCAGGTTTTATCTGTCCTATCCATTTGACTCAATGGGTGTCAAATCCTGTGTCGGTCAATAAAAAACAAGGCACGATTCACATATGTACCAATTTCCATGATTTGAACAAGGCACATCCCAAAGATAATTTTCCAACACCATTCATCGACCATATCATTGATGAATGTGCTGGTTGTGAAGTCTTTTCTTTCATAGATGGTTTTTTGGGATATAATCAAATACAAATCAAACCCTAAGACCAACACAAAATGGCATTTATTTGTCCTTGGGGTACATTCACATATCGTAAAATTCCTTTTGGTCTTAAAGATGCTAGAGAAACCTTTCAGCGGGCCATGTCTTTTTCTTTCCATGACCTCAAGCATATAGTCGAGGCCTATCCAAACAAGTGCAGCTTTTGCGTAACGTCAATATGTTTATTAGGTTTCATCGTATCAACAACAGGGATCATGGTCGATCCTCTCAACGTGGAGGCAATAATCCAGTTGCCCCCCCCAAGCATAATCCTTCAACTTCAGAGTCTACAAGGCAAGGAAAATTTTTTACGACGCTTCATCGCCAACTATGTCGAAATCACCAAGGGCTTTATGCACTTACTGAAGAAAGATGTCCCTTTTTACTTGGACAATTCCACTCAATGCTCTTTCAATGCATTAAAACATGCCCTCATAACTGCCCCTCTGCTCCAACCACCTAACTATAAAAAATATTTCTTATTATATCTAGTTGCAACAGAGTCAACCATTGGCATGGTTTTAGTTCAGGAAAATGACTTGTTTTCAGAATATGTGATCTATTACCTGAGCCGAGGCCTCGTAGGACCGAAACTCAACTATTCTCATATAGAAAAACTTGTGTTGGCAGTTGTTCATGCTGTTCAATGGTCCTGTCATTACATTCTGTTTCGTAACACTACCGTCATTGTTGTCGTGAATCCATTCCACTACATGTTGACACAACGGGTAATAGGCGGAAAAATTAGTATATGGATAGTCATCCTCTACGAGTTTGACTTAGACTTCATTTTAGCAAAGTCCAAAAAGTCACTGGTCTTCGTAGAGTTTATTTTGGAACTTCCGGTTGAGTCAGGTGACGTTGTGCCTGAAGAATTGCCTATTTTGGAAATAGATAAGTATATCTCTGTAATTTCTAAACTTTGAAGTGCTCCACTTCTGCTTCTCATGAAGAACATCAATGTATACACCATCAGGCTAAGAATTATCTCGTACTCGATGATACGTTGTATCAAAGAGGTGTAGACTACATCCTACACGGATGTCTCACTCATGAGGAGGCAGTTATCATGCTCAATGATTGCCATACCAAAGCTTGTGGCGGTCATTTTTCTGGGTTGGAAACAACCTAAAATATTCTACGAGCAGGTTACTTATGGCCGACACTTATCAAATATTGTATCAAATCAGTCAAGAAGTGTCATCCGTGCCAAATCTTCTCTCGGAAGATGAGGACACATCTAGCTCCCATGTTTCCTGTCATCACAGTTGGACCCTTCACCAAGTGGGGGATTGATTACACTACTTGCAAGCCCCTTTCATAAAGGGGGCATCGCTAGATCATCGTAGATTTAGACTACTTCACAAAGTGGGTCGAAGCTATGCCAACGTTTAAAGATGATGGAGAGACTGCAACTCTCTTTTTATTCAACCAGATCATAGCAAGGTTCGGTGTCCTGAGGGAGATTGTCACTGACCATGGTAGTCACTTTTAGAATCATATGATGACCGAATTGATGTCAAAGCTTGGGTTATGGCAATAACATTCATCACCCTACTACCCCCAAGCCAATGGGCAGGTGGAAGCTGTAAACAAAACTCTTAAGACTATTCTACAACGGACTATCAACTCAGCCAAGTCAAATTGGCATTTGATGTTATACTCGACATTATGGGCTAACCAAACATCTATCAAGACTGCCACCAGTTTCTCACCTTTTCAACTCATTTATGGGTTGGAGGCAGTCTTGCCCATCGAATGTCAGATCCTGTCTCTAAACTTGTTAGTACAATTATTGCTAGACACTTCTCCACTTGAAGAACGATTAGTATACCTTGAGCAGCTCAATGAACAACATCGTGATGCAGCCCTAGCCAACGAGGCTCACAAACATAAGGTCAAGTGTCAATATGATAGGTTTTTTCATCCTCATATTTTCTCTGAAGGTGACCTTGTCTTGGTCTATGACCAACATAAGGACCCCCTGGGGGCAGGCAAATTCAAACCCATGTGGTTCGGGCCTTTCATCATAAAAGAGGTATTAAAAAATGGTGCCTATCATTTGGTTGATTTTGAAGGGAATGCTTTGATGGAGCCTAGAAATGGGCTCTACCTCAATAAGTATTACTCATAGGCAGGTCACTATGGGTAACTTTTTGTAACATATGTATAGTCTTTGTACTATTACTTTTTAGTTTGTTTTAAATGTTATGGACATATCATTGATGTTATCTTTCGTCACTGTGGCAGATGTCAAGTGATTCCAAGGTGTTCGTTGGGTATGAAGATGGTGCTAGTCAACACACTCGAAAGCTTGCCTCCGCAGCTTGGGTAATCTTCACACCTCAAGGCCAGTTGTTATCTTCCAGAGGTATATGCTTAGGTGACACCACAAATAATGTCGCCGAGTATAGTGCAGTTATTGAATTACTTCGTGACACTTTGTCATTGGGTATCTCTCATCTCTGGGTCTACCTCGATGCTCAATTGGTTGTGTCTCAGTTAAACAGAGTGTACCGAGTTTATGATCCAACTTTAAACCAATGATTCCTTAGGGTACATCTCTTAGAACAAAACTTTGATTATATTACATATTTTCATGTTCCTAGGAGATTAAACCAAGTTATAGATACTCTAGCTAATCAAATTTTAGATTGGCATGTTGCACACATATGAAATAACATTGACATAAACATGAAAATACATTTTTGCACACGTGATCCATAAGACACAAAAGACCAAAAAACCATATATAATATCAAAAAGTAACCAAAGTACATAGATGGACGCAAGCGCCTCAAAAATAGGACCAATAACGAGTAACAGGGCTTATGCCCTCAAAAAATATATACAAGTGGTGCTCGTGGCACGTAAAATGTCTAAATAGGTTCAAGGCCTATGGGCCCTGTTATACTGGTCCACAGCATGGGCTAAATTCCTAAACAATCAGACACACGTCCAAAGTGCCCCCACTACATGAGGCTGCATGGATGGTGGCAGGTCCTCAATCTCTGTCATCGGGACTGTGCGAGTGAGTGCAGTAAAGTTCCGTTCAACTTGTCTAAGTACCCTCTCAGCCTCCCCGGCTGGGAGGTCTCCTGGTACTGCTGGTCCCTTGACAGTGGCGACTGCAACCCCTGGCTGAGGACGACGCCTGTTCCTTGCATAATCAACAGGTTGCACTGGTCCCACGTCTGCACACAATGAACACATATCCATCAAATACTCTGGCATAACAAAAAAAAATGATATATATACCAAAAATGACATAAAAATTACATATACAACAAAAAAAAATACAAAGGTGGAGACTTACTCATCTCCCCTCACTCTTCACCAGGAGGTAGTGGTATCTTTGAGTCTCTCGAAAAATCAATCTCGACATAGGGGTAGTCCTCTATAACCGGGATCTGCCATGATAGCCATGTAAAAAAGTCATCATTGAAGGATTCGTTGGTCCTTCCACCACCCTATCGTGGAAATAATACTACCCATCTACATACAACAGGAAAAGAGGCCTGATGTCCTCGTACCACTACCTAAGGACTAAAGCTCGGAACTCTCTCAAAAAAGAATGAACACAAAATAGTCCTAAACCCGAAGTTCCTCTATGTTCGCTGACGACAATCTATCAATTACCTCTTCATACACTCTAGCAGTGTAGTACTCCAGTCGAAAATTTGTGCATTCAAGCACTGAATAACATAGTTCATTTGTGCGCAGAACGCCTGATGCAAAGCTGTTGAACCGGTAATCTTCCCAATGAGCAATAATATCGCTTGAAGCGATAGGTTAGTGATCTTGCTTATGGGCACCTAGGAGATCAAACGGTTTGTCTAAGCCTCACAGTGCCGGGATATCAGTTCCACTATGTTATGCGGCCCCGATGGAAACGTCCTAAAATTGACAGGCTCCCCTCTCCTTGAGAGGCCAGTCAAAAAGTAGATATCCTCGGTGGTGGGCACTAGTGATTGCCCCTCTAGAATGAAATCCTCTGCATCAGGATGCCAATAGTCAACCAAGGCATTCAGTAGCCTCGGTTCTACTCACATAAATAAATATAGGAAGAACTTTAGAAAACCACATTGCATTAATGCGGCCACAGCACTCAGATCTCTTGAAACCGACTCACTAACTTCTTCATGATCCCTTTCCCTCCAGTGGACATACATCTTGCCAAAACAACAAGGTTCAGGAGGGTGAGTGAGTGCTTTTTGGTTCCTTTTGTCTATAAAGGGAGGTCCATGCGTGTTGTCTAGGTGACAGTCGCATGTACACGCAGTCAGGTTTTACTCTGCCCGAGTGTACACGTGGCATGTCCAGAGAGAGCTTGCGTGGACCTAGGGCCAACCTTTTAAAGGTCGACACCCACCCAAAACATGAAATGAAAAGAAAAAATAAAGAATTGAATAGCTAGATGGGGGAGTTTGTACTTACTTGGTCCAGTCGGAGGTTCGTTTCATCCACTATAGCTCCCAGAATCACCATTTTTATCAAAGGGGGTATTTTGGCTCTAGAGTCAATTTCCAAATCAACAATGGTGATAATGATCTGCCAACTTCTATTTATAGACTTTTTGGCCTATTTTTGTCACTTTTTTGGCCTCTCTTATCATTTTATTTATACCAAAAACCATTTAGAGTGATTCAGGAGTTATATGGGAGGGATTTGATCGGGTATTGGAACATTTTTTTTGAGTTTTGAGCAAATTTTGATGGTCCATAAAAAAATTTCCAACGATCAACTTGAGAATATAGGTTAGGTTTCTACCCTGATTTTTGTATCTCGTTGTCTTTTTCATTTGCCATAGGATCAATCCCATCAGATTGTGACACGGAACTATCATTTTTGCTTTAGAAGTGTCGCAACTTGGTGGTAGAGCCTACCAAAACATGGATGCCCTAGGTAGATCCTGGTTGCATTATGGTATTCATGTTGTCTCTACAACACTATAGGCTCGTGAGTCCTTGCAGTTTTTCCTGAATACGAGTTAGAGCCTCATTTGCATGATTCTTCTTCACTCTTGACCTCACCCTTAGAACTCCCAAAATATAACGGGCCTTCTTTTAAGCCCTTTTCAGACCCTCTAAATATGAAAAGATTGCCAAGTGATCTTGTGGCCTTTCACGCTCGTTAAACTAAAATTTGAAGTCACATCTATCTGGCGGTAGTTTACCCCTTTTTCGGTCTAGACGGGCAACTGTGTTAATGTTTTATGCCATTATTATAATTATTTTCATTTCAATAGATAAGAGCAACATAAGAACAAGATCACTGAGAAATACACATTCACAAGAGACACAACATTTATCCTGGGAAACCCTCTAGGGGAAGTAAACCCAGCAAAAACGCCGTTATCATAAATTTCCAATACAATGTCAAGAGATAACTCAAACCAATACAGAAAGTCCTCTCCAAAAGATGCACCACTCTTATCCCTCTCTCCTTTGTTGGTAACAGATCAGAACTTGTCTCTCAAACTGAGCAAGTGAGTTGTGATCAAATGAGGCACTAGCCTCCTGTATTTATACAAGTTCTAGCACGTGTGAAGTGTCTCTTCACTGGCAGGGCTGACTTCTCAATATGGGTGGGTAAACCCACCTTTATTATATTTTCGGGTCTCTTAATTAACTACTAGGGCCAACTTCTTATTCTGCCTATTATAATTGTCTATTGACCAATCTGCAAAAGGGGATTTGGTCCTAATACAATTACTGACATGATTAATCCACAATGGAGATTAATCCTATGAATAAAATAACAATAATAATAAGAATAATCTTTGCAGTTACATTATTTTAACACTCCCCCTTAACAAGAAGGGTATTCTTCAACAACATCAGGTGAGAGAGGTTTGCATCATCAGTGGCATGAGGAGGACAGTATCATCAATATCATCTTGGAACATTGGCTGGCAAATTTACGAGTCATCGAAAGTTTTATTCATCGGCAGCATCATCATTCTCGAAAGAATGCTATCATCATCTGCATCAAATATGTATCAGTAAAAAAATGATACCTCATCATAGAACTAGGCTAGCAGTACTACACTGGCTCAATGTCACAGTCGTTAAGCTGGTAGCTCAGTGTCAGTCACATCTTGCTTTACATCTAACAATTAGGTCAAAACCAAGGAATATCATCATCTCTCTTTACGTCTAACAACTAGGTCAGAAGCGAGGAATCACAATGTGATGCTTTACGTCTAACAATGAGGTCAGAAGCATGACTCATCTTTATTTATGTCTAACAATGAGGTCAAAAGCATGACTCATCTTTATTTATGTCTAACAACAAGGTCAAAAGCAAGGAACACATCAACATCTCACTTTACGTCTAACAACGAGGTCAGAAGTGAGGAATCATCTTGCTTTACATCTAACAGCTAGGTCAGAAGCAAGGAACACAGAACATCATGCTTTACGTCTAACAGTGAGGTTAGAAGCAATGACTCATCTTGCTTTACATCTAACAGCAAGGTCAAAAGCAAGGAACACACAATGTCATGCTTTATGTCTAACAACGAGGTCAGAAGCAATGACTCATCTTGCTTTACGTCTAACAGCAAGGTCAGAAGAAAGGAACACATAGCGTCATGCTTTACGTCTAACAACGAGGTTAGAAGCAATGACTCATCTTTCTTTACATCTAACAGCGAGGTCAGAAGCAAGGAACACACAACGTCATGCTTTACATCTAACAATGAGGTCAGAAGCAATGACTCATCTTGCTTTACGTCTAACAGCGAGGTCAAAAGAAAGGAATAAATATATATACTCCCCCTTTCAGGGAGGGTCCTTTCGGACTATACCAAGCTTATCTTGAAAGTGTTCAAACTTTACACGAGATATAGGTTTGGTCAACATGTCAGCAACCTGTTCATCCGTGCTAATGAACTGGAGCTTCAAGGTTCCTCTCTGTACGATGTCATGGATGAAATGATAGTGGATTTCGATGTGCTTCGACCTGTCGTGGAATACAGGATTCTCTGTCATCTTTATGTAGCTCTGGATGTCACATAGAATCACAGTTTCCCTCATCTCCAAGTCAAGTAGGCCAGTCAACAACTTTCGAAGCCATATATCTTCGCATCTAGAAGAACATGTGGCAATGTACTCTGCTTCCACTGTGATGAGAGTAATATTGGATTGCTTCCTACTCTGCCACGAGATCATGGTTGATCCCAAACTGAAACAACATCTGGAAGTGATTTTTCTGTCTGCAATGCTTCCTGCCCAATCTGCATCAGTATATCCACTCAATTTGAAGTCATGATCTCCATCATAGCTGAGACCATAATCCATTGTACCTTTAAGGTACCTCATCACATGTTTTGCAGCC